>JAVJGG010000074.1:24271221-24288593 GCA_035590195.1 Aviceda cuculoides | reverse complement strand
TGCCCCATCCCTGGAAGTGTTCAAGGCCAGGTTGGATGGGGCTTTGAGCAACCTGATCTAGTGGAAGGTGTCCCTGCCCATGGCAGGGGGGTTGGACTAGATAATCTTTAAGGTCTTTTCCAACCCAAACCATTCCATGATTCTATGAGACACTGAGGTTCAAAATACACTAAGAACACTTAAATTAAAAAAAAAAAAAGAAAGAAAGAAAGAAAGAAAAGAAATAGCAGCCAACTTTAATTTTATAAGAATAAAAAACTATGTAGGAATGCTTAGAATGGCCTGGACTTCCAATCACTTCCAGTCCTTCAGCACATAGGATAGGGAGGTGAAAACTGAAAAGGACCATGGTCTCATGGAACTTAAAACAAAAAAGCGGATGCTCATCCTCAGGGCCTTTCAAACAGAGGCTGTTCCTATGAGCTGCAAAGCACCCTTATCCTCCACTGTATTTCACCTTGCTTAGACCCTGGCAGGATCTGAAGTGTTGAGAGCAATATGGTAATGAAGAAGACACTGTGAAAAACTGGATCAGATAAGAAAGAGAAAGGCATAAAGGAGTGGAACACTTCAGTCTTTAATGCAAATTGAGCTAACTTTTTTCATAGGCTTTAGAAAGAATTTTTCCCAAACACTATAGCTCCAGTTAAGCTGGTACTTTTCAAGTTTCCTTTAAAAATATGTTTTTGAACACCAAAGAAGTATGAAAATGCCAATGACCAAGGTCATACAAGGACACAGTCTCTGATAGAACTCAGGCACTAGTGGTGAATAAAGTCCACTTCAACACATTATTAGACATAAAAGCTGTGGTTGCAAAGCATGTATTCTGTAATAACAAAGCATTAACTATTTCCATGTGAAAGAGGAGAATAACCATTGAATATAAAACGTATGTCTGCTGTCGAGCTGTATGTGAAATGATCTCTTATTAATGCTGAGGCTTTTCGGTTCTGCTTCTAGGTTATTTTAAAAATAATCTTAATTCACTAAATTACAGATTCTTAACTGCTGCCAGTCTCAGTTGAGGAAAGGCCAAGAGCTGAGCCAATATAAAAACTGTTTATGAAAAAGAGGAATAATTCAACAGGAAATAAAAACAGAATGGGACAAGTCTTTTGCTTGAAAGCTTATATTAGAATTACTATTTTCATGATACTTGATCCTTGGATAAGTAAGAGTTCTAATTTTTAAAAAGTATATAGCCATACAGCATGTGGTAGGGGTACAGTTCATACTGTCAGATTTATATAAGCATATATTTAGAGTATGTTTTATCTAAAAACAAGAAGAATGTCAGATGACATTAGGTAAAAGCATGGAATGTACTGCTATAGGTAGAAATGAACAATGTACTAAAACTAAGATGATAATCTTAAACCAATTTCCTGTTAATGTAAGGTAACAACTGTAGGCTGATACAATAAAAAAGTAACAAAATGGTAAATTTAGTAACAATACCACTTACACAGCTACAGTGCATACTCTAAATACTTTGCTAACTACTTTCAAAAGAGTAAGCAGTGACATTATTTACTTTTAATTATAAATATAAAATATGTAATTAACAGAAAAGTATGATAAAAATACTTAAATAAATAATTGGACTATGTTGACATTTCAGCATAGCATTTACTTCCTCATGTCACAACTTCTTAGAAAATGCTATGGTTTGATTGCTAATAGGCTGGGTTTAGAATAAATCTTCCCCTACAGACATGTCATTCCCTTTTTATATACCTGTAAAGCATGTGATCCTAGTTATTCCTAGATGCAGGATTTATTGGCCTACTGGTTTAGTCTGGTAAGCAAATTATGTACTTTGGGCCCTGAAATTCTCACATTTCATTAGCATAGTAGCTTTTTGCTTGAGAGCAATAAAAATGAACTACAACTCCAGAACACTTCACATGTAAGTATGTATTTTGCATGCAACTCCTATGCAATTCATTCCAGTGATATTCTCTGTTGGGTGTCTTCTCACAGTCAAGAAGCAATGAAACTAGGTCTTACAAGGTGAAATTAACAGTTCCTAAAAAAATAAGTGTTTCTCAAATTCAAACTCAACTAAAAAACTTTAAAGAAAATGGTTTCAAGGGAACTGTATGTTAAAGTCAAGCAAATATTCAAATAACTACTCAGAAATATATTGTCTTGCAATGTTCTGAAAGAAAAAAAAAAACAATGTTGAAATCAGCAGGATAGGCCTGCTGCTTATGATGCCTCTTAAATTATGAGAGCCTTGGGTGAAAGACCTTAATTGCAATAAAATGTTAAGTGTGTAGTATGAGCATGTCGAGGGTGTTTGCTCAATGGAGTACTTTGATTTCGAGCAACCATCAGAACAATAGTAAACCCCATAGTTTACCAAGTAACCAAAAGCAATAGTAAATCCCATAGTTTGAAGGAAAAACTCTACTTCCATACTTTTATTGTATCAGTGCATGTTTAATATAAATTGCATCTTTAATGTACAATGCACAAACTTTTGAGGGAACTAGGACACATGGCACCAAACTCAAATGTTTTCCTCTAATCCAAGCATCATAGAATGTGATGGATGCACTCGATCCCACCCTTGACCAAACCAGCAGCAGTTTGGTACAGGCTCCAAAGGAGGTAAAAGGCCAAAAACTCCTCTATAAAACCCACAAAGGAGCAGAGCAACACAGTAAGAACAAAGAAAGTAGTGGGTACAAGAGTCTTGTATGTACCTCTCCCATTGTATGCAATTTGACTACAAGCCAACCACTTTATCCCATAAATATGACAGTCCAAGTGAGCATTCTTGGAGCTTTCCCTGCTAGGCAGCATGGCAGTGATCTCCCCTTGAGCTGGAATGCCTCTCAGGGTTGCTCCTTGAAGCAACAAGATCTTTTACCAGCGACAGATTGTTGGATGAGACCAGTCTGAGTTTTCCCTGGATGGCAACTGGGCTGCAGGCCAGCCAACTCTCCCCTTGAGTAGGGACGCCTCTCAATATTAAGAGATATTAGTTGTTTAGCATAAATAAGTTTTAAAATAGAATAAATCACTTAGAGTTATAATGTGTGATTTAGTATGCTGTTTGCTTAGCTTTACTTACTTAGCATGAGTAGCTAGATTTGCTGAAATTGTACTGAATGTGTACCTACTTAGTCAAAACAGGGGCCTCCAGAGCCAGCATAAATCAGAAAATAAGGAGGTTTCAAGGCTACAAGCATCAACAGCAGCTGCAACTTGACAAGATAATGGCCTGTCTGGAGACAGCGAAGGAATCCAACAACAGGTTAGAAGAACTCAGACCAGAATCACTATTGGACCAGAGGGCACGTGGAAGGCATTTGAAGAGTGTGAAGAATGTGTAAGGGGCGGGTGAATAGTCTGTAAGGGTGTAATTGCCCAGGGATTTCTTTGTTCGGGTCTCTCCCTCACTGGAGGCACCCAGCTTGAGCTGATGTACCATTCTATTAAATTATTTATTTTTATAAGACTTGATGCCTGAGCCTGTTTTGGGAAACTGATGGCTTGAACTTTGGAGCAAGCAAACACCAGACACCTGGATGGAAGGTAAGTGATTAACAGCACGCTAAACTTTGAAACCCTAACTAAGTGATATAAAGGATTGATTGTGCAAATACAATCTTTTAGACATAAACTGTTGACTAAGTCTGAGACTGACTCTGGATCCAGCCGCACCTAAACTGCTCTCTGAGAAGGAGTTTAGAAAGCAAGGGGGTCCATTCTGAACCTCGTGACTCAACAGGAGGTTTTCCTTACCCTTTGAATCTCTTAGATATAAACCACAGACCAGGTCTGAGACTAAGATTGCACCTAGCTGCTCCTAAGCTGCATCAGTTTAGAAAGCAAGAGGGTCCATTCTGAACCTTGTGACTCAATGGGAGGGTCTCTCTTACCTTTTTCATCTCCGATCTCTGTGCAAACCATGGAAAGTTGTTTGTGACTTGATTTTCCTTTGTACGTTTCTCCCATGTAGTAATAGAGTGAACCTTGCCATTGAACTCTGTTAAGTCGCACTTTTACAAATTCTTCAGATGACCTAAACCACTCATCTGTGACACAGCACCATGCTGGTTCCTATTCACTCTTCTGATTCTATGAATCTGCAGTCCCTTCTGTACGGGGTCTCAAAATGCAGATGCTGCAGCACCCAGTTTGTTTGCACCTGAGTCCCTTCCTGCATCTAACCTTAAAGCTCCTGACTACTGATCCTGTCACCCTACCTTCCCACAATTACTCTACTGCAGAAACAAAGGGTCCAAGTCTGCTACAATTAATTAATTAACTGAAAAGAAAAACTCATCCTAAGGAAGTACAAAACCCAGTGGACTCATCCCAGGGGCTCTGTATCACACAGGGAGGAAGACAGCAGCAGCCAGGACACTCTAACTACAAAAGCAGGGCTTTACAGCATGAATACTCAGAATTCAGGTAGGGTAACTTGCACAGTAGCTGTGTGATGAATCCCACCACCACAAAACATGGCAAGGTCTTGGTAATCTGGCTGGACTCTGGTTTACACAAGTCCTTTTGCTCTATTACAGAAATCTCAACAGGACTTCTGTGAGCAATTTCTGATGGGATTTTGTACAGAGTTCTTCAAGGATGCATGATGTCACTCTTCCACCTCAGAGAGTCACAGCAGAAAAAGTGTATTGATTTAGGACTTCACTACATCCCTATTTAGACAAATCTGATTTATACCTCTCTTCCATCAGGCTGAAAAGTCTCTGATTTCTCAAAATCTCACTACAGGTATGACTGGATGAGAACAAGTTGTCTAAGTATCTGTAGGAGGAAGATGTAAGACTCTTGAGGACACAGAAGAAATCTTGTTAGGAAAACAGTGCACCTGTACCTTGCATAGAGGGATTTTAGTTTATGAGTATTTGACATAGTTCAGCTACTGACAAATGATAGCTTTTCTGAAACTGTATTAATTTTATCAATTGTCACCACTATCTTGACTCTTCGTGTTTTTATAAATGTGTATGATGTTAATTAAAAGTCATAAATAAGCCTAGTGAAAAAATTATTGCAGTAATTTTTACAAATATGAAAAATACAAATTAAATTATTTTAAAAGTTTGGAAATTTTTCCCTTAAAAATATATTAAAAAAATCATTCTGTCTAATTAACAGAAATGCAGAGCACAGATAAAGCCTCAGAAGACAAGAATTCCCTCAGGCATTAAAATCTCTCTTTAAACACTATGCACCAAGGAACTAAGTAACAAGAAGGGGGTTAGCTGTAGCTTTTCTATTTTCTTGCACTGATACCTAGATGACAGAATATCTAGATAATTGTTTACCACATAGTGTGGGGTTGCTTTGCTCCTTATCTATTAATTTCTGCAAGCCTAGTAACACGACCCAAAAGACCTCAATTTACATAAAAAGAAGGCACTACTGTTTTTATACAGGTACCCCCAGTCGCAACTGTGCAGACAAAAGTTTTAAAACTCATAATCTCTTCTTATGTGGATTTGGTCAGGGATGACTGGCTAATTGGGGGAAACACATGAAAGCACCTCAAAATCCAATTAGCACTTCAGTGCAATTAAATAGCTTTACCATTCTGTAGAGACATGTCTTTGATCTTGCATTGAAGTGTCCTTCCTTAAAGCTGCTGTTTTGATTTTTTTTCTCAGTAATTAGTGCTAAATGTAAAGCCATTCCTGACATGCTATAAACAAGAGTATTTTGCTGCATTTGACACAATGACCTTAAATGAGTGTTCTCTTTTGTCTATATTGTACTGGTTTATTATTGGCCTAGCTATTTTGCTCATTATTAAATGCACAATATGTAAAACATTAAAGTCAGATGAAACAAATTACCTAAGTTTAAGAACTTGTGTGGATACCTTCACCAGTGTTTTTAAAACTTGGATTCCAAAAACATAGAGGAGAGAATATAAAATAATATTAGATTAGAATTACACTAGATTGCTCTTTCAGATTTCTTTTTCATTCTGAACTGGAAAAGATTAATTTTGATTGATGTCTATTTTTTTTCAGTCTGCCATAAGATGTACACTGAATAATGACCTGAACAAATCATTCTTATTCCAGTTGTCTTAACCACTCTTCTCTCTAAGCTACACTTCTTACACCTGTGAATTTACTAGCTGGGTTACAGACCTTTGTCTCCATTTACAAAAAAGGTTGTACATGTCAACTCTGCCATAAACTTTCTTGCAGGTATGCATTCTTTATGTCTTGTGTTACATTGTTAAAACCTAAAAATATAGGTTTACAATTAACACCACAGTAGCAGTGAGAGTCAGCTGCAAAAAATTTTCCATTTTAAAATGTTTCATAACAAAGAATGTGTACCCTGAAGGGAATAAACTAAATGCAGTACACTACAACAGCTACAAAATCATGCATATAGCAATGCCCTATCACAGTAAGTATCTGGAAAAAAGGAGCTCTTTATAACATACATTTTGATCTCAAATTTAATCTGAGTAACACAAAGACATGAACTATGTTGTGCACTAATACTCTACTTCACAGGAAAAATGTCCCACCACTGTTTCTTGTTTCATTTTAAGGATTCTCTCACAGATATAAAACCTTTCAAAAAACATCAAAAAATTTTTTTAACATCAGCTACTGAAAAATAGTATTTTGATGAATTAAGATACTTACAGATTCACACAAGACTCTTGGCTTACACTATAGCTGCAATGTTTAGATTACAAATTTCGTAAGAGAAAATTATTTCTATTTAGAAATTAGATGAACTTTCTGACAAGTAGAGCACATTTTAGAAAAAACAGTTTCAGCTAACCTAAAAGTTATTTGGGAATGTGTCAGTGTTTTTCGTTGGCATTTAGTTTGCATAAAGCTGTCAGAAAAGCAATTAGTGATTTCTGTTGTTTCTTCTTCTTTTCCTTGTCCCTCTTAATTCCACAGTTCAAGAAATCAACAAGATACAGAAAGCACAACTTCAAAGTCCACCTGAGTCAGATCAAGAATTTGAAACAAAACTTCTTACATTCTCCCATCACTACCTACATAGAATATTCAACATTTGATCTTTCTCAATACTTCCTAGTTGGATCCGATTAATTTTGTATAAAATGCTTACACACTAAGAGTGTGTTTATTTAGTTGTGAAAAATATTAATGCATCATTAGAAGGGATTGAGAAATCCAGCTTTGGAGTGACACAAAGCAGAAGCTTCCCTTTCTCTGCTTTTCATACAAATGTGTAAGAGAAATCATCAGCAAAAAAAGCAACACAGCATCAAACAAACATCATATGTGTTTTCTTTCACTTCATTAAATAAAAAAATAATACTTTTGTCTTTTCTGCTTCAGGACTTGAAAAAAAAAATCAATTAATTCACATACTCATAGGCAGAGCATGTGTTAAAAGACAGCAGGCTTGTGAATCCCAACAGCAATCTTATTACTCTTAGTTTCATACTTTACTACAGTCCTTTGGCGTGATACTCTTAATGTCCCTGAAACAAATTTCACCCTGTTGTGGTTATCTCTTTGATATGCTACTGAGATTTCCAGTTTTGTGAATCCAAACTTGCACCAACAATTAAAGAGCTGACCTGAGCCCAAAATGGCTGAGTCCAGCTTGTTGCTTTGAAATGGCACTGAGCTTCAGTCAGCTGTGGGCCACTGGAACAGAATCAGATGTGGACACATCTCAAAGCAAGCCAGGTAATTTTAATGTTGTTCCCACTACAAAATTCTACACAGACTAAGAAAGTTAGTCTTTTAGTATCATGTAGTAACATAGGTATACAAACCTCAGGCAATAGGATCTATGTTTTAATAATCTATTTTCAGGGTTGAAAAAATGATAATAATATTTGCTAGATTTTAAGAAAAATATTTATGTTAGCTCAGAAGCATTTCTTCCATCTACAATCTTTAAATGAGTGACTAAACAGTAAGCTAAACATTTACCTTTAGAAAAAAGACAGGGCATTTTATATTGAGGCTATTCACAAAAAAGGCAGATCATATTAAGGCCTAATCCTGCACTTTCTGACGTCAATGGGACTTTTGCCATTGGTCTCGACAGGAATAGAAGAGGGCTATTAAAATATAATTTTACTTTTAGTCAGTCTTAATCATACAATGATGGAATGATTCATTCGATTGTTCAATTCATAACATATTAGCATTTATAAACATGATTAAAACAGCTTTGAAATAGTAATTAAATTTTAGGAGCATCTTTTTAAACAACATTTACCTATTAACTCTACTAACAAGCATTAGAAAAAAACCTAAATGGCACACATGCAGTTTGGAAGTGAAAGGTGCGTCACTGCTAATGACACTGATACATTATATCAGTATGTTCTACAAAATCAAATGCTTTGATAGAATACTGATGAGGCTGCCAGATTTTCTCCTGCTTTAGTAGCAGCGCACTCCATCCCATTAGCTGGTTTCCACTCCTCCACCATTCCACCCCCGCATCTTCCTGTCTTTTAGCACCTTGTAACAAACTTCTAAATGGTAGATACTGAGACTAAGGCCAAATTCTAGCATTAGAAATTCCTTGCATAAGTGAAGAGAAGGATGTTCTCCCTCTTCCCAGCATTACTACCCAGTCCAGGTCTCCACAATGAAGAATGCTTGATGACCATCAAGCACTTTGCAAAATGCCTCTCTGAAATACTTATCTCAAGGTTAGTTAGCTCTACTGACAACCTGACTTCTAAGGTTCGTTACCAGGCACAAACAATACTTTTGCATCCTAACCAGACCAGGGATTAGCCTTCAGTACTTTCCAGTATCTCAGGGTTATTTGGCCCCTTGCTGACTACAGTCAAAAAGGATTCAAAATGGGCAATTCCATTTAAGAAAAGAAATTAAGAAATAGTAATAATGAAATAAGAAGAGAATACAAAAAATTCTCAAGTATTATCAACATAAAAGAAAAAATATGATGACTTAGCCTATCAAATGTGTTTTTTCTCAAGAACCTGAAAAATTCTCTTTAATTTGATAGATGGTGCATAACCCTGGTATGAATGGCTGCATTATGCAATCTAATGCATTAAATTGAATTGATAATTGGCATTTACTCTGGAGTATTTACCAAAATCTGACACACCAAAAAATGTAAGAAAAGGGAATTTTTCTCATCTGTGCAGTACTGCAAGCAGATCTAAGGAGACCAATCCGGACTCAAACAGATCTTGGTAGTCAGCAGAACCTCAAAGGAAGAGTCAAAAGACCAGTGGTATTCAGCAAAAACTATAACAACATGCTACAGGGCACAGGAAGATGAGCTCCCTACTGGGACCTACTGATGGTCCCCTGAAGGAGGGGTTACATCAGCTAAAAGCCAATTTTGGAGGGGTTACATCAGCTAAAAGCCAATTTTATCACAGAACTGATAAGTACTAACTAATGATTAGAAATAATTGACCAAATATTGTGAAATACTTCATGCTGTAACACCTGCATATCGTAGAAAATTAATTCTGTCACAACATTGGTATCCTGGAAGATGGTAGAAAAAGCCACAAACTGCCCAGAAGCAATAATATGACTATATTATCATAATAATATGATATTCAATAAATGATTATCATGATACTCAAGAACAAAACACCAGTCAAGCAGGTTATAAAGCCCTTCAATAGCCTCTTCCTGTACTGCACCAGGACTTCCAAGTGTTGTAACAATGCAATTTAAATCTGAAAAGACTGATCCTTCTGAATGCTGAGTAGGACCCATGGTGCAGTTTGCCACTTTTCCCAGATCCCAAAACTGACCACCATCCAAGTCACAGCCTCATAAGAAATCTAGAAAGTAGTTTAAAGATGAGACTTTTATCCGTGAAAGTAATCTTCCATTCACTTAATTAGAAGTCTCTCTGTAAGTCAGTCACCTATCCTACCTATATGGACAGTGTGTTTAGCAAGTCCACTCTAAGATGCAACATCCTCAGGGTGAGCACTCCCTAAACACTGAACAGTATTTTTTCACAAATAATTCAGTGTAAAATATAGAAGCCCGTTTACCATCTATTTACTTAAAAATGCAGAAGAAAAATTAGGCCAAAAAGTGATTTGCTATATTTAAATACCCCCGCAAGGAAAGAAAAAAAGTTCCCAAACAAACATCAGATTATGTATTTGTGTCAGAAAGAAAAGGGAAGCTACTGTATCATAAGCATCTATGACTAAGTTGTAATGTGCTGGCATGTACACCACCACATCACAGTTAAAGCCCAGACATGCTTCAAGAGCATACAAACACACTTCTTGTTTTTACCTAACAACTCCTTCATGAAAAACACCTTCATATATAAAAATAAATGCATTGTACTATGGACAACTCTTGAATAGCTAAGGAATGTCCTGCACCACCTTATTAACATTCACAATAGCAAAACATGACGGAAATACGAGGGAATAAAGAAACTCTCCACTTTCCTTATATGGGGACTGTATTTACTCAAAAGCAACAGAAAATCTTTTAGAAGGTATATAAGAGTTTAAGATCTGTTTTCCCATGTTTTAAGTCCTACCATTTGGCATTCATTCATCTTTTAGTACCTGTGGCAATAGGTAGGCAGTGAACTGTGAACGCTGCCCTAGCTAGAGATTAAAGAATTTCACTTTGTGTGGACTGTTAGTATGAAACATGTTTTGATAAGCCTCTTTATTTTCTTATGCATTCCATGCATTCACAGTAGTTTTATTTAACCCGTAACACCAAAAATGAAATGTTGTTTTTGCATGTTTAAATTGTATTCCTAATTTCTAGGCAAGTGGTGCCTGACACAAAACACAGGTATGCAAATGAAAAATTAGAGAATACAACATTTGCTGTGTTCTAACTTAAAAATGTGAAAAATAAGCTATGTTTTTTGCTGAGCCATATACTTATTTAAATGAATTTCAGGCTTGTCCCACATCTTTAAGTCACTCATACTGGTTTTACATACATATCCAGCTACTAAGCTGCGAACAGCTGAATCTTTTCCTAGGAGGAAGAAAAACCTTGTCCTCATCAAGGGCTGGGCAGAATTTTTGAACACCTTTGGCTGCCAACAGACTGATGCTTCTTGGCCACACTTCCTAACTGCAGAACCACATGGTGGTACCTGATCCTCAACACTTTCAATCCAAGTCACTGTAAAGGGATGGCAACAACTTTATGCTGTTCTATCTCATTCCACATCCTGAAGCTTTCAAAGCAGGAGTCAGTACTCCTTTGTCAAAGAGCTGCCCTAACTTAAAAGCAGCTATTTCCTGCCCAACACCCTTGGTGAGAACTGGTGCCCATACCACAGCACAGGTCTCAGCAAGGCTCTCCCTTTCATGAGACCCAGCACTGTTGGAGTCTGTCACAGTTTACATACTATCCACCCTAACCTCATTTACAGAATCATAGACTTGTAGAATATCTCAAGTTGGAAGGGACCCATAAGGATTGTCAAGTACAACTTCCTGCTCCTTGCAGAACTACCTAAAACTAAACCATATGACCAAGAGCATTGTACAGATGCTCCCTGAACTCTTGACAGGCTCGGTGCTGTGACCACTTCCCTGGGGAGCCTGTTCCAGTGACCAACCACCCTCTCAGTGAAAAACCTTTTCCTAACGACCAATCTGAACTTCCCCTGACGCAGCTTCATTCCATCTCCTCGTGTCCTATTGCTGGTCACCAGAGAGAGATGATCAGCACCCCCCCTCCACTGCCCCCCTTGAGGAAGTTGTAAACTGCAATGAGGTCACCCTTCAGCCTTCTCTTCTCCAGGCTGAACAAGCCAGGTGACCTCAGCTGCTCCTCCTAAGTCTTGTCCTCAAGACCTTTCACCATCTTGGTTGCCCTCCTTCGGACACACTCAAATAGTTCAGTATCCTTATATTGAGGTGCCCCAAAACTGCACACAGTACTCAAGGTGGGGCTGCATCCGAGATTTTGTGAGAGCATACACCTGTATACACACACACACACACGTAAGAGAGATTTTATGAGATTATACACACACACATATATACATATATCTACACATACATGTACACCCAGAGAATGATCATCAAGAGTTACAAGCTCTAACCAATTCACTCTAGGTAACGGGAGTTGTCTAAGGACACTGTATTATCATGCCTGGAAGGAGAACTGCATGACCATGCATTCCCATCCCATGTTCATCATAGGTATCACGGTTGCTGTGAGCTGGCACAATATAGTGCCCAGTTAATTCAGAAGCATTTGAGATTGACTGCCCATCGAGCCCATTTCCTCTTCTTTAAACAGCTTCTGCCCAACTTACCCTTCGGCGTGGCTCAGCAAACCTTACTGTTTATCTCTTGGAGCTTCCTTCTGCTTCAGCCAGCATGACTGCGAGACTGGACTGCCTAAGCACAAGCTGGAAACTCTTTATTACAACATTTGGCCTCCCCTTTCTCTATTCCCAGGAAGACTATTCAGTCTTATGGTCCTCATTCTACTGTTTTTGATCCTTAATTCATCCTGGTCTTCTTAGTTTTGACCTTCCTTTCTGTCACTCTCAGGTTTTCCTTTTTTCCAGCTTCCACCTGATATTCTTTGAACTGTTTCCTACTCCCTTTCCCTTCAATATAGTTTTGGCTGCTCGGCTTTGGAAACAGAGCTTTCTTTGTCATAATACAAAGTTGTCAGCAAAAGGGTTATTGCCAGCAAAGAGCAGACAAATGCTCTACTTTCGCTTACAATGCCCCGCCCTAGCTTAGCTCACAAATGGGGAGAGCAAGCAAGGCAGGATGAGTTCTGCCCTGACGCGCTCTCCCTGATTTGTTCTTTGTTCTGTGGCCATGGTAGGTCTGGTCAGCTCAGAGAGCAGTGGGGACTTAAGTCTAATACTAATAAGGCTTCAGATTTTTCAGCCTTGCAAATTCTACAAGCTTGTATGAGCCACAATGCTCCAAAGATTTATAACTTAGATTAACTGAGTGGATTTTCCAGAGGAGGGCAGTCTCTGATAGTAATACCATGCTCTTCTAAATGTCAAGTCCCTCCTCCAAAGTCTGCAGGTGCCACAACATTTCAAGCAAAAAGATCTATAAAACATTTAACATGGGGAAAACGCTATTTTTCTTTTTGCACTGTTCTGCAAAATAATTAACCATTTTGACCAACACAAAAGGGTTAGCCTGTGATGAATACTAAACACGGCAAAATTTCAACCCTAAAGCTACTGCTTTGTAAAATGTTATATGAAGCAATTGTTTTATGAATGTTAAGATATTGTAGTAACAGAGGATACTACCACTCCCACCTATAATGAAACTTTAACTGATTTTTCTGAGTGTAAAATTTAATGAACATGATAATGACAATCCATCTTTTGTTTTGTTTTTATTTTATTTTACTTTTAATTCTATTATTTTGTGTAGAATAAAGTGTAAACATTGGCCTTGCAGTACCTCAACACGGTCCACAACAGGGACTTGCTGGAAGTAACAAAAACTGAACCAAAATAATGACAAATGCCTGGTGTATTCAAACTTCTCTTTGGGTATGGATTACAAAGGATGTATTATTTGAAGCTTCTCTTTCAGGTTGAAAATACTCAGTGTTAATAAAACTTCAGGGCCTGATATCAGGCTCATTTATTTTCCCATGACACGTACCAGAAAGAATATTACAGGAGACTACACATTTCAGATCTTGGATATCTTTTCAGCTGCTGGGTTTTCCTTTTCAAACAAAAGAAGCTTAACTGAGCAGTCCTTTAAAATTCTCTGAAGAATGTAAATAAAATGTAATACAAAGCAGCACTCTTGCATCTTTTGATGGATGGCTACAGACCACATATAGAATACACACACATTTATATTCACACTCACAGTGTCCATTTTGTAAATAATTCTCAACCTCTTTGAGACTCAAACATATGTAAGACACTAACATTTACACAAACATGAAAGCAATGACATGGTTAGTGCACAAACTTGTGTGGATTTCCTTTAATGTATAACAACTGCAGAGTCATCGCTCAGCCATGCTGTAGTTTGACACATGCTCTACTGCCTGTTTGCCAAGCTCTGCTTGCATGCAAAAGGGATACATTTTTCAGGTATCTGCACTTCCAGTTTTAAGTTGTTTTTACAACATAGAATATATACTTACAGTCATATCTCCTCTTAAATATTATGTATTTCTGTGTTTTGTTTGGCTTACAGTCTCCTCAAAGAAAGCAGAATATGCTGACAATAAATGTTGTGCCATTTGGTATCCACTTGAGAGACAGTAATACAAAGATCTCACAGAGGAGGTATCATTAGTTCCACAGCAATTTTGTCCTTTATGTTTTTGTAAATAGTTGTTTGATTTTACAGCTCTAAAGCCCTTGGTTCACATTTAAGCATCAGAAACATTGCTATGAACTTGAACATGTTTTGAAGAAATTACACATATACTAACAGAAATCAGAAGATCAGAAAAATAATTGTTGTATGCTGAATGTATTGCTACAACTAAAAGTTCTTCTGAAATTACTAGGTTCCACCCACCTCAGTTTATTCCAAATTTCTAGCCAACTGATGGACCTTGCAGACAGCATTTCTATAAGTTGATCTTAATTACCATATGTACCAACTATAATGTCATTCAGAAAGAGACCACAATCCACCTTCCTATCATATTTAATGGATTTCTAGAAAACAGCCTAAATGTACAGAACAGGTGATGAATTACACCAACACCTGTGCAGCCTTTCCAGTTAAAGTTGTCATATTTCCATTATAAAATACCTTCATTTTCTACCTACATCAGGCTTAAATTATTAGATGTGTAATTTGTGAATGTTAGCTTTTAAATAATAAGCATGCATTTATACAGCACCTAGCACATAATGAGATTTAGTAACAAGCAGTACCAGTATGAGAAGGTTGAACTTTAAAACTCCCCAAAACAACTACTCGCTCCTGACCTAATAACTAAGTTGTCAGGCACACTTCCTCATAGGAGCATGTATTTTTCAAGAACTACCTCCATCTATGGTGCTGACATTCTTCAGATTCACCAAACATCTTTCCATCTTCCTTGCATAACAATTTCCCCCCTGTTTTTGATGTAAGGAGATTAGTGCATGCAAATACAGGACTGAAACTAAACTGTACTGAGGTTCCACACCAAAAGGGGAAATCTGCAGAAAACAAGTAATGCCTAAGTAACATTATGAGACAGAAGTCCCATTATTGCTAAAGCATATGCCTTTTATAACATTTTGGGATACAGACAGGTCTTGAAATAACTGTGGCCATACATATTTACCTCAGTTACCTCATTACCATCAGAACATACTCATGGGGAAGAAAAAGTTTACAAAACATTCCAACAACTTGTAATATTAAATTTTAGTGAGAAATACTGAAAAGGGAGACAGACTGAAATAATCCAAACAAAAGGCCTACTGCTACAGCTTACTATAGACTTAGCCTTAGGACACTTAAGAATTGTCTTGTATTCTGTGGTTTACATATCATGGGATTAAGTCCACTGAGGTTTCTGTATTTGAAACTCAACTCTTGGTTAATTAATACACAATAAAAAGGTCATGTTAACATTTCTGGCTCAGTTGGCCCAGTTAGCATACATCTCTTGCAAAATAGGTTATATACGCAGCAGTTACAACCATATGAAAATTCTGCATCTTCATTAAAAGCAGAGTTAATACTTACAGAAAAAGTACTAGGATGTTAACATATTAAAAAATTAAAGTAATATGTCTACTTAAGTTTTGGTCCATATCAATTCCAGACTGTTCTGTCACAGAAATAGTCCCAGTCAAACAGGTATGTGGTAAGCACTGGTAAATTAATTTTAAATATTCAGTGTGATATATTGAAGATCATGCAACTACCGTTAGTTTTTTAAGAGACAATAAATGTCAGTGTTCAACACATGTAGGTTTTAAACCTGAAGAGGGTTATAACTTCTCTCTCCCCACATTGCCCTTCCTCCTTCATCCTAGAAACATAATCAACCATGGAACTAGAACAAATTAACTTTTTTATGAAACCAGAACAAATTAACATGAAGAATACTATAACCCACCATGTCATTATGCCAGAGGTGCAAACCAATTCGTTCTCAAGCAGTTTTGCAATTGCACTTTTCTTTTTAACCACATGGACAATTTTAAACCCAAAGTGTCAAAAAGGAAATGACTGAAAAATAAACCACTGCACCCTAGTTTCACATGAAACTAGGTCTATCCATATGAAATGGATTTATCACAAATTCTTGCGACAGAATAAAGATGACTGATAAACTTCAGTGACCAAACTAATTGAAAAAAGATGTCTCAGTTTTGTCATCAGATTGCTGTTTTTGAAAGATATCTACACACCTCTGTAGCTGATATATAAGGGTGTTTAGGGATAACGAGCCATTTACTTTTTGCATCAGGTTGTTATGGCACATTGCCAGACGTCTCAAGAGAAAACTAAAAATCCAGCACATGAGGTACAGTCGGTGTAGCTATTCTCGGGTTACCCTGGAGAACAGTCTGACTCCTCTGAAGTTGTGTCTTTCCTTGATATGTTAGAGACTGTCCTAGGAAGCATCTCAGTTTGGCGTCTTGAGCTTTTTCTCCTCTTACATTACAAACTACGTAGTAATGTGGGAAACAGCACTACTTAACATGTTATTTTTTATTGATATAACATCAACTTTTCCAGGTTTATAGACTATCAACTGGTTGATACATTATTTCTTCACTTCCAAAAAGTAGACTGCTAGCAAGGTTAAAGTGAAAAGTTATTTCTGCATGTGCACATCACTCATATTTTCATAAAGGACCACCTGAACAAAATGAACTGCTACTGCACTGAGGATAAGTAAGTATGGACAACCTATATCATTACAGCCTATACCACTGACAGCAAGAGTATTAGCAGTGCATACAAAATTAATGGAAGAAACTGGTCAAATATATACATCAAAATGCAAAAGTACTAGAAGCAAAATCTCCCACATATGAGGAATAGACAGGATGCTCCCTGCAGAACCTCTATTTACGTTTTAAAAATAACTGTTGCTACCAAGCAGCTAACTTGTGTATTGTCCTTGTTTGCTGATACGCTGCTTATTTAAGTCTTTGTCTTGCTACCTAGTTCTTTTAGTAGATTCTCTTAATCTTTCCCCACAGCAAGAAACTAAAAATGTGGGCAGTATTCACAACAATGATTTAGATATTTCCCAGTATATGCTACAGGGGAAAATAGAAAATATTTCTCATATGGAGGAATACAAGAAGCAACTTAAATAGTCAGTCTGCATGTGTGAGAGAAGGAGTTAAGGCAATCTTAGTAGATAAAATGTTGCTTAATGTTTTGCTGACTACTGTGTAAATCAACTGAAGCAAGAAGTCCTGTAGTT
>JAVJGG010000074.1:24244750-24262237 GCA_035590195.1 Aviceda cuculoides | reverse complement strand
TAAACTGTTCTTATCTCAACCCACGAGTTTTACTTCTTTTCCTGATTTCCTCCCCCATCCCACTGAGGGAGGGGGGAGTGAGTGAGCGGCTGCGTGGTGCTTAGTTGCTGGCTGGGGTTAAACCACGACAGGAGTGAAATTTTAAGTGTTACTGTACTCATTTTTCCTTAAAAACATAGTTCCAATAACTTTCCATTTAGTGTCATCTTCCTGCCTGGCCACCTGACATACCCAAAAACCTGAAGGATACCATGCTCCCAGTCAGAAGTTCTGGCTTCCTCTATGTGACCAAGTTCCTAAAACTTTGGTACTTCATTAGTTATGACCCTGACCCCCTAAGTTTGGGTCTGGAAATAGCTTCCAAACTCGGTTACACTGTTTTTGCTCCTCCTTAACATTAATCAAGAAAAACTGATCTACTAAGCAGAGAACAATGTTTTATGTTGGTAGAAGAAAAGGAGCCAACTGTAGACTAACAGGAAAGATTACATTCCACTGCTATTTTCCACCTCTGCTTCTAGGGAAACAGCAGGGATTCAGATGAAAAGTGAGAGGAGTATAGGAAATGTACAATAACACATAACCTGGGATTTGTTGCACCAGATCAGCAACTGGTTTAAGTTAATTATGCTATACATCCTTTTACTAGGCAGCACCCATTAAGTACTATGATCCCCTCTCTTTCACTTTTCATTATGGAGATGCTGCCAGCAGAGCTAGTCGATTAGGACATTAGAGAACTTTAACCTGTATTGCTGCTCAAATATAAGGAGTTTTCTTCAAACTTGTGGTTTACCAACATGAAAATATAGCAATATCCAAGCAGCCAGAAGAAGCTTTTACTTTTTTCCAATATCCCCACTGGTTTAAAACAAAGCTATAGGCAACGTTGACACTGACTTTTAATAATATTTCAATGTAACTGCAAAAAGAAAGTAAATATAATTAATTCACAAGGCATTAGTTTTTTTCCTAAATAATGAGTTAATAAGTTAAAAGGAAATAGTGAAAAAAGTGCTTGTGGCCTAGGGAAGACTTCAATGTGATAAATACACAGCATAAAAAGCCTCTGATAAGAAAAGCCATTGGTTGGCTGACCAAGAAATAGAAAGGTTTTTTTATGAGTATTTGTTCACATTTGCTCATTTCCAAATTTATTAAGTTCCAGGTTAATTTCAAATGCAAAAATAACACACATTTCTTCTTCCCACAAATACACTACTGTGGTAAGATCTGAGTTGTATTGATACTTATGAAAACAAAGGACTTAAAGTTGACTCACGAGCTCACAAAAGATGTAACAATGTCAATGACCACACAGTGTGGCTTGTGAGGTTTAGGTTGGGCATTAGGGAAAAAAAAAAAATCTTTAGGAGTGTAAGTGCAGCACTGAAACTTTGTCCAAAGATGCAGTGGAACCTCTCCCTGGAGATCTTCCAAGAAATAGCCAGGCAGAGCCACAGCAGACCCGATCTAGGGCTGGTGACAGCCCCACCCTGAGTGCAAGGCTGGACTGGATGACTCGCAGAGGTCTGTTTCATGCAAAATTTCTATGACTTTTTGATCATACCACATAAATAGTTTGGCTAATGTTCATGTTCAACCTCCAATGCAGCAAGACCTACATCTTTGAGAAATTCTTACAGACCATAAGCTAGCTGATGAACACCTCTCATTTAGTCCTTCCTGGATTTTTGCTTCCTAGTTGTAAAAGCAGTTTGTTTCCTAGTAGTAAAAAGTAGCTATTCTAGGATGCTTTCTTGGTATGTGAGCGAATAGCCAACTTAAGATACTTGACAGATGCTTAAACTGAGAAAATCCTTTTGCTTAAGTTGCATTAACTCAGGTACTCAAAAAGCAAGATGCAGAAACTAATTATTTAAGAAAACACAGGTAAGGGACTGTGAATAGCTAACACTGCTGACAAGTTGGTGTTCATTACCATTTAATTTGGTACAAATAAAAATGAGATACAGTGTTTTGAAACAAATTTGACACTAGACTATTCTTACTGATGTAAGCCTACAGGTTTAATCGAGGAACATATATGCTTCCACACTTGAAGTAGAGAGAGGTGTTTCTACTACACCTTCAAATTAAAATGATTTATGCAAAATGTAAGCTACAATTTCAGTGCTTTCAAATTTTGGTAGTATGGAAAATTTCTTTTACATTTATTTCATCTTTATTCTAATATCCACACATGGCAGAACAACCAAGTTCCTAAAGTTCCTGAGTTCCTAAAAGATAATTTAGTTGCATCATTTACAATATAAATTCTATTTTATAGAAGTCTGAAAACCTCAGCAAAACACTGATCTGGAAAAAAAAATTAGAAGTATTAGTATGTTCAGATTACTGAAAAGTTTTAGAAGTGTGTAAAACTGGATCATTATATCTAGCTAATAACATTCAAACATTCCCAATATTTGCATTCTTTTCTAAAGTATCTAAACAGGTTGACATCATGTAAGTTATTTCATTTATCAGTTACCAAATGTGTATAAAAATAAACAGACGAATCCAAAATGTGTATTTAAAAAAAATAGTATATATTAAATTTGTTTTGCTACCTTATTCAAGAATTTCCTCTATCCACTTTTAGTCCTTTCTCTCTGTACTATCAACCTTGTACCTATATATTTTTGGACATATTTTACTACTCTTCTGTATTAGGCATCTTGTAATTAGAAGTAATATGGTTCAGTATGTATAGCTAAAAATTAGGGGCAATGGCACCAAGCCAAAGAGAACTGCAAATAAAGCGATCTTGTTGTCTGAGAGTTTTGGAAAGATTCTTGACATATTTCAACAGCTAAAATGATCCCACTTGACTTATGAGGAACAAAAATACATAACTTAAAAGCTACTTTGAGACTGATTTTTCATAGAAAACTCTTCAAATCCTTGAAGTTGACCAAACTAAAATTTTGATGTCAATTTATTAATTTTTGAAAGCACAATGATTACTTGCCTTTCAGATTATTTATGAAGTAAATCATGTCCCCTATATCAGAACTAGAACAGTTTCTACAGTCTGTTGTATTGTGGTGTGGAAAGAGTTTATAGTTTACAAAGACAGGATGAAATTCTTTGTATACTTCATTACAGAGGCAAAAATCAAATGCTTTTGTCACAGCAAAGCTAAACCAGAATTACCACAATTAAAGGAATGCAGAGCAGAAGTACAACTTATTCCACTTCATTAACTAATATAAAATATATTTTGGATACATCCTCTTTTCTTAGACAAGTTGATAAAACCCCATGTTATTAGAGTTTTTATTACTGTTTTTGCTGTTGACTCATAATTCATGTGCCAAAGTAATATGAATGAAAAAAATGATACAGTCTCTACTTCTTGATATTTAAATATTGGGCCACAGATGCCATACTTAAACATAATGATCTATTCATGTATATACATAATGAGGCCTTGGTAATATGCCACAAGGCAGAGATGCAATAGATTTAAAATTTGTTTTCATATTCTCCTTTCCATTCTTAAAAACATTTAACCATTGAACTATTATTGTTAAGCATTTTCATTTTTTTATTAAAAAAAGGCTCTAAAACAGTATTTATCATATTGCTGTGATATTAGCCATTTGGTTTTACTTCTATTCTATTGGACTACATCAATATCTTAGTATTTTTTTCAGGCATTTAAACAAAAAAATCGTTTCTCGGTATTCAGTCTTAGTGCAATCCTTGAGACTACAGACACGGTTAAAAGAATAGATTTTTTTTTTTTTTTTAATTTAGGCATTCAAAATAACTGCATTATTAGTATCTCCATGAAGTACTTCATCTGTTTTTTAAGGCAGGCAGACAGTCAGATTATGGTCAAAATTCACCTTCCCTTCAGTAATCTGAGTATTACTGGAATTCAACAACTAGCCAAGAGAAGTTACAAAATAGAATATACAAAGTCAATCCTACCACCAAACCCCAGTATTTTTAAAGACTTAACTTAGTTTGAGTAATCATGTTGAAACAACTATATTACTTGCTAAGAAGTTTAAACAACAGTTATCATATTTAAGCACTCTGAATGGAAATCTCCCTTATGGATGCTGCCTGAAGAATCACTTTTATTTAGGCAATACTAAGGGAACATACTGATTTTAAAATTTGATTTGTTAAAAATATATTTTATAGTGCATTAAAAAGGGGATCATAACACTGGCTCCTAGAATTTAGAAGAAATAAATTGCAACTGCAAACTAGTACAGCCACTTTAAAATACAGTGCAACTCTTTACTTCTACGATTACGTATATCAACCAGAGTTTTGTATCATACCTGATTAAATGGAAAAAGACTTGGTAAACGCCTGTTTTTGTCTTTTTCAGTTCTGTTTTCTCTCACTTAAGAAAAATACAAATGTTGCTTTTAAATTCAGAATTATGAGAGG
Organism: Aviceda cuculoides; assembly: GCA_035590195.1. Lineage (NCBI taxonomy): Eukaryota > Metazoa > Chordata > Aves > Accipitriformes > Accipitridae > Aviceda > Aviceda cuculoides. The sequence goes on along the minus strand of JAVJGG010000074.1, from coordinate 24,257,821 downwards.
GACCCTTAAATAATCCCCGCTGAGACGAATACTAGGTTTTATAAGAATAATTTCAAATATAGCTAATGTATGGATTTTTTGAAATATTCTGGTAATTGCTACTCAACAAATAAAGTGGTTTAGGGGCAAATTTTAAATTAATTCAAAAGTTCAAAGAATTAAATATAAAACTGGACTATAGCGACAGTGTGTTAATAAGAGTCATTATTGGTGTTTGTCAGAAAATATTAACTGTTTTAAATGTTTACATTAAATTATATTCTAACCAAGCCAGAAATAGATACATGTTAAATACAAGTTCCACAGCTGTTTTTATCAAGTAAATCTACCTTTGACTGCAAATCAAATATTCTATTGGGAATAGTATTCTCTGTTACAGTGTGAAATTAACAGATACTGTTTGAAATGAAAGATAAGACAAAAATGTAAAATGACAATACATTTCTTTGGTAGTTTGGGGGAGTTTATCAAAATACAAAAACAAACTGCAATGACCCTAATATGACTCTAATTACATAGTTTACATGTAATAATTTATTTGCACTTTAAATCAGTCTTGAACTGCAAACAACAAGGTTTTAGATATAATAATTTCAAAAATATTTTTGCTGTGTGGTAGCTAACTGAAGAAGCACCTAGCACACTGTTTTTGATACAGGGGTTAACGTGCACTGAAGGAATAAAGCTTTATGTATTTTTTAAAGGTCATATAAAACAGGAAATACAAATATCACAAGAGAACAGAAGCTGGGTCCTGGGTCAGATAAAGTTCAGTATTACAATATAGTTTCCTAACACAGTAAATACTGCAAATGAATAAACAAGAACTTGAAACTATATTTCTGGCAACATTGGCAGAGGCTGCAGCCATTTCAATTTTTGTTATATCAGAAATACATTTTGTGTTTTGGTACTCAGAAATGAGGTGTATTGTTTCCAAAGATTAACTGAAACACCTCTCTGAAGATAAAAAAGCACAAAATTAAACTTTATATTAGAATTGATAAACCACTGCCAAGTTTGTCACCAAACAATTGAAATAACAACCCAAACCACTAAGTTTCCCACAGTAGAAATTAAATTAAAACAACAGTACTTGTGGATCTTTCTACAAGACAAACCAAACCTGAAGTAAAAACGTCTCTGTTTTCTACATTTAGAACAACCAACTGGGAACAAACTGTGTACAAATCATAGGCTTCTGCTGTGTTCATCTTGATGATTAAAAAGTCCATTTACATTCAGCTCCCTCCAACTGGCTACTATACTGCATTATTTTTAAGGGTACAAGTTAAGGGGAACAACCCACTTTCTAGTATGACAAAAATAGTTTGGAAGTTTGTCTCATCTCATCGTTCAGAGAAAATCCTTTATTATGTACCTTAGGACAAAGGAATTGTTATTTCAGAAATATGCTACTGCAGTAATTTATCTCACTGTATGGGTCTTGAAGATGAGGTGGTATCTCAAATCAACTCTTAAAGAAAACTGCATGGAATTTTTGTGACATTGGGAATACTGATAAAAGTTACATAAATAAAATTTGATTTTTGATAGTTACGAATTATATATGGTTCTGACAGATTGTTCAAGGGCTCTTTTCTGCTTCAGGGATTACTTTTGATAAAGTTTTAATTTGACTTCTTATTAACATTTTCTACTGAAAACTCCAGACAGGTGACTAAAGTTATCTATTCACTCCTTGAGCACTCTTAACAGGACTAAAGAAGATGTCCTCTGATAGTGTTCCAATCCCAGAATAAATGATTATACAGCTATCTTTCCTCACATTAACAATCCTCCTAGTTTCAATGTCAACAGGATCCGTTATGGAAATAAAACAGGTGTCAATACATGCAAGGCTGTATATGAACAACTACTCCAAACTAAAACAATACAAAAGGAATATAAGAAATTAGAACAAACAAGTTGAAAAATGTCCTTATAAAAGCTGTATACTCCGTACTTTTTCTTCTATCTAGAAGGAAATGTACAGACGTTCAGAAATCCATGAAAAGACTCCAAATTTTCACTCTGCACACTCCAACATAAACAGTAATGCCATTTAAATGGAGGAGGGTTAATAAATTATACTGTGTATTGCTCCTTTGTTAAACTACATAAAACTCTAACTCATCTATATTGCTAGAGCAAGCTTTCACTGATCCTTATAATTACCAGAGTTTCTATTGTAATATTTGTTTCAGAATTCTGAAAGAATGAACATTTTAATATGAAAGCAAACAAAACCTCTTTATCAGATGCTAGAGATTTTGTCAAAGGAAGTTAAGTATCATTAATGTATACAACAGGGTACAGATTGCTTACCACCTACTTATTCTTTAGGTAATTAATTCTTACTGTCCGCTAGAGTTAAAGTTGCAGCCTATCCACAGAAAAGGAACATTAAAACTAAGCAAAGAACCTCAAAATTTGGCAGTAAACATCAACCATCCTGCTGATTTACTTCAGTGAGTACAGGTTTCTCCATACTTAAGTAACAGAACAGAAAGTAGAGAGAAAATGCTTTTGGGGAAAGGAAGAAAAAATAAGTTTATAAGAAAGCAATACATATATACTTTTTCTCTCATATGTATATAGCAATAAATATATAAATTAATTAGATAATATAATACCACCATCTTATACACACACAAACATACATATATAGGTAACATACATAACCATTAAAGAAGATAACAGAGACCCTGGTCCTAGAAAGATTATCCATACACTTATCTACAAGCATAAACATTATGTGATTACTGTTTGCATGCACTTAGTCATTAAAAAAGTGTGAAAGAAAGAAATACGCACAGGATAGGAAAACATAATAGGGGAAAGATTGACTCTGAGAAGAAGGGAAACTTGGAAATCAATATAGCAGCAATTCAAAATAATTTTGAAAGACAAAATGAAAGCTGTATTTATTTAAGTGATATAAATTAAGGAAGAGATTGCAAGCTGGTAATGTGTGAGGATGAAATCTTTTTAACTCAAAAATGTATTTACCACCTGTTCCCTTCTGCCTATCCATAAGTGCTCCATTTATCCCACAAAAAATATACTTTCCTTCCGAGTAACACTGTACAAAAGACAGGGTGTTTTAAAAATAGATTTTACAAGGCTAAAATTAGGAAAGAAATAGTTTTAGTGAGGTCAAGCATTAGAGAAATTTGCTAATTCAAGTGTGAAGCAGAAACGAAACCTTCTTTTGTGAGGGAATACCCACAGTATGCTTATTCTTTATGATTTACGTGACAAATGCTGAATACTGGAGAGGAAACTCAAGTGACTCTCATAGGATTTATCTGTATTGTTCAGTAAGAAGACCTGATCCCCTGATAATTGAAATATTCTATTTTAAAATAGAAAGCATATGTAGCCTAAATATTAAGACAATAGAGTTTAACAGCATCTTGGAAAACTATTTTAACATTGCTAGATGTATCTCACTTCACAGAAAAGAATCAATTATCCAGTTTTGAAGAAAAAAATGCAGCTTACAGTTATGTTTTGTTTTGTGACAGTTGGACTTGACTCAGTACAAACACTATCTTATTCCTCCAGACATCCAGTTGTAACAGCTATGCCCCGTCTATAACATTTTAGAATAAAAACTATGTAATTCAATTATAGTTTGCTGTAACTCATTTTTTGCTTGAGCAAACATCCTCATAGAAGAAAAACCTTTTTAAAAAAACATGCATCCTCAGAGACACTAAATATATCAGTAAATGATGAAAAGAGGCAATATGAAAAAGGAACATTCATGATTTTAGAAAATAAAAAAGCTACATATCTAGAGAGCTCTTTTCCAATATATACGAAATCTTAAAGGTATCAGCAAAATACCACAGTTCATCTCAAGTCCTTGTGGGAAGCATTTAATCTGAAAAGCTCTGCAATTATTTTACAGCTAGAAATGGAGACTTTTTACGTCAGGCAAAATCCAGAGCTACTAGGTAATGGAAATTCTACAAGACAACTATCGAGACAACTGTCATATTCTGCAGGTTACTTGACAACTTGACAGGAATTGTTACGAGATAAACATATTCCTCAAATTGTGCTAACCGCACTCCTATTAATGACAGTTTGGGTACTTTGGTTATTCAGAAATTTCTTAAGTAATTTCTCACAGTGTAGCTGTATAAAGTGCTGATTTTGAACACTTCCTTCCAAACTTTTTTCAGAAGCTGGGGTTTGGTTTGTTTTGTTTTGTTTTTTTCGTTTGGGGGTAGTTGTGTTCTGGTTTTTTGTTTGTTTCGTTTTTCTTTTTCTTTTTTTTTGCTTAGTGGAAGTCTACAACTTAAAGCTTGTCTTGAAATGACTTTCTGCACATACAGACAAACCCACTGGTCTGACTACTTTTCTAAAGTGGAAGTAAAGCATTAGAGTTTTATCTTTCACTATTGGTAAGAATGCAGTTTTTAATTCTTAGTAAATTTACACTTAACATTACTGCAAGAGCAGACCCTTAGAACATCTAGTCCTGTTTCACAGACTGGTTTCATCAAATCTTTTCATCTTTGAACACAAAATCTTACTGTTGTGTTTCAGAGCGTATAGCACTCTGCACCATTACAAACTTTGTAAGTAATGATTTACTTAGAACAAATTCCCAGCACTAAGGATATCAATAAAACCCAGAACTAGAGCATAAAATTGAAAAGACTGTTACACAATTCTGTGTGTGCTTGCTGCCCTAGCTCACCGCTATACATCTTCACATCAACCTAATTCATTTGACACACAGTCTTCCCATAGCTGAGAAAGCCTAGCTTTCTTAATGGTTTTTAGTAAAAGCTAAAATACAAAACCCTCTATGTTTAGAAAAGTTAAAGTTGTGACACAAATCAACAAAAGGCAAGAAATTTTAAGATAACACTGACGAACCATGCTTAAATCATGATTGTTTAATAAAAGGGCAAAATGATATGAGGAAGTAATGTCAGCTTTAACTTCACACTGTGTTCTTGGGCTAACAGGTGTTTATCTCAAAGATTATACTAACTCAACTTCTCCTGTCAGTCTAGGTAAATTCTAGTGATTATTTAGCATTTTACAATGTGCTGGACATAAAGAAACTTCTAAACTCATTTTCAGGATCCTAGCGTGTTACACTGTAACAAACATCATTAATTAAATATGGATTTTTAGAAATTATGCTAGAGAAACATAAATATTCTATAAATCTTCAAAATTAAACAAAATATACTTTTTAATACAAAAAAATACAGAATTAACCATTTTGTAATGTAACACGAAATAGAGCAATATACGCTTTTTCTCACAACTTAACAATTCTTAGTATGTACACATAATTGAATTCCTTTTCGAACCCTCTTCTGTCTGTCTTTTTGTATAATATAACAAAACATTTTTCTGGGCAGTAAAATGTCAGGGAAAGTAATGCTGCCTATGGCTACATTATCAGGGTGTAGGGGGTTTTAATTAATCTTTTAGGCTTCAAAATAAAACTTTGTATTTTAGTGTGTTTTAAAAATACTAATTGCAAATAAGCATGTGTGTCTGGTAGTTTTGCATACTGTCTTATTATAGAAATGGGAAAACAAAAGAATGAAATGAAAAATGACAAAGTGCACACTTCACAGTCTTTGCTGGAGTACCTGAGATTACCTCACACATACACACCTATAGCATTAATTGCAGGGCTGTAATAACATTTTTTGCTACAATGACTTATTTACTGCAATTGTTATTGGCTTTGCTTAATTAATGTCTCAAATTATTACAAATTTTATTGGAAATTAGCAATATTACTTTTTTTTCACTTGAATTGCTAAGTACTTAAGATCTTGGCCCAGAGGTCAAAACTCTGCTAACTGCTGTAGCATTAAAAATTGTTGTTGAATAGTTTCAAAGAGAGCTTTTAAAATCCTGCATCTGTACTCCATCAAGCTGCAAGAAATCTGGTTATCAGCTCTAGGTATGTTTTAAAAACCCAGTGAAAATGTGTACAATTACAATTTAAAGTTGGTATCAAGATTTTAAATTCCAAAGCAAGGAGAATTATGTGTTTCACCATCAGGATTATCAAACAAAAAAACACAGCTGCATATGGCGGAATGCTCTCACCCAGTCACGGCCTCACAGAGCTTCAGATACTACTTACTTCTTGGTGGAGCCTGAACAACAATGCATGTGAAATTGCAAGTCTTTGTTGAGACCATGCAAGACAACCTCAATGATCCCACAAGAAGTCAGGCACATGCTTCTCAGTTGATTTCCTCTACTTGCCACTAACACAAAGGTGCAGAGGACATGAGGGATTGAAATGCCTCTGAGGAAGAGGATGGCTGCTCTTTTCCCTTTGTAGAAGAGAGGCAGCTTCTTTGATAAAGGAAGTTCAACAACAAATTGAGCTCGCAGCACTATAAGTAGCTCACTTTTTTAACTTAACAGCTCCATGAACAAATGTGTGAAAGTCTTCCACTGAAGTACCAGGAAACAAATGAAAAAGGAAGAAAGGAAAAGGGGCTTCGCCCTGCAACATTCTTGTGTTAATTAACCTAATTAATATTCACTTGCTATCACATTTTTAAACTAAGTTTTGACTTCCTTACAAAGCATAAATTATGCTTATGAATTCTACTTTATAACAGTTTATTTTGCATTTTCAGCTCAGATATCACAAGCAGATTAATATATTTGTCAGGCTAGCATGCTGAGATATGCTGAAGATTATAATGATAATCAATTAGTCTTAATAATGTATCGAAAATCAGTCAGTATCACAGCTGCTTTGCTGGATGTCTTACTGATCCTTATTAGCATAAATAGTCAAGTTGTAAAGAGAATAGTAAAACCTAGTATCAACACTATCAACTGAAGATGTCCTCAAAGCCCCAGTAACTGACTGCAATAACGTTGAATGACTGCAGAATCCAACACACAGTGACATGTAAGCCTTAGTCCACAGAAGTCGACAGAAGCTCAGGTTGGATGACTATGGCTGCCAAGCTAATCATCCAAACTCTACATATTCTCCATTCATTCATTCTGTGAAGTACACTTCCTACTTTTCATCTAGCCATGAACACTTCCTTTCCTCTCTCTCCATTCTTTCATAATCAAGACTTTCCCTATCCTCACTTTCTTTGCTTCAGTTTCTCAGTGTCTGTTTCCCCACTTTTTGAGAAATCACGTTTTCCTCTCAATAACTGCAGCCAAAGAAGTGTGACATCAGTTTGAGAAATCATTGATCCTCAAGATGTGGATTCCGTTATTCCCTGTGATGATTCTTTCTACATGGGTTGTCAAAGTCAGAAGGGACAAAAGTACAGCTAGTAGATCTATAATACACAAATGGACAGTTTCACTTCCAACTGAGGTGCTGCACTTCTCACCCTATAGCACCTTCATTGTCACTTTGTGTTCTACAGATAATTTCCCTCCCTGAATTTCCAGCAGACAGTTCCCATTTCACAAATTCACAGAGTCATCATGGCCAAGAGTTATCAAGCCAAGAAAATCTGTTTTCGACTTTGGCAAGACCTATTCTGCACATGGAAGTACAAACAACTGCAGACCAGAGAAAACGGTGGTATAGGCCCATGCTCCCTCTCCTCTGCCATGCCCCAAAGCTCCCACAGGTGCTACAGCTGTATTATGAGCTCATGTGCAAATACTGTGGACATGAGAAGCTGAACTCTGCAGACCAGCATACCCTTGAATGTACCCATGCAAACCCCAGTGAAGTGCAAAATCTAAAGGGAAAAATAAAAGAATGAGTTTGTGACTACTGGAAAGGTAATTTATCACTTTGACATAGTAATTCTTTATAAAAGCTCTGGAGTAAAAAGTTAGAATTAAAAAAGAGTGAATGAGAAACAAAATAATCAGAAAACCTGAGAAACACATCTCAAAGATACAGTTTGTAAATCCTACTGAAATTTAGGCATTTAAGTGGGAGATACATTTGAGAATTTGGCCTTATTGCAGAAATAAGTGTCTTATTTGATGTCAGTATCTTGTTTGAAAAAAACAAAACAAGATAAAACAAAGCAGCCTCTGCAAACACACTAAAGTGCTATGAAGTTTTCGTATTCCAAATGCAAATTCTGTCTCTCTCTGTGGCCTATCACACAGAAAGCCTAATTCCTAAGGCGCTCCTCTCTATTTTACCATAACAGCATTTTTAAGGGATCATCAAGTTCATTCAAATTTTATGGCCTACAACAAGCAATCAATCCACACTCATAGTTGCTTATTTATGCCATTACAGCATATAGAAATGCACACGTATTTTTAGATTTTCTCCCAAATGGTCTCCTGGTCTCCAGGACAATTCAAAGGGCACTCTATCCAGTTTGCTCAGTAACTGTCAATTCTATAAGGAACACTTTGCAGCACATATGCACACTGACTTTCATACTTCTAACCAGATATTTTTAATCATGTCAAACACTTTTTGTACATTTCCTATTTTTATGGATAATGGTTTTGAAAAATTTTATCTGTACATTTCCAACACTTTCATAAGAGTCCCTGTGCAAAGCTAGTATGGCTCAATCTTCACAAAACCAAAGATATAGGTATATTACATACCAGAGTCGGTGATCTTACAGGACACTAAATATAGCTCTTTCAGGTTCCGGCCTTCTTTGGCAATCACTTCCACACATCTGGAAGACACATATAGTAAAATCACAGTTAAAAGACAATAGATCATTTTTAAATAGCAAGAGCACAATCCACAAGTGTAATGTACTGTATCTCAATTTCTTCATTTTGTGAATTGTTCCATACAATTCACTGAAAATGCGCACGGCTACATGTATACATTAGACAAAAATATTATTTTACATTGACTGCTTTTATATCAATATTCCCAGGAGTCTTTGACTATGTGAGTTGCTTGAAATACATACAGGCAATTCCTTTGGAAAACAATACAAATGTGAATTTCCATTTCTTTATTATTGTGTAATTTTGGAAAGTTTCTACTGCAAGATTTAAGCTTTGAGAGTTCTTCAAGGGAAGAACTATAAATGCACTGTAATGAGGACAAAAGATAAGAAAACATAATTTTAAATTCATGTTTGTATTTCTTCAGTGATTATCACAGGAGTCAGCATTCATTAGGTCATGAAATGCTACATGCCATTGCTGTTCCAATACGTTGTTAGAGAAGCTCGTATAGATGAGAAGACAAGTAAGTCATTTGTTTGCCTTGTCACAACTATGATGAATTTGCAATGAAACATGCCAGTTTTTTTCTGTTAACCTCCTTGTTTGATTTCTTGTAAGGAAGAAAATTAATATGAAAACTAACATTGTCTTGTAAAATAGGAGTTTATTATTGTATTGGCTTTGTGTGGCAAGGTTTTGGTAGCGGTGGGGGTTACAGGGGGTGGCTTCTGTAAGAAGCTGCTGGAAGCTTCCCCTGTGTTTGGCAGAGCCAATACCAGCCGGCTCTAAGTTTGACCCGCCGCCGGCCAAGGCCGAACCAAACAGTGATAGTGGTAACGCCTCTGTGATAACATTTTTAAGAAGAAAGAAAAAGTTGCAGAACAGACAGAAATGGCAGCCAGAGAGAGAGTGAGAACATGTAAGAGAAAGAACCCTGCACACCCCCAGCTCAGTGAAGAAGGAGGGGAGATGCTCCAGGCACTGGAGCAGAGATTCCCCTGCAGCCCATGGTGAAGACCATGGTGAGGCAGGCTGTCCCCCTGCAGCCCATGGAGGTCCACGGTGGAGCAGATATCCACCTGCAGCCCGTGGAGGACCCCATGCCGGAGCAGGTGGGTACCCAAAGGAGGCTGTGACACTGTGGGAAGCCTGCGCTGGAGCAGGCTCCTGGCAGGACTTGTGGCCCCGTGGAGAAAGGAGCCCACGCTGGAGCAGGTTTTCTGGCAGCACTTGTGACCCTGTGGGGGAACTCACACTGGAGCAGTGTGCTCCTGGAGGACTGCAGCCCGTGGGAGGGACCCACGCTGGAGCAGGGGAAGAGTGAGGAATCCTCCCCCTGAGGAGGAAAGAGCAGAAGAAACAAGGTGTGATGAACTGACTGCAACCCCCTTTCCCTGTCCCCTTGTGCTGCTGGCAGGGAGGATGTAGAGAAAATCCGGAGTAGAGTTGAGCCTGGGAAGGATGGAGGGGTGCAGGGAAGGTGTTTTAAGATTCATTTTTTATTTCTCATTATCCTACTCTGATTTGATTGGTCATAAATCAAACTAATTTCCCCAAGTCAAGTCTTTTTTGCTGGTGACGGTAATTGCTGAATGATCTCTCTCTGTCCTTATCTCGACCCACAAGCCTTTTGTTGTATTTTCTCTCCCTGTCCAGTTGAGGAGGGGAGTCATAGAGAGGCTTTGGTGGGCACCTCGTGTCCAGCCAGAGTCAACCCACCACACTTGCCCAAAACAAGTAACCAGTTTTTCTTTAAGGTTTTGCATGCATGAGGATAACTGTTTCCACTCAGTTAGACTCTTGCCATGTGAACCATAGAAAGAACCATCTCAGTTAATTGCAGTATATTCTTATCTTTGCAAAAAGAGAGGTTTATTCCAGTGTGCTTATTTGCCCTGTAGATCTCAGGTTGATAGTCTGCCAAAAAGCCCTGGCTACCTTCACTGCTCTCTCTTCACAGACTCTCAATAACACTTTCCACCTGGTTCTGTTTGTCACTCAGACTGAAGATGATAACTTAGTGAATTCTCTCACGTGAAATCAGTGTGTCAGATCTGGGTAATTTAGATGCATCCAGAAAGCCTCAAGCTTAAAAAGTTCAATAAATTCTGGCTTTTCAATAAGTATGCTAAACCCATCTTTTGGTTCAACTTTGTCATCTCACCGCAGGAGAAGTATACTGATATTTGCCTACAATGACTGTAATTAATGCCTCAGCTCCCAATTCAGTCTTTGGAGGACTGCAACTGGATAATTCATTCTCTGCAGTGCACTAAGAACAATGTATCTACTCATCCAAAATGACAGTACAGCTCCTGTATGCCATCACACATTTGTTTGTATTCACTCAAGTGAATTTTTAGGTTGATCTTTGTCTAAGCAACTTGTTAAGTGATCATCTTAATTTTCTTGGTTGCTAACACATGTGCTCTGCCCAATTTTTTCTTAAAACTTTTCCATCATCTTATAAATTACTTGATTTCTTTGTGGCTTCTGTGGGAAGTCTAGGAGTCTTCTTCCTTTTTTAAAAAAACATTTTTTACAATCAAAATAATGTGTAAAAGTCTGCTACTGGCTAACATATTCCCTGAAATGTATAATGAAGATGTACAAAACAAGAAGAGTTTATAAATGGGAGGGATCATCCCTACAGAAATTATCACCTTTGAGATAATATTCTTATTTACCAGATACTCAAACAACAACAGCGATTATACAAATATACATATTTCTTCTTCACATCTACAATTAACAATGCAGCAAATAACTGTTGTAACCTTATTATTGTGTATAATACCAATGGTAGGCAATTAACAATACTTGTTGGATAATAACATCATCACTGGAAAAGGGATTCCAGACTTAATGACTATTTCAGCACTTCTGTATTAGCAAGCACCGTAGTAAGGGCTTCATGTGAGAAACTAGCAGATGGCATCATGAAATGCATCTCTTCTGCTGTTCGGTTTGTATAATGTCCTACTCATCTGTTTCTGTTGGGTGCATAATGTGCTGTTCATCTATTTGATACCTGGTTTCCTGTTTGACCCTTTCAAACCTGTCAGCAATACAGCAAAAATAATTGATACACTAGAAGTGAAGAAAAAAACCAGGAGAAGTTAGAACTGCTAGAGAGAGGAGGGATCCTTTGAGAGCTGCTCTGAGAGGAACACTGTTACAAGAGCACACCCTATCAAACCATGCAGCACCAACTGCAAGACTTTCCAAAAGAGGGTTAAGGATCAAGCAGGATGCTGCAGTGTTTTAATAACCTAATTGTACCTGTTCCTGAAACAGCCAATTAAGCCATATATTCAGCAAAATGGTTATTGAATCATTAGTTCCACGGTAGTGCCAGATCTCAAAACAAAGCAAAACATAACTAAACAACTGCTCCAAAGAAACCCAAAGCAAACAGGACTATTGGTGAGGAAGCAGGGGAAAAAAGCAATGGATATTTGAGAACAGTGAGATCTCCTTATTATTAACCCATAAAATTCACATCATGGCGGACTAAGAAAAGACTAGCAGAATTAGAACAGATGAGTGTGCTGTGGTTACTACTCTCTTCAAATGTTTACTAAGTTAAAATAATTGACATCTAAAATGACCAGATATCAATATTTGTAAAAATTAACTATACGAAACTACTGCAAAAACATCTATTAAAGAGAATGTGGTTTATGAATGTAGGCATGTCTACAGACACCTAATCTAAAGTTACGCAACCAGTATTATGCATTATTATGCATTACCTACCATACACTACCTGTTGGAGGTATTAGTTTAAATGTTTCCCCAGGAAATGTCTTATCGGTTTTTGCTACCAAGTGAAATGCAGGGATATGTCTGAGCTAAAAAAAGGGGAAAATAAAATGTGATTAATTGTGAGGCACATGGTCTTTGTCATTCTTAATAAAAAATATTCAGTGAAGAAACAACTGAGATGAAGAGAAATAGAGGAACAAGTAGTGGGTGTCACTATACCTTACTTCAAGTGTTTAACATAGGCATCTACACATGAGCTAGAAAGCTAAACACCTATTACAGTGCAGAACAGAAATAAGCAATTCTAGAGCAGCTTTCATCTCATCCTAATTTAGATCTATGCATTCTAGTTGTTTATAAAGGTGAGAAATGAAGCCCACCCTTGACAGTTATCTTTTATATATTTGCAACATCTTATTTACTGTGTTTGATTCAACAAGATTTATTTCCCCACACAAATAAGTCAGAAATAATTCTACTCACTTTGATACCAGTAACCATAAAAGCATTGATGCTAAGCTCAGTGTATGTGCTTGACAAAGGGACAACAGAGGGTGTGGAGGGCCTTGGCTGGACCGAGGGGTCTGGGGAGGATATTGACCTTGACAAGATTACAGTGTTCCCTTGAGAGAACAAGAAAGAATG
>JAVJGG010000074.1:24194099-24244650 GCA_035590195.1 Aviceda cuculoides | reverse complement strand
ATACAGCAAGCGAGGTGATACATAACAGAACTTCAAAAACCAGAGTAGCAACTCTAACATATGAATCAACATAATGAAGGCAGCCACCACACTCCTTCCAGTTCCTCATTAAGCTACAGTGGGTTTTGTATGTTGTGATATATCATTTCCATTTCCTGAGTGGGATTTCTTTGCCTAAACATCTCAGATACTCCTGTGTATCTTGACTGTAGCTGCCTCTAAAGAAGCAGACAGGCTCCTTGAGGAAGCCTCAGATTCCAAAGATTACCTAAAATCTAAATGGTTGTTTAAAATTTAAAACCTGAAATTATTTTTCTAAAGGATTTGAGTATTAAGTTGTGATCATTCCTACTGGACAAATTTGGTTGAGCAGATATTTACAAGAAATTATGAGGAGGGTTCTGTCCAGATATGTGACAAATCCATTTAAAAATTAGGATGAGAGTAGTTTCAAACCTTTTCTGTTGGTGACCAGATTTGGATATCTTTTCTTTACACAAATTTAGCATGAATTAGTGGAGGTAATCTTGAAGCTGTTCATGTTCATTTGTAATTTTTCTAGTTAGAGGCAGTAAAGAGCATTCCAAAAGAAATATTATTCATGAAGATCATTGACCTTGAGACAAGAAACCAATCCAGAGACTCTGGAAATAACAGGTTTGTAACAAAAAAAGTGTTGAAACAACATGTCATATATCTTTCACTTCTATCTATGACACTTTCTGTGTGTCAAACCTGCTATTTTCTCACTTTATAGGTCATTCATAAACCACAGGATTTAACAGTCTGAGTTATGTCATCATTCCACACTTTTACTTCTCTAAACCATCAGTTTCAAAATATGACAAATGTTAACCTTTTTTTCATTTCTAATAAGATTTTCTTTTTAAACCTAAAAAAAATCTCTACAAGTTTTTTCGGAGTTATTAATTTGTATAGCATGATTGGATAAGCCAAAAATCATTGGTCTTTGTAAAGGAAAGTAATTAATATTAAATATAATACTCCTATATTACTTTTCTCTGCCCACTCTTTTATCTCAATTGTAACATGTGTCAACAAATTCCACAAGATGATTATTCGTGCAAAAATATTTTATGTTGATTTGACTTGTTGAGTTTGCAACAGTTTGTGCTGATACCATGACTTTACTCTATTTTTATATATAATTATTTGTATTTATCTTAATTCAGTTCCATCCCACATATATTCAATTACACATTGTTAGGTTTGTTCTTTTCTGTTTAGTTATTTCCCTCATCGATCACTGAACATAACGAAGGTAATTTCATAGCATTTTCCTTGATGACACCTAAGGTCATGTTACTGAGCTGTTGCAGTTGATTTAGAACAGAAATGAGCAGGAATATGTTTTTTTTCATTTTCTTCTAATTCACTTTGTACCTCACACTTATTAGGAGAGAGGTCGTTTACTGCAGTGCTCCCATTCACTGAAATTGTGCTGTGATCTATTTCTAGTGACAGTCTTACTGGTGTGCCCTTATCCTAGGATCCTGCTCATCACAGCACTTGAATTGGCAAATCAATTGGCGCAGGCAGCAACATGCCCATACATCACCCTTACATGCAGTTGCCATCAGCATGGGTGCATACCCAGACCCAGAAGTTCAGAAGCATTTCCAGACTCACCAAGTAAAATGTAATCTCTCAAGCCTTACTGAGTAACCACCTTCTTGTCTTGGGTCTTGTTCAAATACCTAACTGTGCACCAGCTTCAAAGGTCAGCAGTATACATCTGACTCCTCCTTTTCAATTATATTAATAACTACACTTTAAAGAGATCTAGACCATTATTGTAGTCTCTTTTGGAGATTCTCTATGGAGAAACCAGGTATCCCTATCTTTTGCAGCAGTAAGTCTGTTGTAATTTAACATCAACTAAAAATAAATCTTTATAACTTGTGTCTAATGTATTTGTCTCTGTGACTTTGTCTCCCAACAAAGCGTATCATTCTTGTGCCAATGTGGTAGTACTGCAATAGACTCCAGTACTATAGCCTTTGCTTGACCAGAAGGAAGAAGTAAGGTAAAACATTTGCACAGAGGTGGTGAGAGAATGGAAGGTCTCACCTCTTTCCCTACTATCCATGGATCACTATCCTTTCTTAATACGTGACACAGCTTTTAGAAGTGCCTTGGCTGTGCTGAACTCTTTTTTTCCCGCAAGTGTCCAAACGTAATAAACTCTGACAATTTTGAAACCGATATTTAAACAAAATTCTAACTACATTTCATCCTGAGATCTGGGGATATTTTACATAACCAGGATCTTATGGATCAGTGTATGCGGCAAGCAAAGCAGGAGTAAAATGCAGAATTTCTGATCTGTTTTTACATGTTTTTTGCATTCATTTCAGACAAACAAAAATCACCACACAAGAGCAACCCTGCTGTGGCCAGTACGGTATTTGAGAATATTTAATCTTCTCAGAACATTTTTTTTAAGACACAACACTGAAACAGGGAGCAACTCATTATGGGATAAGTCAATTGGACCAAAGAGAGCAATGTTCCAACATGTTGTGAAAGCATTCCCAAGGGATCCAGAGACAACCTGTACCAGCAGGATACAGTAAGTTTGGGGAGCATGTGTGTGTGTGTTTATCAAGATTCATACTGTGTTGTGTGGGTGCCCTATACTCACCTGACATGTTTTCAGAAAGTTCCATTTTCTTTTACAGACATAATAATATTGTGCTTATTTCTTTGAGACAGGACATCTGGAAGAAGAAGCTAAAATATATACATATCATGGGGAAGATAAGAACAAGCAAACACACGGAATATCTGGACTACAGGATACAAAGCCCACAGGATGTAGAGCACACATTTTTCCTCACAATATATGGTAACCAGCTGAATCTACTCTTTTATGTCTTTAGAGCACTCAAACTCCTATAGTCAGAAAACTATTGGAATCTGAAGAGCCAAAGACTAAGCTGCTACAATGGAATAATGAAATATTTTTATATGTATATCTTTCACGCTTGGCAAAAAAACCCCCAGAAAACACTTCTCTGTAGTACACATACATGTTTCCTTCTGACTGTAACAGTCCCACAAACTCTGTTCTGTGATTCAGACTATGTGTTAGAAATTAATTTTCTACTGTTCGCATGAGAATATGTGCATTTCACCCATCTCAGTAACTCTGTTGCACCCTGTTGCACCTATAGCAATTTATCTTGTCGAAAGAGAGGAAAAGGCTTCCTATATGGCAACAGGAAAACATACACAACAGTATAAACACAGCACATCAGCAGTAAAGCATGCAAAGCCTGAGGCTGACAGAAAGGTTGCATTGATGTTCATGGACTACTACAGGATAGACTTAGAGCAATTAGCAAACACATCCAGAGTCATCACAATTTCTTCTCTTTTAGAAAGAGAAATTTTCCTGCCACTTAACCTTTTTCACTAGTTCCATTCTGCATTGAACTCAGAAATAAGCATGTATTATGGCTTTTAAACTAATTTACACTGACTGACACAAGCAAGAGGTGAAACTATGCTAAAATTAATGAGCAGTTAGCACACACCTCCCAGTTAGATGGCTCTACAAGGGTATTCCAGTGCTTTCCAGGCACAACTGAAATAAGTTGAACAACAAAACAGCAAAATGTCAAAACTTTTTCCAGGAGTTCCTCTCACTAAAAATAAAAATCAGAACTGAATATCTATTGGAGCCATCATAAATATATCTGCTAAAGATATGTGGAGCAAAAATATACAACTTCCAGTCTTCATAAAGTCACTGCCATGGTCTTCACTTACCTCCCTCCTAAGAACTGGATCCTGCCATTATAGCACTAGTAGACAATAAATTTTTGCTATCAGTCAGAACAAGATTTTCCTGTGACTTCTGGTTATTTTGCTAAAAGGATTGGTTCCATCCTTACCTTATTCTGTCCAGCTCCTCTGCCATGTCACCGCTGTTTGTATTTTTTGTTCGCAAGCTCTTTGTAGCAAAGGCTGTATTTTTAGTTACGTTTGCTAACAAACCTTGGCTCAATGGAGCAATAAGGAATACTGCACTGCAAAATGATAATAAAATACCCTTTCCATATGGAAGAAACTAAATAAACAGTTCTGTTCTTTCTGCAACCCCATTAGAGCACAAATAAACAGAGAATTCTGTACCAAGCTTTAGATATAATGCTCAATCTCTTCAACAGAAACAAAGAAACCCACAGAGACTACAGAGAAGATGAATTTCAAATTCTAATAGACACAAATGGACTTTAATATGTCTCTCCAAAGATCTGCCGACTAGCAAAAATCACAGGGGAGAAGATTAGAGTGATAATAGCAAGTCACAGTCATTCGTGTGTCTGATATGCTTTTAAACTGAATAACAAATCTAAAACAAACAAACAACACATATTCAGAGTGGCAGGAATTACTTTTTTCCTGCTTTTGTTGTCTGTTTAACATTTCTTATCTATCCTGTTTTTCTTTCCCCTTTGAGGAGAGCTTTTTTAACATCATCCAGACAACCAGAGTTTATAACAAAGACTTAGGACATGCAATAGATCAGGACTTGGCTTTGTACAGCCAATTGCCGAGAGGAAAAAATACCTAGAGATACACAGTGAAAACAACAGAATATGACCTATGGCAGTCATTACAACACTTACAGAAGGAAGGCGTCTAAATGGAATACACTGTTCAGTGGGAAAAAATGGAAACAAAGCCTAACATTTTTGTGGCAAACTTGCTTGAGCGAATCTGAGCAAGCACAGTGTGAGTGCAGAAGTGGAGAGGGAGGGATCTGCAGACATCCCTGAGCTGCACAAAGGCTCTGGGGGCAAGTCAGATCTTGTAGGAGGCTCTTGGGTGTAAAGGAACACTTGGATGATGATTTCCGTGAATATTAGGACACAGGTTCTGATCCATGACTTCATGCCACAAATGACATCCTGACAACTTTATTACTGAAACAACCTCAGATCATTTCAGTACTTTATCCTCTTTTATACCCTACTTACATCACTTTTCATCAGAGTTTGAATAGGAAACCTCAATCTCATTTTTCCTAAGAAACTGGTGGCAATCACTGGAATGAGCAAATATTGGGATACCAGGAGAGAATTCGCTTGATAAGGTTTCAGTTCTATGCTATGCACATACCTGATGGACATCTGAAAACAGATAAAGAAATTATTTAACATTTCTCTGAAATCTTAAGTGTTCAACCCTCAGAGGCCGTTCTGTTAATTCTGAATGATCAGCCTTCCAAGCCATGAAAAGTAACACTTAATGTTTTAATAATCTAAGTGATTCTGCAAAGCCCATCCACTGTATAATTAATAATACCTTTGTTAACACCATGTATTGGGTTTGTGTGGCAAGATTTTGGTAGCAGGGAGGCTACAGGGGTAACTGTCATGAGAGTACACCAGAAGCATCCCCCATGTCTGACAGAGCCAGGGCCAGCTGGCTCCAAGACGGACTTGCCGCTGGCCAAGGCCAAGTCCATCAGCAATAGTGGCAGCACCTCTGGGATAACAGATTTAAGATGGGGAAAAAGTTGCTACAGAACAGAAACTGCAGCCAGAGAAGAGGAGTGAATAGATGTGAGGGAAACAACCCTGCAGACCCCCAGGTCAGTGAAGAAGGAGGGGAGGAGGTGGTCCAGGTGCCAGAGCAGAGATTCCCCTGCAGCCCATGGTGAAGACCATGGTGAGGCAGGCTGTCCTCCTGCAGCCCATGGAGGTCCACAGTGGAGCAGGTATCCACCTGCAGCCTGGGGAGAACCCCATGCTGGAGCAGGTGGGTGCCGTGACCCTGTGGGAAGCCCACGCTGGAGCAGGTTCCTGGCAGGAGCTGCGGATCTATGGAGAGAGGAGCCCATGGAGCAGGTTTTCTGGCAGGACTTGTGACCCCGTGGGGGACCCACGCTGGAGCAGCGTGCTCCTGAAGGACTGCACGCCGTGGAATGGACCCATGCTGGAGCAGTTCGTGAAGAACTGCAGCCCGTGGGAAGGACCCACGTTGGAGAGGTTCATGGAGGACTGTCTCCCGTGGGTGGGACCCCACGCTGGAGCAGGGGAAGAGTGTGATGAGTCCTCCCCCTGAGGAGGATGAAGCAGCAGAAACAACGTGTGATGAACTGACCATAAACCCCATTCCCCGTCCCCCTGCACCACTGCGGGGGGTAGGTAGAGAATCTGGGACTAAAGTGGTGCCCGGGAAGAAGGGAGGGGTGGAGGGAAGGTGTTCTGAGATTCGCTTTTATTTCTCATTAACCTACTCTGATTCATTTGTAATAAATCAAGTTCATTTTCCCCAAGCTGAGTCTGTTTTGCCCGTGACGGTACTTGGTGAGTGATCTCCCCTGTCCTTATCTCGACCCACAAGCCCCTTGTTAAATTTTCTCTCCCCTGTCCAGCTGTGGGGGGAAGCAATAGAGTGGCTTTGTTGGGCACCTGGTGTCTGGCCAGGGTCAACCCACCACAATTATACACTTATGACCAAGTGTATATTAATGTTATGTTTACAACTGCATTGTTCACAGTATCACTCAAAAATACAGTTCATAAAATATATTTTCAATCCCATTAATGTAAAAATGCACCACTGTTCATTCGATCAACTACCATGACTATGGTGCTATTCTCTATACAGAGATATTTTTTAAAGTGTATTTTATAGGATAAATAATAAGAATTTCTTCTGATCCAATATATTCCTCTTTAATTTTCAGATCAATTACCCAATCACCTACTCTGCCTCTTAAATCAACCATCCTACAGTACACAAAATTAAATTACTTGCCAATTTTGAAAATAAAAAAAGGTATTGCTGAATTTGTCATAACTTTTGGAAAATACACATAAATCCTCAGGGACCTTTTTCCTCCACTTACCACCACCAATAGATTATCTCCCAATCTGATTTCCCTGTTCATGCTGCCAATCTTAGATTTTAAAAGCAACCACCTAATTCTTATAGCTTACAATAACACAGTAACTGAATGATAGCCTTTCATATCTATTTTCCTTATCTATGTTTCCCTCTTCTAAAATCTAGAATGAAATTTCACTACTACTAATAAAACAGCATGCCTCTGACAGAGTACCTTAATCATAGTTCCTTTACCACTATGGCAAATCTGCAACACTTGAAAACTGTCAAACCCTAATCTTTGGAAAATTTTTGTAATATCTGCCACTGGGCAAAGTTGTCTTATGTTGGTTTATGAATACACAAAGAAAAGAGAGAAATATTTAACATGGTAACCCCTGACATGGAAGAACAACAGGGTAAACCTCCAGATTCTATACTCGTTTAAACCCGCAACTTCTTCGCTAAGAAAATTAGCAAGCATGACAGTTTTCTTGTAGAAGTTACACCAGGACTATGCTTTTTAATATAAACTAACCTCAGAATTACACAATTTCATCACATTATTTTCCTAAAAATCAGGTAAGATTTAGAGCAATAAACACATTCTATGTGTGTGAAAAACTTCTGTTCCTGTAAGACATGATTTTGAAGAAGATACTCATCTTTGTTAACTGGCTTATGAAGATCAACTAGGCGATGAGAAAGACTTTTTATTATTTATTCCAGAAAAAAATACTTCCTAATAATTATTTTACAGGTAATATGCATAAATAGAAAATCGGTATCCTTTATTTTATTAGACAGTAAGCACATTAGACATTTCAGCAAATAAGACATAATTGAAAAGTGAATGGACATTACAGCTGAAAGAAGCTTTTATTAATTCTTATCACATATATCATTTAGCACAGTACTGAGATTATGAAACACTTCTTGCCTTGGATAAAAATTCTGACCCTACAAAAAATATTTTGAAAATTTTATCTAATGACTGTACAAGTTTTCAAATTATTTCTGATAATTTTTACTCACTGAGAGACAATTGATCAAAAAATACAATGTAGGAATCAGTGTCTAACAATACCACCACAAGTCAAGATGACATAAAAGACTACCTAATTTTCCCTACAACTTCAGTTACACAAATTTTCAATTAATCAGGGTCAATTTTGTATTATCTGCACATAGATGTATCTGCATGTGCATCCTTCAGCATCCTTGTATAATCAGGATGTTGGCCATTCTCTGGCTCCAAACAAAATCTGTTCATCTGTGAAGAAAGGAAGTTGTAGATTCTCTCCCGCTCCAGTAAAGGTGTCAGTACATATATATACAAGCTTATTTCAACAAAGAAACACAGTGTTTGAGGAGGAAATTTAGATGCAGTCAGTCACTTGATTCCAGGAGCAAAAGACAAAAGTATTTGCCTATGTGGCCTTTATAATTACATCCTTTAATCCTTCCAGATAGTGCCAGCTCTACGGGTTAAAGTTTTTTCAAGTGGCTTGAGTGATTCCGATCCTGTTCTTAGTGACATCTTGGAGTCTAATGAAATACTGTTCACTTGCTCCTAATGAGAAAAGAAAATCTTCACAGTTTTTTGCTATTTCCATTAAAAAGAAAAAAAGGGGCAAAAAATGTAGCTTTGACTGCTTCATTTCTTTTTGTTGTTTATTTTTTTTTTAAATATTAAAGTCAAGTAACATCTAAAAGAATGAGGTAACAAACCTCTAGTTTGGACAAGAAAAAATTTAAATATAGCTGAAATAATGAATTTGTAATTTTTTGTCTGCCTTCTATAACTTGCACAAGTCAATCTAATTTCAGTTTTAATTTCTATTATCCTTTCTATACATCATCACCTTGTAAATCAACTCGTAGAGACAGAAGAAACATTTTATATGGCCTCATTAGCCTCTGATCTGTAGAGGGTCACAGAATAGATAATTGCTAGTAACAAATGATTTTTTTACAACATAAGGAAAAATAAGAGTAGTTGTGTATTTATTACTTTTTCCTTTTAATATTTGTTAAACATGACAGCAAAGAAAAAGGTTAAATTAACAAAATGAAATTAACCTTTTCTAGAAAGCAAGGATCAAGTCACGCTAATTCTGCTGCAATAATCCATCAAAATTATAGCAGATTATTGCCGTATTTATCTTTGAAGTCTTTATATTTACAGTGTTGCTGAATTAGACAATACAAAACCCTAACCTTAAACACATCAGCATAATACTGGTAAGTAAGAGAAGCAAAGTTATTATTTGAAGCAGTAGCAAATGACAGAAGTGAGCAAAACAGATAATTGAGCCCCCAAAAACTTGGGGACTAACCCCTACCTATCAGGGAGCTAACATGATGCCTCTTGGACATGGTAACAACAGCTGTGTGTCAAGGTAGAGAGATCTTTTTAAATCTCTTAACCTAAGGTTACTGAACAGACTTCTATCAGCTCAACCTACCAATTTTAATAACAAAAAGACATGCAATATCTAGATGAAGTAGTGAAAGTTACAGGGACACAGATATTTCTTTTATATTTTTCCTCTAAATATATCGACATATAAACATTCTTCCAGGAAGAGAAGAAATTTTCACACTCAAAGTAACTTACTACCAAAAATGAGACAGGGGTTCACTAGTCAAGGAATAAAGAAATAAGACTACAATTACAGCCCTGATAATATACAAGTCTGGATCAGAGTTGGCCAAAGCTAAAATCTCTTCACTTCTTAGTTTGCAAATGAGTAATATTTAAAACCATGTAAATCATGAAAATCAAAACAGAGAACATGAAATAACTATTTTAGGAAGAATCTGCTTATTCATTAAACCTGAAAATATTATCTTACAAATTCTTATGCCAAGCTTTCTCTAGATCTACTCAATATTTTATGAATGCTCTTCTCTGATAGACTGATATGCAATTCAGTTTTATGGCATTTGATTCTAAAAGTAAGAAATTAATATCACACACTATGAAATTTACAGTGCAATCAGAAGCAAGAACAAGGCAAAGAGCAGAAACCGATTTCACATAAACATGCCAATCAGAAACCAAGAATATAAGTAAACACATACCTACCTGCTGTTAAACAAGAATTACAAGACCACAGATATTTATAAGACAACTAGGGCTCACTCAGCACTGTGATGTTGAAAACATCAACATCCCGAAGTTCGTTATGTTCAGAGACTAACAAACCTAAGATTGCCTCTTACTGTTATAATTTCTAAAAATGTCTTCCTACCTGAAAAGGTAAATAAATCTCAAGAAGAAAAGGTTATAACTGTAACGTTGCTAAAATTCCAATTGATATCAGGAAAAAGCTCTCAGTCTGGATTACAGAACTATGGAAATTTGTCTACTAACATGTACTTGCCTATACTGTTCTTCCCACCTGGTCTGTATACATGACGAGAAAAACTACTTAAGTGTACAAATATTTACTGGTATTATAAAAGTTCTCTGCAAACAACTCTCTTCTTCAAAAGTAACAAAACAGCATGACTGAGACAGATGTGTCAACTGATAACTTCAAGTTTAGGGTCATCGTCTTGATGGCTCCTGCATATAAATCTGTGCAATAAATTTACAAAGTCAAGGTTTCTGACTTTCCATGATGTAATGCAAAATGTAAGAGCCTAACAATAATTTTTAAAAATGACAACTTAGAAAATAAGTAATTCAAAACCCTGTCATTTTCTTCTCTTAGCCAAATGATCCCTACATTCTTTGACTTAAATGAAAGGTTAAGGTTAATGAATTAAACTGTGCAAGCTTCTACCTGTAAGAAAAGATACAAAAGATCCTTGAGTTACGGCAAATAATTGTCTTTTCTATATACACACACAGCTTTTATGTTTTTGGTCTACTTCTAAAAACATTGGAAAAATCATATTTGTGACAACCAAAAGGAACTAATGAGAAAATATGACTACAGTATTTGTGGTGTAAGTGGTCCTGGGAGACCTTGTTACAGTCTGAGATGCTCTTTAGCCCGAGTGAAGCTAACCGGAGTTGCCATATACTGGTTAAGAGATCACAATTTGAGGGAATGAGTTTCACTCGCTGTGGAGGTGTAAAAACCCCAAAGCATTAACACACTGCCTTGGTAAGATTCAAAATAAACATCAGACTGCTCACATGGCTTCTTTGCATTTGGCTGGCATACCTTTGTCTCTAAGCAGTGAACACCTGATGATCCTTTGAAACATAACCAAGGCCTCTACTGGGAACCAAAAGAGAGCTTGGAAAGAACAGCATTAAAATATACAATGGAAACCCAGAAATCTTTCACAAAGAAATACATGGAGCTCCTAAAAAATTAGTGTTTCAAAGGTTAAATTCAAGAAGAAAACAGTAGCTGCGTACAAAGAGATACAGTCATTGGTTTTGATGACTTAAAGATTCCTATGGAAGGCAATAATGTAATATAATGACCGAGTCTCTCTCGTAACAAAACAAAACCTCTTACCACAGAAGCACATACAGAATCTTAAGAAACTGATGTAATCTGAGGCCTTCTGCACTCAGAAGGAATAATTTGAAGCCTAAATATGAAAGTACTAACGTTTTACTGAGAGATCTATAAATCCTCATAAAACCTCATAACAATAAGTGATGAACTTCACATGCTGATGGATACATATGCATGGTTCAGGATTCTTTTATTGATCATTTTATTTACATTATGAACAACATATCTCTTTCAATGTATTTGTCTTCTAATACTTTATACTAATAAGAGGTATGATTTTTACTTGTCTTTCAGTTAATTCGGCACACAGTTTTTACTGCCATTTTAACATTCCAATCACATTCAAAATTTGTATTTTAAAATCGTTTTTAATTTGAACACTAAGAGCTGCAACTATAAGAAACAATATTAATCACAAAACCGCAAAACAGGCAAGGTTTTTCAATCAAAAACACAAACCGAATTTGAAAAGCACTTTTTGTCTGTAGTCAATATGCAAAGTGTCACTAGTTATACAAGTTAACAACAATTATCTTAGGGCAGTCATTAAGTTCTGATTAGCAGTAACGTATTCTTCAGAAAATCAGTGTAGTTTAAAATTAGGTCTACCAAACAGTTTTGCCACTTACAGCACAGGAAAATAGATAAACTTTTTTTCACACTGGAACTCACAAACTACAGAGGTAAGAGCAGACAAGTCCCATGGTGTCTTCTTGTGCTCTGAGCTAGCCAGATGCAAGCAAACTCTAGTCAGAAAACTACACAGATAAATTAATCAGCACTGTGCTTATGCTATTATGCCCTGTCTTTCAGCAACAATATCTATTTTCAAATATTTATTAGTAGTCTTATCTAAAATTCAATGCCTTTATAATTCCTGTTACTTTGACTGCATGTAAATCCAGCAAGCAATTAAGCCAAGAAAGGAGAGATTTAGCAAATTCTTTAATTCTACTATCTGATATTTACATGTAGTAGTATTCCAGGTGTCTTTTAGTTCTTTTCAGACTTGGAGGAACTAGATACCATAATAGATTTAATGGAAATAAACAACTAGGAAAAATAAATTTATCCTAAAACCTTCATGGATCTGATTTTCCACAGCTAATCATACTAAAGTCCAGCAGACAATTAAATGTTACCTCTTATTTTTTAAGAACTTCTAAATATTTTGGAATTCAGATTTGAGATGAAAAAAAGCATTTGATACAGCACTTCAAATACAGTTTCTTAATCCATTGTGGCAACTTGACTACTGTTGTAAGCAAAACCAAGAAACTGTTAACTACCAGCAAGCCAATGCGCATTTCTTAGCAAGCATCATGTTTTGGATTATACAAACAAATGATGGCTTGCTTCCTGAACTGTTTCAATTGTGCCTTTCCACTGGAAAACTGGTAAAGTACTTGCTTTAGAGTTATGATACAGCTGGACTACTCTGCTATATTCAGGTGCTGGTGTAGAAAAGGAGTTATTTACATACATGCTGCTTCTTCACACAGTTAATGTGACGATGGCTTTTCCTAAGACAAGCGTAAAGGTAACTATCATATTGTTATCTACTAGTAAATGCAAAATGTACAGATTTAAAAACTAATGACTGCACAGTAGCTATAGACAGGATCGGGAGTTGGCAAATTGTAGATCTATTCAAACAAGATACTTGATGTCCCACTGCCTCATTTTAATTTACATAAAATGTACTGCAGTGTACAGAGAGGGTATAGTGACATTCAGATGTTGAGTGTGTGTTCTGGCCAAATCTTTAGTTGAAACGATTAGGAATTGATGCTGCACATGGAGTGATGTTCAGAGACAGACCACCATACATGCTGCAACTTCAGAGGAGTGCAAAGAAGAAGAGACATTCAGGAGAAGGAAAGCCTGAAGTACTGCTATAACTCTCTCTCCTGGTACAAATCACAAGGGCATACAATGGCACAGTTGCACCATTACTTGCATGGAAAGACTGGGCTTTGAGCAGGGGTAGCTTTACTTCTTCCCAGCCTTTTAGAGATTATATTTACATTCTTCAGGCCTCAAGATTTTTCCTGGAGTTAGAGTGGCCTCAGTTTTGATAGACTTTTGTTTTTTTTAAGTAGTCTTGTGCCATTCCATTAAGGTATAGTATACAGAGTAAGAGTATTCATAATTCATTTGTTTTTATTGTATGCAAAATAGCCACCTTTCCTCAAAAAAAGCTTCTAAGTTTAATAGTAAAAGTAAGAAATGGGAACTCTAACTTCACAAAAATGTTCTTTAGTCTGTCCTTTTAGAATGCTTGGATAAACTTTAAAATAATTCCATAAAAATGAAAACACTTCACTTGATATTTTGAAAATAAAATATTCACTGTTTATACATCTCTGTACTTCATCTCAACAAGGACAGCACAATATATGAAAGATTTCACCACATTCGCTGCTTGATTTTCATATCATGCAGGCTGACATACACTTCACTGAGCTTTGCATATAGGCAGCTAAAGTACTTTATTGAGATTTACCCTTTCAATCTCCTTTGCATCACTTACTTTTTTTCTAATCGAGATAAAACCCTAACCTCTACCAGCTATTCTTTTATGTATACCTTTAAAGACTATAGTTTCTTGAAATGACACTGCAGATCATGGTCAATGGGTGATATGGACTGAGAATGGACTTCATCAAGGGCTTCTCGCACTAAGGCTCGGTTCTGTGAAAACACAAAATCCCTATAAAAGTTTGAGAAATATTCTCAATCCTATTCTTGGGAGCAGTAGTATTGCTAAGAGTTATCATGATCTAAATTTATGTGAGATGAACAAGGTTTACAGTAATCTCTTTCATTTAATAGTAAAAACCAGTAAAGTCTTTTACAGGACATGAAGAAGCTTTCTGCAAAACAGTCCTATCATCCGATCTGACCTTTCTCCTCTACTGTTGAAGGACATTCAAGTTGGTAGAGAATTTCTGCTTATATAAAATGATGATAGAGCAGAAGAAGAGCCAAGATAATCAAAGAGGAAAAAAATAAAATCCAGTACTCATCATAATTCACATATCATTGGAATTGATGTGGGGTCCAATTCTCTTTAAGAATTAGAGCAAGTTGGTAGATCTGTTACATTAATTTAATGCTGCTGATGTTAGTAAAACTGATGAAAGAAAAAAATCAAGCTCAATGCATTTTTGGAAAAATGATATGAAGAAGACAGATTAAAGAATGTGAGCAATTACTGAATTCTACAGTTCTCAGGCAAGGCTACCAAAGGGTAGCACCAAGCAAAGCTTGTATGTGAAATTTGGTATATTTCATATATCATATGTTACCAGAATTTTTAGTATACAAATTTTAGATAAGAAAAAAACCTCAATGCTTACTAAAATCTTAAAAGTCTTGATTTGCCATAAAATACTATATAAGTCTTGATAAGAATGCCAAGGTTCTTAGAAACATCACTCTAATCTAGAGAAAATGTACTGAGATAGCAATGACTTTAAAAAAAAAATGCTTAAAGGTAAATTTCAGAACCTTTTCATGAAATGATTATGAATTCCCTTCCATAAGGCTGTCTGGCTAGCATTTCTATTACTGGTACACTGCTTGGAGAAAGCAACAAAAAAAAGCTTAATGGTACTGTCTGTGCTTTGTATGAAGTACAGTTGCCACCTTTTAACTCACACGACACACTAGCAAAACTACCTCTTAGAAAGAGCAGTATTTCTTTGTGTGTCATAATCTTAGTAGATTGCCAATTATATTCTGTAAATACAGATTTTAATACCACCTAATAATGTATGAACTTCACCTAGTATTATTCAATTTTTAAAAGTACTTAATAGAATAACTTTTCATGTAATCTTACTGGAAAATAATCTGGCTAGAGAGAATACTAGGATATACTGTGCCCTTTTAAACTGTAGTGAGAAAACATGGCTGTTTTCAGTAGCTGGAAAATTCATAACTGAGCAACTACAAACACAATGAAATGAAGGAGATATTTGTCTGTATTCCTGATTTAAAGTATCACCAAAAAATCAATCAGAAACTTAGTCTAAATTGGTGTTGTAGGTAAAAATAGAAAAATTTCAATGGGTAGATTAATTCATAGTTAAAATCTGTAAACTAAAACTAAACCTTAAGAGATACTATACCTAAATCAAGGACTTGCATTTTTACATGGCACATATGTCATTTGTGAAAAATAGCTTTATTAACTGAGCCTGAAGGCTGGTCCCTGTAACCACTTCGAATATCACAGAAAATGCAGTTTCCCAGTTATGCAGCAACAGGAACAGTTTTTGGCACTTTGAACATCTTTGCAGAATTCAGAAGTCCAAAAGCACAAGAAGACTATAAATTAGCTTTATATGATGTGATGACAGATGTTTTACACAGTAAGATATAAGTGAAGAAATTTTTTTCAGTCCCTCCTGTCTTAGGGTTCCCTGAGTCTTGCTGAGATGGTTCTGATTATGTTAGGGCATTGAGCATGCTAGTAATTATTTATACTTGGTGTATTGCAGTATTTTTCACATTTTTGTAAAAGAAACATCACTTAATGTCATCTGCCTGCACTTGCATCTGTGGAAATGTCTCATTAGCTCCCCCAAAAGCTATGTAGTTAAAATGTCCAAAACAAGAGAAAAAAAACCTTAAGAACAAGCAGAAGGATTTTGACTGAAATTTTACGAGTTTAATAGTTTTTTCTTCCTAATCAATCAGAACCTTTTAACAAACCATCACACCCCACATTTCATATAATCTTCTAGCTGAGTTTCTGTGTTCATTGATGTAAATATCCTAAATCTTGACAGTCTATAGTTTAGATGTCTTTCTGGCAAGCCTCAGCTAACTTTGCACTGAAACAGAACAGAAATAGTCATCTAATTCCTTAGTGGCATCTCAGCTATGACAGTGATTATGATGTTCTGCAGCAAGACAATCAGAAACAGCTTCAAATGATTTCTTAAATTGATCCAACTGGACCCACAAGGGTGCAACTACATTAGAAATTATGTAGTGAATTAAAATCTACATATTCAAAAAGCCAAGGAAATTTCCATGGGTTGTATTTTTGCCTCTCTGGAGAACTCAGGCAAGAATTCTGGGATGCATTCATAAATCATTATATGTAACTATCATTCCATAGAATTTTTAATAAACCAGTATTAATAAAATATAAAAAAATACGAAAGCACTTAACTGCAGATCTGTCTTTCCCTACTTTCCTGTAGTAATATATTTAAATTAGCATTAGAGCAAGTCACACTTATTTCATTCACAACTTTAAGAATATACCTTTTTATTCTAAATATATTGCATTGAAGTAATAAGCATTGCTGATGGTTGAAGCTTTCCAAGGACAGGACAGTCTTACCACATTAGTCTTAGCTCTAAAACTTGGCAGTCACTTAAACCAGGTCAAACAGACTTGGAATTGCCAGTCTTCCTGTGTAAGAAGTCATTTCTGCATAAAGGTAACACAAGCACACTTCTTCAATCACCAGGTAAGATGGGGGAAAAGCAAAGTAACTAGTGTGTGGCTTGATAGAAACAGTGGGGGGCAGGAAAATGTTACATATTTTCCATATGCGCAACTTTGAGAAATCACAGAAGGAATAGTACTAAGAAGACAAAATCTCACTTTGCACATTAATTTCCAGACAGCGAAGCAATCCAGACAGCAGAAGCATGCTGATGGTCAGCTGGACCAAACGTCCACCATTCAACACAATTTTCAAGTTATTAAGAAATTAATTCAAAGCAGGTACTGCTTGCCAAAGTTGTTCTGACATCTACTGTGTTCAGAATTTCTGTGGCTGCCACTGCATCACCTGTACCTCATTAGAAAAACTGGAAGAAGAAATCTCTAAAACAATATAAGCACATTCTGTACTTCAAGAATAAATACTGTGTCACAGTACACCTAGTTTTCAGTAGCATCCACTGTGTACTAAGATATTCACAGGTTATACTGACAAAGAAAATTGGAAAAGATTATGCTCTCACTCTCTTAGTTCTGATGAAATTACTAGTTTTCAAGGTTCACATGAAGCCTCAAGTAATCCCCAGATTACTGGCAGAACACAAAGGAGTTTGTTACTCATTGCTAGACATAGTCTAGTAACATATTATAAATTCAGAATGTCATCTGGATAAACTCTTTCTCTATATTCTTACTAACCTGCCTGTACCTAAGACAGACACACGTAAATTTGAATTTCTTTTTGTCTCTAGAGGCCCAAATTTACAGGAGGTCTGAAAACTTACTTTCTAAGTGCAGGACTCGAATTCCATTAGGAGGTGAATGTGCAGCAAAGGCAATTCACAAAGCATAGGCAATGTGTTCACGCTGGATTGAAAGATGAGTTTCTACCTGTTGCTCCAATTTCATTTTCTGTCTGGTACTTGTTATTTTCAGCATCAAGTACATAGGACTAGTCTGGTTTAGAGAGTGATCCTCCCCATGGAAGAAAAATCACATTCCTCCATAAATCATAAATGCAAAATTCTTTGCTGTGGCAAGTAGTTTTGAATCTGTAACTCCAGGTATGGATTCCCTGTGATGTGGCCAGAAACAGTATTAGGCCTTCAAACTGGCTTGATGACAAGTTTAATTACCTCCACTAGTGGTTACTTCAAAGTGTTGACAAGATCTTAAAATATTTCCTTTACTAATTAGCTTCATATGTGCTTATGGAGATGTGTTTCAGATAATGTTGGTCTCAAACATACCAGGAAACATGCAGGTAGTGATATGGCAGGCTAAATCTGTTGCTTGGGGCCATGAATGGAATGAATTAGCATTATTTAACCGCTTAAAGATATCAGTTTCTTCTAACACAAATAAACAACTACCAAATTGTGCTACAAAAAGCAGAGCCAGACTCTTTATATTCACATTCTAGCCAGTTGTCACACAACTGCATTTATGAAGGTTTCAGTAAGGCAGCTCCATTAATAAGTGGAATGCTAATGCCCTTTTTGATTTCCATGACTTTGGGTTTAATCCTAGATTTAGAAAAGAGTTCACTTATTATTTCCTTCTGCCATCAGGATGAATTCTTCACATATTTGGCTAAACTTCTGCTCAGTATGTCAACTGGTTTTGTTGAGAAAATGACAGTAGCTCTGCTTACTTCTCTTGTAGCAGAATCAAGGGGAGTATCAGCAAGTAGAGCTCATATGCCTTGAGATCTTTCTCTTCCATCGATTTTAATGTGATCACCCTCTCCTGTTTGACTTGTTTGTGTGGCTCTGGCAGAATTAATCACTGTATCATAGGCACCTCAAGATATGATTTTGTTGTTCACCATGATGAAAAAAGGTCTGAGCCCCTTCAAGCTAAGTCCATCCATTCTAATCTACTAAACAAAATTTTCCTACTCTGTGATGGGGTTTGGGACAGCAATGAGACTTAACCTAGATCAGCGTGAAATAATGTTTCTACACTAAGTGGATCAACCAGTTGAAGTAACAGATCATGAAAAGCACAGGTTACATGTCACAGGAGAACCAACATCATATCCTTTCATGAGATTACATTAGTCTCTTCTAGACCCAGACAGACTAGCAGAATCTATAACTTGGGCTGTCACCAGTCATGTTTTGCAGTTCAGCAGGTTCCCAATCTAATATGTGGTCAAACAAGATGGTGACCATCACAGGTACAAAAACAGATAAAGCATTTGTATCCACACCTTTAATTTGTAATTCATTCACCACTAAATTCAGTCCATACCTGCACCTTGTAAAGAAGTTTTTGAAATATTTGTGTCTTACAAATATGTTGCTTGCATATTTGAATCTTACAAAGTAAGATTTTCTGACCTTTCAAAACTGCAAATAGTGCAGAATGTGACTGACTCCTAACGGAATTTTCCTAATGGACTTTTCTTGATTCCTGGTTACAGTTTGTATTTTCACTTAAAAAATTTACTATTGATGAATCTTGGCTTACAAAGAATCCCTCCCTTTCTATGATACAGTTATAAGCAGAGGGACATGCTCACACTAAGAACACTGGCTCAGAAAGGTACAAGAAGGAAAAGATCTTTGAATCAGGTATTTATATTTCACTTGAATTACCTCCAGATGAGGGTTAACGTGTTAGATATTTCTGATAACATTAAAGAGTCAGCTACTATCACTGCAGCATCAAGACCTCTGAACTGTGTATTTAAATAGACTACTACACATTTAAGTAAATAATAAGTAGGCATCAATTTAGATAGAAATGTTAATAATTATGACAGTTTGCTGTCTATGTGATCTTCTTTAATGTGACGGTTTTCAGATATAGATTTTTGTATGTACTGTAAATATTTCAAGGTTGAAATGTTAGGCCTTCAAAGATATATTTAAAAATATTTTAATGCATTAATATTTATAATTAATAACATTGATGAAAACATAACAGACATACAGTTATCTGCATATTTTTCTATACTTCTATTAATGTAGGATTTTTCAGGGTTTTTTGGTATAAGAATATGAAAACAATGCTAATGATATTACAGTAGCATATTGTGTGCAGATATACTGGAGATAGGGAAAGGTTTTACAGGATCTAGTTCCACCCCTTACTATCACAACCAAACAAACCACTGCCATCCTGTGTATATAAATTAGACATATATAATGTGAATATAAATCAGTTCATAAAACAGTGCTCGTTTTTTCCTAAGGAGAAACCCCACAAGTGTGAATACAAACTCCTTCACGTCAGGAATGGATATGGTTGCAGTCACAGTCTGACTACAGCACAAAGAGCTGCAACTAATATCCAAGTTGACAAGACATGTTTTTTGGAGCACTTCTCCTATCACCCATGAGAAATAATAGGTTTCAAAAGTATATGCCTTTCAGTGACTCTGAGGCATTCTATCGGATTTTATAATTATTAGAGACAGTGTGAATCTTCTGTCCATAAAATTCCTTGATTTCAAATCCAGACAATTAGCTAATATCAATGTCAACAGTCAGTGTTTAAAAAAAGGTAGCCCCTCTTCTAAAATAAATTTTAATTAATCTTATTTTGGATATAAACAACAGTTATTAATGGGTAATTTAGAACAATAGTGTTTCAATGAAATGGATGCAACATAAAAGGCATCCTAAAATAATCCATAAACCTTTATTACTGTAATATGCTGTTAGAATAACAATCCACAATCTTTAGCATCATGATGTAAGAAACTGAAATGAAGCTAAACATATGCAAGTGAGAGAGATATCTAACTGAAATCCAGGTACCTCTTCAATTGAATCCAGATTTGAAGACTTTTCTGTCCTTTAATAACTTCACTAATGTACGAATAAAGAAACAGCCATAATTCTTGCCCATCAGCTGGCATCAGCTATCACAACTACCACCAACTCCTGATACATTATCCTGAACCATTTTTACTTTCCTTCAGTATGAGAAATTATGAAACAAAGGTCTGTCCCTGCACAAAATACCACAGTGATTACAGTAATCTCAGATCTTGGTTTCTTGTGTGTATCTCTTGTAGGCAGAGAGAAATTTCCCTTTTCCTCTCACAGCCAGTTTCTTTTTACCAGTGGTAACCTGGTGATTACTAAAATGTCCCTACTTTCCAGTGTGGCTCATTTTTACGAGAAACACTTAGACAAAACTAGATAACTTTGCCTTCACTGCCACCCTCTGGGCTCCTTACTTCAAAAATAAGACTATGAGCTTTGGCACAGGGATTTCAGGATGCCTTGACACATACTGTCTTGCACATACTTATTAACGATAGTAGTATCTACTTACACAATACCTTTCTCCTCCAAAAAGATCTCTGTCAAATGGCTTTACAGACCTGTTGGCTGGATTGCAGCACAAATTTGAAAACAAGAACGGTCAGAATTACTTTAATCCCAGAAATTAAGATGACCCTACACTATCTCATAATCTAAATTTTCACATTTTGTGACTGCAGATGAGGACATGTCCTGTTGCTAAGAGGTTACCATTTACATTCCTATTTCAGCTAAAATTATCAGAAACTCACTGATGAGCAAAATCCTCAGGGTCTATTTCTATTTTACATAGTTATACAGTTCCACCAACATAGGTTCCCACACTAAACATGTACCTATGATCCTGTCTGTCAAACATCCCAGAAGCTTAATTGGTGTGGGTTTTTTTCACATAAAAGCACAGAGGCAATGGTAAAGGAGCCCACACAGATGGGCTGCAACAGAGGAATAGCTCTTGGTATGGAACTCAGTGTCTGTGTCCACTTCTTTCTGTTCTCATAGATAATCACTGCATGCTGTAGCATACTCCCTGACAATGAGGAAGGCAGCTAAATCACTGTACACGGGTGGCTATCGTCTGAAATGGTTAAGATGGGTTGGCAACTACTCTCAGGAGCTGGGATAGGAAACCAGTTATTCTTTTGCCTCCATCACCACACAGTCTCCCTCCAGTCTCCATTTAAGCATATGTTGACTTACACTCAAAATTATTTTCATTTGTACTTACCCAGACTAATTTTGCTTAATGTATAAGATGACAAGTTAACAGCTCAAGTCAAGTTTGAGGGTTACTAAGGACGAAAACAGTGATGTTTGCCAAACACAGTGGAAAAGAATTTTCAGGTTATGTTTGTATAGCTGGAGTATTTTATTTCCCATACAGTTTGGAAAACATCCTTAACCTGGTAGGTCCATTAGAAAAAGAGTCATGAAATAAGAATTTATGCCTACAATTGCTTAAAGGAAATGCTAGGAAGACAGGTAAAGTTCACTGCACCTGTTGTTACTGCAATCAACTCAAAGAATTAAAGCTCTTCTCCCAAAATTCTCAGGGTATTGAAGTCTCGGGGAAAAAAAAAAAAAAAAAAAAAAAAGATGCTTTGCAAATATCCAAGAACTTTTAAAACCTGTTTTTTCCCCTTACCGTAACAAAATACAGGACAGAACAGAAAGAATAAAGAAAAAGAATATGCTCCATGGCTTTATATATAACATGGTTCTAAATTTCGTTTATGCTTCACATAAAATGATTCAACTGTGTTCTCAGTGATTTGTGTAAGCCAGCAAAACCTCAGTCATTCAAATAATTCTTTGTAGGCCTCTCAACACAACAAGATCAAGGAAGATGGAAGTGGCTACTAATCTTTAAAAGCACTCAATTTAGGGCTAAAGGCATACAAAGGTTCTTGATAAACTCTTCTTAAGGATTCTCAAATATTTCAGCAGTGGTCTTTGAAGACAATCACAGTGATGTAATTAACAGCTTATTATCATACTTTGTAATCCCGTACAAATTCACAGTCAAATACTAGCATATGAAAGAAAAAAAAAGGGTGAAAAAAAAAGTGGTTTGTTTTCGTATTTCATAGAAAAGGGAGAGTAGGAGGAGAGATATAATCCATGAAAAGCTTCCAAAACTGCAGACTGAGGTAAATAACAACTGTAGTACATTAATCAAGTGACAAGAAAAATAAGCAAAAAAGACTAAAATAAGACATCAGGAAAAACTGTATTTCCTAGTATAAAAATAAATGACCTAGATCAAGTTTTATGTAGGAAAAGAAATTCTCTAAGTTCAAAAAGCATTTAAAGAAAATCATATTTAAAATAATACCTTTGGAAACGGTAATATGAAAAATCAAAGATAAAAGTAGACTGTTTTAACATATGTGTTGAATCTACCAGTTAACAGCCCAGATGCTTATACTGCCAAAAAAATGCAAGGGCATAAAAGTATTGTAATTACTTAGTATATCCATATATTTCCCAAACATACTGTGAGGCCTAACTAAAGGTTTCAGGGTTCTTTTTAAGACCTTATACAGGGCAAAAAATAGCTGTTCACAGTTCTGTTCAAGCTCATTATATTAAGCATAAATGCAAATTTAAAAAACATATAACAATACAAAGCACCCCCCAAAATACTATACATAATTCCAAGAAGAAAAAAAAATTCTTACATCTTTAGGGAATATTGAAAAATGCATTTACAGATCTGACAAAGAAATTATTACAAGTTGGATACCTTGAAAATTACAAACAACAGAGACTTTTTTATGTTCAATGAAGTTCAAAATAGTTGTTTTCATCTTCTGTGCAATTACAGAAAATTAAGGAAAAAACTAATACAAGTAATTAACATAACCATCATCGAACAGTAAATAAAACCAGTTGTAATAAGATGTACTATGTAATAAATATCGCAGAGTATATTGTTAATACACTAACAGTCCATGTTTTTGGACAGCAGTCCAAGCTGAGTACTAACTTTAACATGTTTGTACACATGTGACTACAGTTGCAGATACATGGCTTCCCAAGCAACACTATGAATAACAGCCAGATAAATATGTATGATAATACACATAAATCGAATACTGAATTTTGTTTCTGAAAATGTAAGTTGCTACATAGTCAGTCACATGGAAGAATTTGTCAAATGTGACAAGGAGCCAAAAAAAAAAGAACATGTGCACAAGTGAGATGCAAAATCAAATTTATCTGAAGGATTTTACATGAACTTGCCTTCCTTTGGCATTTATCTACATGTAACGGGCAGACAGACAGGAATGGACACTTTATATTTGAGTTCAAAACTTAGAAAATTACAGAAAACTGACACATAACAGCATCCTGAGTAGGTTTTTATTGTTGTTCCGTTCAAAAGTGAGTAAGATTTCCTTCCAGTCTTCCAGAAATACGTGTCAACACTTCCTGAAGTGTTTCATGCTGACACTAATGTTTCAGAAAACTGTGGCCGCAATCAGCAGTTGTGAAAGCAGCTGAAATTTTGAATCTTAAAACATCTAGCAGAAATGCATGAGATAGGAGAAAATCAGTCCAGCTTTCCAAAATAAGTGGGGAGTTCGTAATAAGTGATAGAGGCTGCTATCTGTAGCAGATCAAAGGGCTTCAAGCCATGAATTAGAGGTTGCCTGCTCCATACAGATAACCGTCATGTAGGAGCATGAGCACCCATTATAATCCTCAGGAAAAGTCAGTAAAAATCAAGATTGCAAATGAACCTCTGCACATTGTGCATCATACATTTAGACCTGTGTCAGAGCCAATACTAGTTTACTGCAGAAATAAATAATTGCAGGTAATGTAATTTCACTTCTACATATGCCTTTCTTAAAATCACAGCCTCTTAAGACCAGTTCATTTATTTCAGATATGAAAAATACATATTCTTTGTTCTTTCTGCAAAAAAACCATCATTGCAATTCCTTTTAAGTGTATTGAAAGCAGATGCTTCAGCTGTCTGGTTTTTATAACCAAGATAAAATATGTCGCCTTACGTATAAAAATAGGAATATTTCTAAGAGTATGGTTATTTGCCAGCTCAACTAAATAGAAAGCCTCTTGACAACAGCAGTTTACAGCAGCAAAATTAAGAAGGTAATTCAACATACAATCCCAAATAGGAAAACACTCTTAAGCCACTTTTCATGAATTTTTGAAATCTTAAAAATATCCTTATATTTCAATGGCTATTGTAATAAGCCAGGAGGGATCTTTTGCACTGAAAACAAGAATTAATAAAACCTCATATAAGTATAAACTGTCTCAAACTGTATTTGAGAATAGGATTGACAACTGATTTTCGTTGAGGAAGCCATATAAAAGAAATTGGGGACTATTGGATAGATCTGTGTTCCTGAGGAGATGCATTTTGCCTGAAGCTAGGTATTGAAAATGTCTTGTTTTCAGTGTTTCATGGTAAACTATACAAACATCAAATGTTTCAAACCGTTCAGGCTACATGGGGAAGCATTATCTGAAGAAAGTGGGGTATCTAGCTACAAATTAAACTTTTATATAGCTTTATATAAGTATTGTTGAAGATCTACAATTATACCAAGCTTTGTGTTTCAAGTAAGGTAACCACACCTTCCCCTTTAGTCAGAACACTCCCAGAAAACTAAATTTACTCCGAGGATTTTGTAAAAAATATTTGTAGTAATATTTTGTCCGATTTTCAGCAAGAAATTGATTTTTCCCTTCATCCTTCTATTATGCAAGTGTCTTGGATCTAACCATCTAAACTTTTTTCAACATTACAGAAAGAACGGACATGACTCTCACTTTGACTCCCACACTCAATCCTTGTTTTGTGTTCCATATTCTGATGCAAAGACCCTTTGGCATATGATCCAGGGCAGGAAGCATGTCATATGCGTACCTTCGCTCTCTGTTTTCTTCCTTTGTTTAAGTGGCTCTTTTAGTTTGATTCCCAGCTTTTCTTAATTTCCATTACCAGAAAGGACAACAATGCCTCCTGACAAACACAGTCAGCTCAGAAAGTGTAAGGATAGCAGTTGATAACTGCTATCTATAACCTATAAATATGATGTATAGAAATCCATAGGGTACAAAACAAGGTATAATATGTATCAAGGTACAGTATGTATCAGCACTGATTAACTTTGGTACCAGACAAAATGATAACACCTACACAGAAATATAGGACACGCTGAAGGTCATCACTGTAATTAACCAATACAATATACATTCAAGCACAATCAGCATCTACATTGTAAATAAAGGACACTTGACCTTCAACTAGAGATCTCAGTCTGTTCAAGAACTGTGCTAGAAAAAGGAGGATCCTGGATGAATATCTCCTTCAAGCAGGGTTAAAGGTTCACAAACCTATAACCAAGTTGAATGCTACCCTTTTACTATTTGGTCATGCCAACAAGTTAAAAACATCCAAAGAGCCAGTGGCCCTTTCCAGCTTTTGATCAACACACTACTGAACCTGCTGAATTCTTTTCTTCTCACTTTACTAAGTGGCAGTTTGCCCTTCCCTAAACAAGCTCTGGAAGAAGCTAGTCTATTCTACGATTCTATCATATAAAGTAGGTTGGTGTAGAAAGATTGGGAAGGTAACTGCTGACAAGCCTTCCTGCAGACATATAAAAAGAATGCCGCAATTTGACCTTCAGGGCGTCATGGATTTACTTTGTTGTTGGTTCAGACTCACGGTGAACGATAAAAAACTTTTCTTTGTCCCAGTGAAAACAAATATACAGTTCAGCCAGCTTCATACGGGGATGATCAAACTATTTATCTGTACTCTAACAAGCTGGAACCTAAAGAACAATAAAGTGGCTCTTTCCATAGAGGATTATGGAGCCCACAATATCTCCCCAGGCTGTTAAACCATCCATTAATACCTCAGACAAAAGCCATCAAATGCAGAGATCCTACATTGATCCTACCTGTTTTTTTCTTTCATGAGTTTTGGACAACCTATAAAAAATCCTCAATACTGCAGTCAAAAAGCCCAGCTCAGTCAACCACCTTGCTTTGACAGTTTAAAGAATAAAGCTTGTCAGGAGACTAGTAAGGCTCTTTAGAAAGAAATTTTGAACAAATCCAAATTATAGCTGCAATTATCTAAGCCAAAGTAAAAAATTGCCCCTAAACAACTGCAAGAATACAAAAGTATCAGAACAAAATGCTCATGGTCCAGATGTAATGTTCTTTCTGCAAAACATAGCATACAATGCATCACCTTCAAAGGAGCAGAGAAACAATCAATCTACAGGTTCTTATCCTTTAATAACTCCTCTAAATGCCAGCTATACAGGTAAGTCTTTGGATATGAAAGCTACCTCTACATTTGCACCCAAGTTCCTTGTGCTCCCTGAAGACCATAGGTGCCAACTGTAAATCTGTTCTTCTGAAAAAAGACAACACGGATAATAATACAGTACGAGGCCTAGGATGCAAAATATTTTGAAGAAGAGGTTCAAACATAAAGCAGTGAAAGCCAGCAAGAACCTCACTTGGTTAAACACACTGAAATGTTGCTAGCCTGTCCTCCCTCCTCAAAAGCTTTTTTCCACCCTTAAAATCAGCAATCCAGATGATTTTACCAAAATGCAGAGGAATTACAAAATGATGAGTCACACCCTGCTGTAGAGTTTCTACTTTTACACAGTAAATTGGGCACCTTTTTTTGTACACCATTATTACTTAAAATGAATCCCAAAGCGCTCAAAGCCAAGTAAAGCTGATAAAATAGCAATTTTCTCTACAGAGAAGTAATTCAGCATGGCATGGAGAACTTACCACAGAAATGCTTAGAGAAAAAAATCCCAACCTGCCAGTAATCCTTCATTCAC
This sequence comes from Aviceda cuculoides, assembly GCA_035590195.1. Taxonomy (NCBI): domain Eukaryota; kingdom Metazoa; phylum Chordata; class Aves; order Accipitriformes; family Accipitridae; genus Aviceda; species Aviceda cuculoides. Next base: position 24,217,187 of record JAVJGG010000074.1, on the reverse strand, counting down.
TGAGTTAACCAAAACCAGTAATGCTTCTCTGATATTTCAAGAAATGCTGCGAATACTATGCACAGCAAGCCCTTACCAGATGAAGCTGACTTACCAAACAATACTTTAAGATGCCTGAACACGATGTCCTGGCTGATTTGAAGGGCTTTCCAAATGGGGCCTCTCCAAAGGGTATCCTGAAGAGTGTATTTAGCTGCCACCTGGTATGTGTGACAGCTCCATCCATAAGTTAAGTTTTATCACTGCCAAACACTGTCACCAAAACACCTTTACACCATATTACTATGGGCACACTGTGATTGTCACCGTGTTACTAAAAAAGCTGTTCCCTCACTTAGACAAGGCAGCATCTCTGGGAGATGACTATCTGCCTCGTGGGTCCAGTATAAGTGGGTATCTTTTCCAAAAGTAAGTATATGATATGAGTCCCTCTTTGTACCAACACACAGAGGCTATAAGCTGCTGAAACTCATAGTTACAAAGCATTGGCTATTTGGCTAAATCTGGAGAGGTTTTTAGCTCTGGGGCTTGGTGATTCAATTCCCTTCATTGTCAAGGGAGTTGTTAACCACAATGCATTTGTTAAACTAGCGCATCTGTGAAACCTGCTGTAGCTCATTTAATAGCGTGTAAATTTAACTCCTCAAAACATAGAGACATTTTGTAATATAGTATTTGCTTCATAAACCAAAGCAAAAATAATCTCCACGAGGACGTATTACGCATGGTCACATTTAAAATAAACCTCAAACTTGCATGTGATTCCACTAATTTCTGTGACCTGAGAAATGTTGCCCTTTCTCATTTATACCTTGATAAGCTTTATCATCAGCATCATCAAATAGCTGCATAGGAAACTGGGAAACAAAATTCTGAAATAAAATAGCAGTTCTGTTCAGCTTTCTTAGCTGTTAAAAATGTAATCATAAAAAACATGAAGAGTAATGGCAACCAGGTTTAAATGTGATATAATTTCATTTCTAGTCAAGGGACAATGGAATTATTTCCTGTCCCAGAGGGAGGACAGATTACAATGTGCCAATATTGCCATAAAGCTTGTACTAGTTAATACAGATTATACAGGTTAATACTGGATTATACATTCATCATAAGAAAAATAATTTAATTACACTTTTTTTTCAGTTGCTAGTCAATTACAAAACAGCTATGAATAATTTTTAAGTCATTAGAGAATACATTAAAAGAAAATAATACTGAAGTGTGATCAAACCAGAGAAATCTAAGAAATAATACCAGTATATACACTCTTATAAACTGATAAGAGTTTATATAAGCCAACAGCACTACTGGAAGTTCAAACATATATTGTAATCTACACTGAGATTCTATGTTTGTATGACAGACATCAAAATGAAAATTTTTTATATAGTTCAGTTTTCTATTCTCAGAAAACGAAAAATTATGTAGACTCTGCCTTGCAAGATTTCTTGGACAATAGTAGAAAACCTGCAGCCCTACACTTCAGATATGTCTTTCACACACTGCTGGGCTAGCAACAGCATTCAGAAACTGTTCCTTAGAATATTGGTGTAAGCTACTTGGGCAAAGGCCACAAAAATACCTAGAGATCTTGTGGGGAAGAAAATTAGATACGCTAAACCAAAGCAATTTCCAGAGATAAGTGTCTGTCACTATGTATTTAGTTTTTTATGGGTTTTATCCCATACCAGAAGACAACACAACTGTACTCAATCTTAAAATGTTCTTAATAATTTACAGATAATGCAATGTCAATAAAAGAAGCAGCAAGTATAAAATTCAATAAAAATAGGATACATGACTCTTGTGGTCAAAGTGATCACCCAAGAGAGATACTTTGCTCATCCACACAAAAGTGTTAAAAGAAAAAAAAAAAAAACCAAAACAAGACAAATACTGTATACTATAAAAGCCTGAATGTCTCCTTTTGGTGAATGAAATAGCTGCTGCTCTTAACCATTTTTACTTTGTGACAAAAGACTAAATTAGGTCATTTGTTGAACTTCCTGGATTGCCTGAAAAATAGAAAGCGTAATTTCATATATCCATCCTAATTTTCTCCATTCAATATATTGAGCACATTGGCAATAATGACTTGATTATCAAGCAATTAATTAATATAAAAATGCATTTTTTAATCACTGAAAGTCCATGAAAACTAAATGGTAGAATCAAAGTGTTATTTATGCTCATGTTTAGAAAGGCCAATAATTTGCTTATTGTGTTAATTAAAACTTTAAAGTGGAGACATAAAAGAATGCATGAAAGATGAATAAATAACTACTTGCTGCATCCTCTCCTATATTATCATGATTGTAAATGTACCTTGAAAGAAGGACAAGATATAAATGATACAAAAATATGATTATACAACAGAAAAAAATGGAAATTAGAATGAACCTAGAAGACGACATGAGATTAGCACCTCCAGGCAACAGTAAAAAATATTTTACAAATGTAACTATTTCTGATGTATGTGATATATGTGATGCACTGAAATATATGAAAATATGATAATATTTTTGAGATTAGGCATTAAATTATAAAGCTGTGTTCTAACAGATGTTCATTCTAAAGTCAACTCATTGAGTAGGGGATGGAAGTTGTTCTTTGAGTTATTTAATGACAGATGTTATAAGCAATCCATACTGCAGGATGGTTTAATTTTTTTTATAATAATAAAGCTATCAGATAAGACTTGGAAACTATAGCTGATTGATTCTTTAATGCTAATTGAACTGATTTATTACCATTACTTTTTCATTCATACAATTTTTATTCCCATAATTTAATTCTTGTGTCAGTAACATTTTAAACATGTAATTTGAAGGAAAAAAAATTAAACCATGAAAGAACTACAAAAAAGACTTAATAAAAAATAGCAGCTACCAAAACATCAAGCATGAAGAAAATATCAAGAATAAATGTGCAAACGAAGGTTTGCTATTGTTTTTTAAAACATCAGTATTCATGTAACTTTGTTTTTTGTTTCAAAAACCCCAAAGATTTCTCCAAGATAAAGTAAGCATAGGTAGGACAGCTGTAATCAGCACCACAGAGGTACTGCTCTGGTACTCCAAATAAACAAACAAATGAATACAAGAAAATTTCTATTTTCAACGCTCACAGCTTTATAAATACTGTGTAAATAAAAAAACCCAAACCAACCTGTTTTTAAATAAAATACTATATCATATTTGTTTAGTGGTATAGACTAGTGAATAGTTGGAAGATTACAGTCTTTTCAATTATCAGCTTGGCACCTACTGATTTCTTAAGTAAATTAGTTTGAACTGATCAATGATGGCAGACACATACCTGAAGAATATTAAGTCTTGCTTTGCCTTGTGCTTGCTTCTACATCCAGCTTCACTTTTGCCTGGACTAAATCTCTGTAGTTAATTGTCATTTGTGCTTGCATTTCATTCAACCCACAGTAAAATCATTTGTACGGAAATCACTACAGTCCATGTTTGTTTATTTATTTGTTAAATGCTTGATATTGAAAAACATGCATCACAAGACAGAATCATCCACAACAACTTTTCTAGGCATCATGACCACTTTTCCTTTAATCTCCAAAACAAGATTTAAAGAGATATAAACACATCCAAGTCATTCCCTGTCCTTCCACAAACATGACTTGCAAATAAATCAACAATCCCCAGTCAACAGTACAGAAAGAAAACAGACACACCTGCTAATTTCAGCAAGTTACCTGACCTCAAGCAATCCTAGAAGAGATCACCTACAACAGTAACAACACAGTACCCCTTCCATACCTATTTCAGTGTCTAAACTGATGATTATAAAAAAAAATTATGGACAGCAATACACAGCAAGAATTGTCTCACTACAGCCCTTCCAATGTTGCAAATCAGAAAAAAAGAAACAGGACAAGAGGCAATAACCTGCCAGGATGTCAATGTCAACTGATAGCACATGAAGAATCAATAATATAGAAATTTTTTTAAGACAAAAAGTAAATCTGATGTGCCTCAAGAATGTACCAAAAGAACTTGATATATATCTTAGCTTGATTTTCTCTAAAGAACAACCACGTGCGTCCTCAAAACTTGTTAAGAATCACAGATCAATTAAATAACTAACTCTGTAAATTCCACCATTAAAATGTTAACCACAAACTATCTCAGTTTTAACAACTCTTCATAAGACAATTCTTTATCTTGTGTACATTTCTTTCACGCACCATGAGCACCCCACAGAATACAGTACTTCTAATGGTAATAAGTAATGCAAGAGCAAATTGGTTCAAATTTTGTTTAAAAGGCAGTTTTATTCCCTCCCTATTTGCAGAAAACACCTTTTCTAAGAAACCTAAATAACTCTAAGTTCATACTTAGTGATTTTGTTCAGAGAAACCAATCTTGATGTGTCACGCAACTTGGTATTACATGATTTTCCTTAGTATGGCCGATACAATTCTATGGATTGTATTTTTCAGCCTGAGGAAGAGAAGATTTTGTTTAAATGTTAAAATAGAAAAATGTGTAAGTATACAATCACATATAAACATACATCTCAAATCAGTTTGATTTATTTAAAATATAATTATATACATCTTTGCATCAGAAATAAAACTACTTAAAATTAACTGTGAATACGTGATGTAAATCAAGAGCAAAAATTATAAACTATTAACTACATTAAAAATTATCAGAAAATGTTGTTTTGTGCACTTCAACTAAATCCAATGCTCATCCAAATGTTGCTCCCCACACACTGCTAGTAAAGAAAAAAAATCTGATGCCTTAACCTAATAATTTTCTAATAAAATGTAAACAATAAGAATCCAATTCAATGTATACTGAGTTCTGTGAATACTTCAGTATGTATAGATATATCGTCCAAACTCAGGAAAAAAAAAAAAAAAATTAAGTACTGTCTACATAGCACAATGCAGGGCTGTGCAGATGCAGATATTGCTCCTCAGTAGGAAAAATCAGCCATGGCAGGGGGCTGCATTAATGTAGGATGTGGTCTAGCTTACTTGGAGTACTGCACTGTGTCATATAAATATAGACAACCATTTAGTTACAGATTGTCATGCTTTGATGACAAGTACCCAAAGAGAAACATCTACAACTAGAAGTACAAATGCAACCAACAGTGTTTGAATCCTGGCTTCCTGGTTGTTAATTTGATTTTGATAAGCCTGAACTGGTGCTATCTGATGAGAAAGTGTACCTTGTTGCCTGTTGTGTAGATGATCTCGGGCATGACGACTTTGCCTCAGTAGAAATCTCAGTTCTTATCAGAGTTGGGCAATCAAATTGTTTTTTCAGTTTCCCATCTTAACCAAGTTCTGACATCAACCTTTTAATTTTATTTAAATTCAGTAATTTAAAAGCAGGAACAGTTTTTCACTTGGTTTTGTTTTTCCTGGTAATTTATTTGTAAGGAGAGCTATTTGCATTACATATTGTAAATACTAAAAGACCACCAGAATTTCTGAGTTTCCTTTTGCACTTTCTAACAACCAAGGGTCTGAAAGTTTTTGCTGTACTGCTGAGTGTGGAGCAAGAGGGGAAAAAACAGAGGGGTGGAGCAAGACAGAGAAAGGGGAGAAAAGAGAAATGGGGAAAAGACAGAAGAGGGGAGGAGGGGAGAGAAATGAGAGTGAGAGAGAGGAGGGAGGGAGCGAGGGAGAGTCTGTATGGTAGGAAAATGGAAAGCGAAGGTTTACAGCTGTAGTAGCAATATATATTTAATAGATTTAATATACTATTAACAACTACTTGACTCAAGATTTCTGATTACAAACTACTTGGACACTGTCATGCTCCACTATATTAATTTTCCAAAAATTACTCTTACACACCCCCTCACAAGCAACTGCCAACAAAACTTCTATTAATTACATCCTTCCCCTTTTTGTTTATGGAGCTAAACTTTATATTTTACACAAGATAAAAAACTATAAATATTATTTTCCCACTTTTCTTGTAACTCAGATCATGCCCAGAAGTACTCAGGAGTTCACATGCAAGCCTTGAATAACTAAAAATGATTTATGATACTCATGATACTGTGATGTAAAACCAAATTATTATTTCAACATCTGTTTTCTTTCTAAATATACACAAATTTAGACCCCTCTGCAGACTAAAGCAGAGAAAAAGAACAGACAGAGACTTGTTCCCGCTTTGGTAATGATAAAAGCAAACAGAAGAAAGACTGGTAGAATACTTCAACTTATTGGAGACTACTCAAGAGTCAACAGCATGATGCACATGAATCTCATTCAGCGTTGTATTAATAAATCTAAGATATGCGAGGCACAAGAGATTATTACTACTATTGAGTTGTTTCACACTGCTTTCTGTTTCCAGCTCAGGACAGCCACTTTCAAAATGTACAAAATCATCTCTGGACAGATTTTTAGCAATTAAATGACAGGTTGAAGGTACTGGGTTTAGGTGGTCTGATACAAAGGCTAAGACAGAGACATACAACTACAGATTTCCCACATGTCAAATGTAGCTATTAAAAAAGACACTGATATATTGTCATCCATAATCTTTAGATGAAAAAGAAATCACTTGTAGCAAAGACTGTTTTGCTTATGTTCCCTCGCCTTACTGTCAGAATAGTTAAGTACTAAAATAGGTTTCCTAGGAAGTAGTGTGGTGTAAGAGGTTAGAAATAGTTCTGTGGTGAATACTCCTAGTACACTTGATAATTGCCTCAGAACAGAGAATGAATTTCAAATAAATCATTAGTTGTCCAGATTTACATTTTTATGATCCTATAATTTTCATAAAGACTTCTAAGTTCATAGCTCAAAACTTGGTAACTGCTTTCTGCCTTCCTTTCCTTATAATGCAAAATTACACTTGGGAACAAAAGCAGTTTTGTAAACTTTACTAAAGCGCAACATATTCATGTCCAGATAAACTACAGGGTAGCACGATGAACAGCTCCTCTTCTTCCATTAGTTATCATGGCGATCACCAAACTAAAATTATCATCATTATCTCTGTGTTTTTCCCCATAATTTTCCTCACCATAATTCCAAAGTCTACACCATGCACATAATAGTACAAATTTATACCAAGTAACTAGCATGACATATTACATCATTCTAATTTTGAGGCAAAAGATTATATTTAGGTTTTTGATGCTCCTGTTTTATTTGCAGTGGAAAACTGCAATAAACTAAGATTTTCAATATGTAATATTAGAAGTGATCATTCTTTACACATGTAGTTTGAGGAGATGGTTTTTAAAATGCATTTAACATCTGAAATACCTTACATTGTTTAAATTAATGAAAGACAGTTCAAATCTGTGGATGTTGTTCTTCTTTATAAACTAAGGGAATACTAAAAATCAGTGTAATTGTTTTTAAAGAAGTAAACTTCCTCCAATATTAAAGTACCTGGAAATTTGTAATAAACTGAAATAGGAATCTATTGGCGCTAAAAAGTTAAAGATTTCTATTTTTAAATAATATTTGAAAAATCAGATAATTGTCAAAACCAGAAGTAACTGTGCACTAAACTGCAAATTTTTTATCGATTTAGTTAGCATAAACTCTTTCTTTTCCCAGTTGACAGATATACATTAAACAACACATGCAGATCATTATATACAAATCCCGACTGTGCTAGTAAACCATAATCAATTCCTAATGAACATAAAAGACCTAATATACACAATGGTTTTGAGTTCATCATAACTTGTAATGAACACTGCTTGGAGGAGCTATGTGCAAGAAATAATACACACATATCCACCTCTTTATCTGCTACTGCTTCTCATTTGAATTGTTTGCAATCCAATTTAGCATGCTTTCTTTCCAGCATAGTTCAAATGAAGTGCTCTCACAGGCTCCTATTTCCCTGTCCTAGAAAATCCTTGAGGCCACTTCGTTCCCAGTCATTTTTTTCTCCAAAGATTTTGAACACCTCTTGGCAGTGGGATTTCAGTGATCATATCTTTTGATGCCTTCTCTTTCTTCTAATTTTATTTTACTGGTGGTTCCCATTTCTAATTCTTTGTCATTTTATTCTCTGTTCTCATGTAAATTCATTCACATACTGATGATTCTCAAACTTCCTTCTGCACTCTTTTTCTTTCTCCTGTTGCTAGTTTGCAAAACAGAAGTCTGAATATACAGAAATATTATTCAAGGGAGACAATAATATTTTATTCTGCACCATTTCCTCATTATTTAAGTTCAGAGGTTTAAATTCAGTGTTGTCTCTTCCCTGCCTCTATCCACACAAGCTGTTAAAACGTGTAGTTGATTGTTTGGTATCACTCCTTCCTAACTACTTTGAAACACACATCTTACAATGCGCTGCTTTCTGTCAAATTGTCCTTCAAAACAAGCCTCCTCATAATTTTAGTCTGCTTTGCTTTTTAAAAATCTTATGAGGAACTATTTAGCCTAGATGTTGAATAGCTCTTAAAAATAATATTTCTTTTTTCACCAGCATCATTGGGTACTACGCCTTTTTTGTATCTCTCTCCTTCAGCTCTCATCAGTCCCGCCTGTGCCTTCCCATATGGATGCAAAGACAACTCTGTACTGGTATGTCAAGAAGCCACTCTCTTCTATTTTCACCCAGTCCACAATGAACTCTGGCCCCATTGTCTTTTGTCCTGACCCATCTCAGGTCCGCAAAGCCTTTGGGTATACAGGCCTCCTATTTCAGGAGATGGTAACAGTACCCCTTCCCATCTTCTCCAGCAAGATATCACAGAAATGAAAAATGCAAAAGAGCTGTCCCTGCAGTTACTGTAAGTAAATGTGAGGAAGCAAACAGTGGCCTGTGTTTACTTCTCCAACAGCACACATCTGCATCCTCCAGCAACTTCTGCTCTTGCAAGGCAGGTGAGGATGGCAGAGGGAAAGAAGAGGCAACATGAAAAGGTGCTCTCTTCACTAAGCAGGCTTGCTTTTCAGAAGTGTCTGTTCTATATTGAGTTAGTGTACTTTACACATTGGTTTGATTGAGACAAAGTTTTTAAAGGATGGAATAATATTTTTTTGTCTTGTACAGCTTTGAGCAAATTGCCAGCACTTAAATAATTAATAACAACAACAGTAACAACAACAAACAATGATAAGTGCACTCTGTGGATACTGAATCTCTTTGCAGGGTCCCCTAGAAGTCATTAGGTATCCTCCCCCATAAATATTTAATAAAGATTTCATTTCCAGGCACTTCCAGTGACTAAAACATTCTCCTGAAAAGCCTGTGAAAGCACACAGTTGTTAAATGAAAACCAAAGAGGGATATTACTTCTGCACTTTACAAAGTTTGAGCACTTTATGTCAAATGATACATGCTATTATTACAGCTCTGTCTTGAGTAATGGTTTTAATTTTGTATTTCATCAAAGAAGACAGACCATTGTGTTGCTAGTATAGGGTTAGAAGTGACTTATCTGGTTAATATTTTAGACAGAGGTAACCATACTGCAACTTAGACATTAAAAGCGTAAGCTGGAGTACCCAGATGTACGATTAAAAGAAGAGACCATGAGATGGCCTTTAACCAATATTATTTTTAATGTTAACTCTGAGGATGAAAAGTCAATCCCAAGGAAGCCAGAGGCAAAATCAATATTTTACTGTTCTACAGAAATATGTCCAACACAAAATGTGTCTGTAACTCATGTGGCATATCTGAGAAACCTGTAAAACCTTTGGGAGAGATTCTTTTAATGGTAACATTGCCTTCAATTGGAGAAAATGGTATTACTCTCTGTTTCCTTTTTTATTGCTATATATCAGTGCTATATACCTATGAGGCAGTGGTATGGGAAGTTCCAGGGATACCTGAAGCATTATAAATTTAATAACTATAGAAATAAATTATTTTTATTTTTAACCTCAATGTGTATGAAAATTAAAGGTTTGAAGGCAATGTCTTTGGAGGGGTTCCTGAATACAAAATTATGCCACAGCACAAAATAAATGAAACCACACAGTTAATATCACCATATTATCTATATTTATATTCTGGTTATTACTGTGCGCCTATGGCACACAATAACAACAAACACAGTGATTCTGCCCTCTATCACCCCATTAACAATAATTTAAATAATTTCTTAAAACATTTTATTTTTCTGATTCTTGCTAGTTCTGCTGAACAAATACCACAACCCAGTAAGAGCCTCAGTGTGGGTTCCCTTCAAGGCAAGGCTTTAGCCCTTGAAGCTTTAAAGAGGGATAAAAGGAAGACTGCTCCCTATAGCACTGTTCTGTAGAAACTCTGAAGGCTGCCTTAGCACAAGACAGGCATGACACTGACCTGGGGCAGTTCTCTCACACAGCCAGGAGCTATTAAAGGGAAACTCCTTACAAAGTGGAGAGAAAGAGGGCAGGGAGACTGGAAGCATGGCACTGAAGCCCTGCTGAGCCCAAGGCTGGTACACCTGTGACTAGCAGGACCATGTTGTGCCCGCCCACCTGCCTATGCTGACAGAACCTTGGGATACCTCTGTTCTGTCAATAACAGCATCACTGAACTTGATGTTCTTCATTACAAGCTCAATACAAATTCTTAAAGTCTAACTGAGATACATTTTGCTTAGTTCCCAGGGTTGTTCTGCCTCCTCACAAACACATACATGAAGTTACACTGGAATACACTATATTTATTTAGTACATTGAAGCTATACGAATCACCATGACACATGAATAAACAAAAGCTCCTCCTGTGCCCTGCTGCCCTTCTGTACTTTTTATCCTAACCGATCTATCAGATTCACCATTCAAATTTTATGCTCCCCAGATCAAATATCTGACCTCTGCATGATCTTTAAGGCTAACAAAAAAACTTAGCAGCAGTATAAAATAACAGCATGAAAATACTGTATTTGCTTTGAAACAAAGCAAAAATGTTTCTGGAAAGGAAAAGACAGTGATGATATATTTACACCTCCAGATAAAACTCACTGTCCTTGTTGACCGTAGCATGGAAATCTGAACTGGCCCAAGTGTACCATTCTTGCCTCCTCACCATGAGCACGGCAGTACAGTGTCACTGTGACTCCAGCACCTCAGCTGCCACTGCAGCTCCAGGGAGATGGGGACAACCAGCCTGTGTCACGGTGTCCCCTCACTATACCAAAAGCACCCATTCCTCATGGAGGCCCCACATCGCTGCACCATGACTGCTGCAGGTGGTGATGCAGGATGGAGCCCTGTTTTACACCCCACAGCAGAAGGAGCCTTGTTCACATAGGCTGTAATACTGCTGTACTGCTCTGTAACATCCCCTCCTGCCTTACTAGCGATCCTTCCAAGCTGCCTACCTGGGAAGCAATTTCTCTGAGAGGGATGCTGTCAGCAACAGACAAAACGTTCCTTCAGAAAGCAAGTAGCAGAAGTATGTTGAACCACTGGCACTCCACTGGCCACTTTTTAAAATTTCTGCTTGTATTCATACATACAAGAATAAACAGTGTTTATATACATAGACATATTTTTAGTCCTTTGGAGTGTTTTAAAACTGTAACAGTCCAAGATAAACAGTCCAAATTTTACGTCAAATGAATTTTTAAAATCCAGTCCCTGTAATCTCTAATTCCTAATTTCACAAAGCTTAACAAAATGGAACTTGCATTATCTTAAATAACAGCACAAAAAAATATTATGCTGTAACTAAGTTACTGTTTGAAACATATGTATAACTTAGTTAAAAAACACTTACTGTACCAGTGTTCAGCCATATGGACTGGTTTGTTGGACAGATCAGTTTTACTGTGTGACTAAGGCAGACATAATGGTTTTATTTAATTTGTAATTTAATTCTATGCTTTGTAATACATAAAACATCCTGAGGATACCCTTTTCATAACATAAAGGGCCTCTAAATTCAAGTAGAATAATACCCACTTGTTTCAATCCTGTATTATGTAATGGCAGAAACCCTTCAATAATTAACAATTTCCACTTAAGAACAACTGTTTTGTATCTGGATATATATGAAAAAAATATTCCTCTAAGTAAGGGCTTTAAAAAATAAAGTTTTATTTTAAGATTTAGGTGGAATATTCTTCTACATAGGTACTTTAAAATTAAAACACAAATAGCGAGTTACTCCAGGACATTGTTTCATAAAGACCTGAGGAAGTTTCTTGTCAAACCAATTAAATACAGATTATGTATCATAAGAATTTAAATTTTGCCACTATGATAGAACCGCAGCAAAATAATCACCAAGTGTACTATGTTAGGCTGAGAAATGCCAGTAGAAAATTTACTATTAAATCATCTGTGGAAAAAAAAAATCTACAGTCTCTTAACTGAAAAAAGACTTCTTTTATTATTTAAGAAATAATTATTATATTTACTGCTCCATGCAAAAGAAATGGATTAACACACAAACTATGTTAAAGATGCATAATGCCCTTCTTATGGAATTGTAAAATTATCACACTTGACTAATGCTGGAATCAAAGGGAGCTTCCTAGGTATTTTCACAATATTAGGGCCATCTCACACTGTTAAATTAGTATTTAATACAGATTCCATTAGTGACACCAGCCTCATGAACAACTCTGCTATCTTGAGAAAGATGCCACATTCCTAGTTACTTAAGGTTAGTCATCATACTATGATAGGCTATTAATTACTGATTTTTCACTGGCTAGAAAGAACATGAGAGCAACGATTACAAGTTATGTATGTAGTAAGCTATGGTATTATCTTATGCTGTACCTCAAATGGGTTTAAAATAATATAAAAAGTTATGGCAGTAACTGTGGACATACATGCTTTTTTCCCCTGAATAAAATGTTTTGAGCTTATAAGTAATTTCCAAATTCTAAAAATATTTAATGTTACAGGGAAAAAAAAAAGTAACACTAGCTATAATGAGGACTATTCAGTTGAAACATTTTGAAGTACAGAATCAGACTGGGCAAGGACTTTGCATTTTCAAAGGAATAACTTGCTGAAAAGCAACATCACAAATAAGGCTTTTTATGAAAAGGATGATCTGAATTAGGAGACCTGAGACTTCAGTCAACTGCAGAAGACTACAGACAATTCCCAATTATTTTTGACAAAGGAGGCAACTAGAACTGAGACTCCTTAGGACACAATTTAACTAGAGGGCTAGGAATGTAAAGTTGAAGATAATGAAAGTGATTATGAAACGAAAGGTCAAATCAAAGTCACTATAAAGTGGTTATATTCCAAGTATTCCAAGTCTTGAACTAACTGGTCTCCTTTCTCTTTTTCCTTCTTTCTTTCCAGTCATTAAGGAAACAGAAACACTGGTCAAACAAACATAATTTATCAGAATGAGGAAGAATAGTAAGAAAAAGCCATTGTGGACAAATCATAACTCTTCAATGACCTTGAACTCAGAAATAATTAAATAGAAATTGGTACTGTGGCAAATGAGTAAGCAAATGAGTAAGACTGACAATTTAAGGACAAAATCAGAAAGGAGTGGGCACAAAACTGAAACAAAACTAGGAAGAAGCAAAGAACAACACAAATTATAAGTATGCTCAGTAGTTACAGGAAGATCTGGGAAAGGATTGCTAGATCATTCAATAGCTAAGGAAATCTGTCAACATGTGATGCTGAAAGAACAGAATTAAATGCCCTTTTTACTTCAGATTTCACTAAAGGAATCACCGATAACCAGATGGCTAACTCAATTACAACAATAATAAAGCCTCAGACTGACCTGGATGATGGACTAAAATGTGTGCTATTCAAATAAAAAAGCAGTTTGGATAGCTGAATTAGAATTCAGAATGATAGCAAGCAGTTCTAGAAATTATTAAAAGGTACAATGAAATTCAAAGAAGACAAGTGGAAAGTCCTTCGTTTAGCAATAGTCAACTCTACATAGCTCCCATAATTACTCTTACATCCAATATATAATAATCAACAGAGCAAATACAGAGCAGGGAATAACTTAAGAAATCTGTTACCTATAATTTCTAATAAACTCAAGATGAATGAATACTACTATGTTCTAAAACAAGCAACCATCATGTATGATGTATAACCTGAACAACTACAGCTCTTAAGACTTGTGAAGTAATTATTTCTCTTTATTCAGTGCTGTTGATAGAGTATCATAGCAAATTTGGAGCCCTGCACTTCAAGAAAGTTGTGGACCAATTGCACCAGAGATGAGAGAAAAGCAGGAAGAGTGATCAAATTTCTAGAATTAATGCAAGGACTAAAGGTGGAGGTTTTGGGAAGAGACGACTTACACTCATCCACTCCAAGCCCTGCAAACAGGAACAGGATACACTATACTCTCTGCTTTTGATCAATGATGAGGTGGTCTTGAGTTGTAGTAAGAAATATTCGGTTTATATGTTAACATAAGCTTTCCACTGGTGAGAAAACAAGACATTGCAACAGATCATCTAAGGATAATGTGAAATCTCCCGGAAGAGAATTTTTAAGAACAGGGCAGATCCAGATCCATCAGGATACTTGCAACCAGAGTAATTTCAAGCCTAATTTTCTATGGCTCTGTAACAGTCTACACATATATGGCTCTGAAAACTTCTGAACAGTGGTCACTGTCATAATCTGGAAGACACCACGGGGTATAGAACATTATGCTGCTTCTGAACAGGTATCAGTGCTTTTGCCTCTGTCACTTCACATTTGTAAAAGACTTCCCCAATCACTGTATTGTGCTGGGAAAATTATAAAACATGTAGAAGCACCCCTGTGTTTGTTGTTTGTTTTTAAACCAGTCATGTTGCTGTAGCACAGGGTTTAGGAAGGAGAGGAGAAAGGATGAGAGAATTCAACAGGAAAATGTGAGGCAGACAAGAGGTCAGTAATATAGCAAGGTATAAAATTGCAGAGAAGACATCATAAGCAGACCTTTCTATTCTTACAATAGAAATTCAAACTGCACTAATCTTTTATGTACCTTGAGCACATACTGAATGAACATCTAGATTAAGAATTATTTTAGCACTATCCCACATCGCAAGTTAAAAATGACAAGTAGGCAAGGTTTTCATGCAGTGTTAACAAGCCAATAGGATGCCTAGCTGCAGTTAAGGCAGACACAACTGTGTACAGCTCAACTAAGTGACTCCCATGTTCATTCCACCTGGCCTTTTTAACACAGACTTCACCACAGAAAAACTGTCTAAGCATCAACATTAGCTCCCCAATCCTTCCAACCCCTTGGCCTGAATTTGCCTTGAGAGTAAGTCCCTAAATCAGGTCAGAGCCCAAGAGCCAGTCTCACCCGATAATTACTACTTGCAAACCTCTTTTACCCTGCCTTTCATTCCCTGATAACTAACCTATCCAGTGCGAAATATCCTGTACTTGTATTAATGTCACACTTACTTTTGCCTGCTCATACACTGCAGCTGCAGATCCCAAGCTCCAGCTGCCCACTGGCCTCAACTGCTGTCTTCTGATTGACTGCTGAAGCTATTGCAGTTGTCCCTGAGCTGGCCCCTCAGTTTTATGCATAAATCCAAGCTAAAAATAGCTGCAGGGAGAAAACACTGATGACTGGGCTGTTCTCAACAGGTTTTATTTGAGAAAGCAAGACAATAAGGTACATCAGTGGTGCTGTGAAGAGCACATTAGACTATGTTGCACTTGTTTAAATACAGGAGTACAACAGTAGTGGGCTGAGGAAGACCAGCATAGTGCTGTGATGATAAAGTATGAAAAATTAGGTGAAAAGTTGTGGTAGTGAGCCGTTTCATTATAGAAAATATTGTAAGACCATTCTATGAAGACAAGGGATCAACAAGCTTTAAAAAAGATATGCAGTTTCCAGAAAACTTTAACATGAATGCTACAGAATTTATCCGGAGATTAGAAGGTCAGAACAAGCTTACAGAGCTGTATATACTTCTGTTTAGAAGCAGCATCATAAATTGGACTTGATTAGTCAAGCCTTGTCCAGTTATCTTGTGAAAAATCTCTTTAAAATATTATGTCAAAATGCAGGACCATAGCAGGGATCCGAACTGTAATAAAAGCAGCTTCTCAACAAGAATCCTCAGAAAACATTACAGAGAAAAGACTTACAAAGTAATAACCTAGAACAGTATAAATAAACCTTCAGATCAAGCACTTCTACACATGACAATTATTTACAGAGAAGCTTATAAAATGAACCAATGACATCATTAATAAACTTCTGTTACAGTTTTGTTACAGTAAATAAATTATTGAATAGGAAGACTGGTAAGTTATAAAAACACTACTTCTTAATAAGCAATTTTCTATTAAAAACCAAAACATCTTTCAAAAGTAATGTTAAATTGTTCTAAGCATAAAGCCTATTTTACAAGTACTTGAGCTATGGCTGATATTCCACTTGAGAGCACCATGTAAGAGCATATGGTTTGTAACACCAAAGTGCTCAAGAATTAAACTCTTTCAAATGAATTACTGAATACTAGCTGCATTAGTAGCATTTTTCTTCCAACTCCAAAAATTTCCATTTCTTTTATAGAACGAAGTGTAAAACCAACAGCAAATGTATTGGTATTGCTTCATTTGGTAAAGAAATATCCACAAAGATTAACATATAGAAGAAATAAATAGATTTTCACTCTAAAAATGTAATGTAAAATTGGAAACGTGATATACGATATAAGCAAGAGGGCAAAGTTCTGCTCAAAACAGCTTTAATATTAGTTTATTGGTGTCCTACTCACTCTGCTTGATAAAAGTTTAAAAGACCGAATCTTAAGACACTAGTTCTTTCTGGGAAAAAACACAGAAGACTTTCATCAGTAAAAAAATATGTTAGACATGGTCATTGTTGCTGCTTTTAAATATAGAAAACCTAATTTTTAAAAGGAAATCTGTATTTGTATTATATGTTTAGCAATAAGAAATTATGTTTGAATAATGTAAAGTGTAAAATAATAGTTTTTATGACCTACATTTTTCAAAATTTATTAGTATTTTTGGCTGCCCTGTACACAATGGAAAAAGATCTAATAATTACTTTTGCAGCAGGAGGTATTCAATACTGTTTGAAATTGGGAACATCTCAGCAAATTCCCTGAAGAATTGCTGTTCAAAGTTCAGAATAGTGATTTTTCTTTGGTGAATTACTAACAATTAAAAGATGATAGAATGTATGATTGAACTTGTCATTGCTGACATAAAGGACTAAACCAACACATGAGCTCCAGTTCTTGGCTGCAATTTTAATCAAAGTCAAATGAAATATTAAAACAACGTGCTTCCTCTAGAATGCATTTTAGCTAATTATTAGGTTTACAATTTAGTACTTTTCTTTTGGCAGAGAAGTGGGTAGGGAAGGGTGGGGTAGAGACTACAACAACCCTGAGCGCACTTAAATATTGGAGTAAGTTTCCCCAAAGTGGTGGAATCTCCCCCAGTGGAAATAGAATCATAGAATCATTTAGGTTAGAAAAGACCTTCAACATCATTGAGTCCAACCGTCAATTATGCCCACTAAACCATGTCCTGAAGTGCCTTGTCTATGCACTTTTCAAATACCCGCAGGGATGGTGATTCAACCACTTCCCTGGGAAGCCTGTTCCAATGCCTGAATACTCAAAACTTGGCTTGACAGGGCCCTTGATAACCTAACTAAGGCCCCGCTTTCAAAAGCAGGTAGGACCAAGTGATCACCACAGACTCCCACTGCATAGACTTTTCTATGATTCCATACTAAACTCAGAACAGTGACCTCACATTGCAAACCTCAGTTTACTCAGCGGCCTTGGTTATCAAGTGTACTATGTTGAACAAGCTTGCAAAAAATGTTAAAATATGTAAAAGAAGAAAGTGCTACAGGTGTTGCTTCTGTATTTTAAAGTGTGAAATAAGGAACCAAACAATTGGGGTTTTTTTCTGTTGCTTGGGTCTTTCAGTTAGACTGCTACAACTTATTCTGAGTCATCTATTTGCTATGCTAGGGTAAATAAGGTCAGGGATAAGCAAGTGAATAGCTGAAAGAGTAGCACCTCATGCACACATCTATACTGTAATGTAATGAAACTGTAAAAGCTAAGAGTTTTGAATTTGTCAGAGGAGCACCAAGAAAGGAGTTGTAAAAAAATTAACCACTGATTATCCAAGGACAGAGCACCAATCTCACACAAGGAATTCCTCATCATCTAAGTACTTAGGTAATTTCAGTGGTTGTGGTCCAAATCTACCTCAAGTTCTGTTAAATAATTGACAGATGAGTTGCTGTTTGAACTTGAGATGGTCATACCTCAGCTTTCTAGTGGGGAAATGAGAGAGTCATGAAAATAAGTGATTTCTGCATAGTACCAAACTAACAAACTACCCACTTTCCAACAGATTTTCTCAGTCTGTTATTTCTCTCTTTGATTGCACATACTTATTTTTGTTCTGTAGGGTTGAAGGGGAACTATCTTTTAGGTAGTTATTGACATTACAGACTAATAAAAACCTGTGTAGAGTAATCAGTATGAGAAAACCTACTGAAAATATAAAACTACTACCATAAAAATTTAGTGACAAAATTAAATATCCAATTCAATGACTGGAACTACATAAACAACTCATCCTGCTACTTGTTTGTATAAATGCAGAGATTTTATTGGTTATCACATTAAAGTTTGGGAATTATCAAGTGCATGGTACATCGCGTGTTATACAATAACGGGCTGTACCTTCTTTATCACACAGTTAGTGCAATGGGTCCAATTTACGTAACAATTACTCAGAAGTGACTTAAGAAAACTGGAGAAAGATTAATTAGCTTTGCTCAAGAAACAGTGTTGTTCCTATCGTGGTGTTCACTTCAGCCTCATGCCCCAAGAGTTAACATCCAATGAAAATCTGAAGTCAAGATACTGATATTAAGCTCAATATTCTATAGTACATTTTTTTATACCTGTAACAGAATATATATATATGCGCCTTATTGTAAGGAAGCACTTCATGTCTGCTGCACCACTGATGATGAAGCAAGGAAATGTTCTGATTTTGAAAATATATACCAAATTCTAGCTGAAAAACCTGAAAGGATGAACTAACTACCCTGCTAGTCAAGACCCAAGTAAATTTAATTAGAAGGATCATTACTAGCACACAAAGAAAGATTCAAAATTATTTCAGACACACTTAACTCTGTGGTAGGTACATATCAAATTAACATAGAAGAGACAGTTTCAAACCAGTGGCACATGTTTCAATGAAGTATTAAATACAACAGCCAATCTGTGACCTTGTTATTGAACAGGTTTTTTAATCAGAACTAGAGCTGTTCCTTGTTTTGAAAGAAAAATGACAAGCCTGAAGAAAAACAGCATCCTGCAGCTTCTTAATACCAGTTGCTTTCACTTTGCATGTAAAAACTTCATTTTCAATTCAATTTCTATTACATGGGCAAATTTTACCACATCTTCCACAAAATTACAAGTTACATAAAATGACTATACAAGCAATTTTATGAATCTTGAAATATGCACCTTAAGGTGTTTAGTTAAAAAAATGCATTTTGAATGTCCTGCAAGAATATAAGCATCATGAGGGATATTCACAAAGCTTAACTTCAGCAAGGCCAAGCTTCCTGGGCTCTCTCTATAATCAGTAAGAGGTAAGGGAGTGAGATGGACTACCCAAGATGGCTTTGAGCTTTGAGTTTCTCTCTGGAGGACTACCTTGGTAGTGGCTAACTACATTTGAGGTACTGAGATATTACCCTCTCTAGGACAGACAGACGAATAGGATAGATTTATGAATACCATCAATGAGATATTTCTGGTCTCCAGTAACGCTAACAGAACAACACAGGGCACTTCAAATTTCCCATATAGAAAGGACTGCTAGAATGTAATAGAAAAGGCAGCACTCAAGTTCAAGAAGACTAGATTATCAGAGAATTTAAAGAGTTGACCTCTTTCAGATTTGTTATGACACACTATTGTTTTCAACAGGATTTCAACCACAGACCTGGACTGTTAAGGAGGGCTATTTCTGTCTCTACTAGCATGCCTTTTTTGTACCCTAACAACATCTCTTAAAGCATATTCCCACAGGAATATTGAGTGGTGGTTACCATTGTTCAAAGGTGGTAACTTCTTGTTTTTAGTTAATGTCACTGTGTGTACATACATGCAAGCTGGGTATGATGCAATTTTGACATTTTCACTAGGCTGCAATTCAAAAGATGGCAAAAAATTTAGCTTGTCTGTCCACTGTGCTGTGTCTGTGCAACAAGCCAAAGAGTGCAAGTGAATCTGTATCTGAAAGCAAAAATAACAATATCTGTAATGACTTGAAGAGGTGCAGTACCAAAATTATATGTAACAGGAACTTGTCTGCTTACATATTCAGTGCTGATGTTTCATTAAAAAGTGAAATATCAATTTAAAAAAAAAGCAATTATTCTTTAAGGCTAAGATACATGACAGTGATGCTTTGATTACTTAAAAAAATGTATTTGCAATGAAAATAAGTTATTCTATCAAGGTGAAGTATAGAAATGTACACTTGGGACAATACCACCACCAAAAAAATCTTTTTTTCTGCCATATTATGATATGTCACACACACACAGAAAAAACAAAAAAGTCTCCTGAGAACAGTTAAGTGTAATCTGAGACATAAGACACAGAAGTTTTTCCTAGAAATCAGTTAACAGTCTGGGTAAAGACAGTTATAAAAGGAGAGTTCAGTTGCTGTTAATGTGCAGCCAATTCTAACCACTTTGAGTGCTGCTGTTAACTAAGGCCCTCATGTAGATGAGTACTCCATGTGAATGGACTACTATGGTTTCTTAAGAATTGTAATATACAAGAAATTCACTAGGAACTTTCTCAGAGTTAAGATCTTTCATTAGCTATCTGAGGTCATCCACAGAGTAGCTACTAATTTGGTTACCTGAAGTAACTTCCATCATCTTGTTTTCATTTGCTCACTTGTTGCTAGAATATATACTTACTGTATACTTCTATAGCTGTGAGGCAATATTTTAATTAAAATTTCACTTCAGAAATTCCTGGCTTCTTAATAGATTACAGCCCATCCATTTTAAATAAGTTTTACTGGAAGCTTTTATTTAAAAATCTGGGTTGAAGATACCTGAACATTCTGTATCACAGATAATTTGCTGCACACATTGGAAAAAATGGAACCTTAATAATGGCCAGGGTTTCTAAACAAAATTGGTACTAAGAGGAATTTTCCATCTTTTTTGCTACACATTTTTCTGTTAAATGGAAAAAAGAAAAAAATTAATCTGTAAGTGAGCTCCTGAAGTTCTGACCTTTAAATTCAGTCTATATGCTAATCCTTCCTAGTCAGGAATTGGTTCCCCAAATCATCAATATGGAACACTAAGCATAAACCTGCTCTGAGATTCAAAGAAGTAACGTTGTAAACATGGAAGTTTTTAAACTGATTTCTGTTAAAAACAGTTTGAAAACTCATTGTCTTTAAGAGTTTCAGCTCTCCATAGAATTTATCTTTCATATTCCTATATAGTTGCTTTCTTCTATGTTATCAGTAAAAACTAACACTGACCTTCCTCCTAGAAGGTTAAACTTCTAGCTTCTGTTTGAAATGCTAGAGTGCCTTTTCTCAGAAGGAATGCTATGTATACGTGCCACCAGCAATGAGAAAGAATACACTATTGCTCTGACCCTTCATTAGTCAGAGGATCTTGGCAACAGCAATAGTGCTTGTATATGGTCTCTGCATGAAAAACTGTTTTCAAAGGTAACCTTGCCAAGGGCTATGTTCTGTCTTGGCAAAAGGAAGCAAACTTTACTTTTCTACCAATCACTTCACACTGCATGAGAAACAGGTGTTATGATAGGAAATGGGACTTGGAGAAGGAACAAAATAAAATTCTCTAAAAATAAGTGTGGTTTGAAAAAAACCAAAGATAATAAGCCTGCAGGGATTACGCATTTCTGAAAAATGAAAATAATGAGAAGTGGTTATGGTTTTAATTGCTGTTTTTCAAAAACGACCATGGAGATTACAATCATTAATTAAAATAATGTAAATAATATTCTGAAAGAACCCTTCCTTTTTATCACATAGGTTTCAAATGGCCTAATGGTAGAAGTTTTAGTCTCAAAAGAGCTACTCTAATTAAAAGTAAAAATTTAGTATAATTAGTAAGTGTGGCTAAACTTGCAATCTCATCTACCTGCTATGACAATTTTTTAACAGACAAGTAAAATTATATTTTTAAGTATCATTATAACAGGTTACAATGGATTACATTCTTACATGTCCCCTTATATATTTTCAATCAATTCAATAAGCGCTGTTATTAAAACCTTCTTGACTTGCGGTCACTCACTACCACTACTCCTTAAAACTCTGCATTTCTTCTGCCCATATTGTAGAACTTTGTCATTTATCTGCAGTGATGTATACTTGAAACACACAAAATAGACAGACTCAGTAAAAGAGATTACAGAGTAAAATGTATCTGTACAGCACATGTATTGTCTCTATATTCTGTAATTTCTCCACTGGAATCCAGTGATGGAATATTGCCCTTTCTACTACTTTTTTTCAAAACATCAAATTATTCTGGCAAGGGAGAGAGAGACATCTCTTGTGTATCACATATTGAGTCTCAGTTAAGGTATGTTGTCTTTTTCATGGAAACAAGAGGGGAATTAACTTGCTCCATGTTGAACTCAAAGTATGATTTTAGGAGTCCTTAACTGTGTTTACTCTACCCATATAGATGGATGATTTAATCTTTTTGCAGGAGGTACAGTAAACCAGAAGGTAAAAACATGTTTAATAATCTAACATAAATTGCATTGACAATTGAAGAAAAAGATGTTTTCTAAAAAGACTGAAAAGTTAGAATTATGTTAAAAGCTATTTTCCAGTTTTGAAGTACACTGACAAACTGAGTCTTCTAAAATGTGATTAATTTTTTTTCAAATTTCAGCAGAGTAATCCTTATCTTGAGGCATTTCACTAGAATGAGAACGGTAACACATGGTCACAACAACCCCATGCAACGCTACGGGCTTGGGGAAGAGTGGCTGGAAAGCTGCCCGGCAGAGTAAGACCTGGGGGTGCTGGTTGACAGCCGGCTGAATATGAGCCAGCAGTGTGCCCAGGTGGCCAAGAAGGCCAACGGC
>JAVJGG010000074.1:24161344-24184906 GCA_035590195.1 Aviceda cuculoides | reverse complement strand
TCGATCGGCGGGTGGTGAGCAATTGCACTGCACATCATTTGTACATTCCAATCCTTTCATTATTACTGTTGTCATTTATTAGTGTTATCATTATCATTATTAGTTTCTTCTTTTCTGTTCTGTTAAACTGTTCTTATCTCAACCAACGAGTTTTACTTTTTTTTTTTCCTGATTTCCTCCCCCATCCCACTGGCGGGAGGGAGTGAGTGAGCAGCTGCGTGGTGCTTAGTTGCTGGCTGGGGTTAAACCACGACAAGAAGGAACACATCAAAAGAGGGTCCATACTAGAAGACAGGACAGAAAGACAAAACAACTACTGGCCAATAATAAGGGCTGGAGTTTCACTTTATATTTGTATCCACATGGTTGATTTACTTTGTCATGCTTTCTCACCACCTTGTCTCCCATCACTTAAGAGTAACCGTATTACACAAAGTCCATACAAAAGAAGTACTCCTACATTAGTACCCACAGGAGATACTAAACTTTCCAGAAGGGCAGGAAGGGTACCTAAAAAAGAGCATTTGCAATTTTAACAAGTATTCTCTAATCATTTGTTGAATTTGATGCCAACACAACTACAACAGTTACAAGCTACAGGTTTTTTCCTGTCACCCATTCTGTCTTAATTATGTGAAATTAGAAGGGTCAAACTACAATCTGGCACATCTATTTCTATTCATTAAAGTAGCCAGGTTTTACTGTACACAAACCTTGAGAAACATGCCACAATGAAAGAATGTGAAACTAACAGACAATACTTAAGGTTCTTGCTCTCTATTCAGTAGCACCAAGTGCTTGTAATAGAGCAAGTCTGCTGCAATTCCAAGAAAGATAATATTTATATATGCTAGCAAACATGCTATACACTGATAAACAGCATAAAATTGACATAATGGTTCTTCAGGGCTATAAATGTGTTTTCTTTCATAGTTTAATTAACAATGACTAGATTGACCTTCTCTCTATAATTGTAACTACAGTAGAGCAATTAGACAAATCATCACCTCTACCGTTTCCCACACATATTAAATCAAACGCAAAAGTATGGGATTCTCAATCACCTTTTCATGCTGATGTTACATCAGAACAGCATTTACACTTGCATCTGTGAGTGAAAGCTGGAATGAAGAAAATTGTCTTAAATCATATACTGTAATGAAAAGTGACAAATATGTTAGAAATGCTCTACATCATCCAATCTCCCAAATACTGTGTCCTAAACAAACATTTGTGTCCTTCTTTATTACCATAATAAAAGAATTTTTTCCTGACCATTCACACTTCCACTTATCCTTTGGCGCACTTACAGACCCTGTTTTTTAAGTAGTAAAATGACTATCTAGTTCTATACAAACATAGTCTAAACCACTTGTGCATGTCAAAAAGGCTTAGCAATTCCTAACATCTGCATTTTACATTGGATAATTCAGTATTAGAACTGTCTCCTCATTTTTCACTACGCCCTCCTCTATTCTACAGGTATTTCCTGTGTGATGCAAAGGTGAGATAACAAAAAATTCATATATTCTGATCTTTCTGCTATGCCATTAATCAAAATATGCATGATTGTTAATGGGAAATTAGAGAGTATCCTGTTTTAGGGAGGGATTAGTTCACGAGATAGACAGGGACAGCTACGAGCAATGTACATGTGGAAAAACAGTGAAATTAATTTCACATAGAATGTTTAAGTGTAGTTGGGATTTTAATCCTGTTTTTAAAAGTAGTGTTGCAATGAGCTTGAGGAAATCATATCAATTTTCTAAGACAAAGTTCATAAAACAGATTTAATGATAACACATTATTACCTTTAATCTATTATTTCTAGAATACTATTTCATCTTGATGTATGACTTTAAAAGTCTTGACACTGTACATTTATCAGTAAAACTCCTACATTCAAACATACAGCCTTTATGGAAAATTCTGTAATAAAACTCACTTTGAAGTTCCTGAACATATTCTGCACAATATGCATGCATATGCATATATTTATGTACATGGATGTTACTCAGTATTTCACATTTCAGTGCAAAAAAGTATCTTAACACTTCAGGAAACATTAAAATATTACATTAGATGATGAAACCTTTATGGTAAAAATTTTAAAACACCATCTGTACTTCCACAGTGTGAGTAAAAATAATAATTTAAATCACATGCAGATCTCACATTCCAAAAGTATTTTGTAAGAGTAATTAACGTTGTTTGTATTTGTTGTAAGAATTTCTGTTTCAAAAAGTGGAGGGATTTTTGTGCAACTCTTGTCTCTAGACATTTACAAGTGCACTGCTATTCACATGGTGGTTTTTAACTTGGAACATAGCTGGCTTACTTATCTAAACTATACCACCAGTGGATTTTAAAATACTGTAAACTGAGAGCTGATGCTCATCCAAAGTACCTAAAAAATTAACTATTTGCTTTTCCTGTAGGACTTTTAAGGTGCAATTGAACAATACATATATGAATCTTTATATGAGTGTATGACTTACTTAACAAAAGTTACTTTGATGAAAGTGTCTATTTAATATCACTGCTTTCAAGGCATTTGCTGAAAAAGACTCATTGTGACAGGAAGTAGGTAGTATCCAAAGAAGGATGTATGCTTATAATGCCTTCTCTCTTGATACAATGACTAGCATAATTTGCAGTCTTGGGAGGACCTTTACTTTGCTCTGCAATACTTTATTTTACCCTTTAGATACTCAAAGTATGTTTGTAAAATGAAGCTTGAAAGAGAAGTGTGATTTCCTGAAATTAAACTGATGATCCAGTGACATATTTTCAGCTGTAAGCTCATTTTTTGATTCCTTGTCTTAAGACCTAGGGACTGCAAAAATATGCATTGGGAATGTCTAGGGAGATAGTTACTTGAAAATCATCACCTAAACCACTGGTGAACTATAGTACAACACCAGTTTTGTTCATCCATTGTCCCAACGGTAGCATGCAGGGTCTGGAATCACAGCTTCTGACTGCTAGGACAAACTTAACTAAGATGTAAGAGCCACAGCAGCCAGCCTTCTCAACTCTCACAAGCTAGGGCATACAGCTTGAGCACTGTCTTGTCAACATGAAGACTGGGCTGAAGATTGTGTTAAATGCTGTACAAACTGGAGATACAGGCTTGATTCAAAACGTTAACAATAAAGAAAATAACAAAGACAAATAAAGCGTAATCTCGAAACAAATTGGAAAGGATGATCACTGGTAAGTGAGTCTTTTTAAAGGACAATTAAGTGAAGCTTCTGGCAGCACCTGGACAGTGCATGAATACAGCCTGAAAAAGCTAAGTACCAGAGAGCAAAAATTGCCCCGAGACAAACTTAATAGAATAGTGTCAGACAATGTCACTGTAATCTATACCATTTAGAGTGGTCGTCAGCAGCCAAGTAGCCTTAAGCCCATCACGGTTCTTCCACACAGACCACAGCTCCTGCCAAAGTGCAACTCTAGCCCTCAAAATGTTCTCAGCCGCTGGAGCACTGTTACTGTCTTCTGGTCCAGCCAAGAAGCCTCACCTACCCTGTGATCTATCTGAAACTATCTCCAACAAACCATGGTTTAATTCCTGAAATAAGTCTTGTTCGAATATTCCTAATGTACCAGGAAAAAGTCTATTGTTCAGCTACATTTTCAATAATGCTTTATAACCATACTAATAAACTCTGTTCCAAAAGACATCTATGCACTAAAAAAACCATACCTAAAAGCCTATACAGTGTGTTATTTATACAAGTGGAAAAATTTCACTGAAGTGCAGCACAAACTTAGAGAACTTAAAGGCTAAATTCTGTGATCATTAAATGAGTAAACAATCAAATCTGAACTGAAGCCAGTAAAAACTGAGTAAACAATAATTAATGTCTTAATAAGCCTGTAAATGAAAGGATCAGAGACTAGAGCAAGATGTAGAAAAGAACAAAAAAAAAAAAAAATCAACACCTGTTATAATTTCTATCCTGGCAATTTTCATTTTGGCAGCCAATACAAAAAATGCTTCATGGAGTTTTTTTTACAGTCTGTCCTTCGCTTTACAGCATTTGTAATGCAAAACTAAGGAAAAATATTTAAAAAAAACAAAACAAAACAAAACAAACCGAAACACCAGAATAAAAATCAACCTGAAAACAGCGTATTCCTTTAATTTCTAAAAAGCACACATTTTATATTACTATACATTACAGTACAGTTTTGTACATTCATTGTATTGAGGTGTTTGGAACAGTCCCTGGAGAAACCAACCTGTTTAGGATTTAAAAAAAAAAAAAACAACCAAAGAAACCAAACTGATTTCTATGTTTTATGACAGGTATGTTAGCAAAAAATGGCTATAACAGTGAAAATTCAAAATAACTTTTGCAGTGCTATTTAAAAGTAATCATAGTTTTTACATTGCTCCACCTTATTTACTTCATAAAATTCAAAGGCATTCAGATTCATAGATATAATCATATAACACCATTTAGATCAGGGCTAATGAGGACACATTTTTCTGCAAACTTTATTCAGCAAATATCAGAAAGTATTGACTACTGAGCTACTATATAGGAAAGTTA
Organism: Aviceda cuculoides; assembly: GCA_035590195.1. Lineage (NCBI taxonomy): Eukaryota > Metazoa > Chordata > Aves > Accipitriformes > Accipitridae > Aviceda > Aviceda cuculoides. The sequence goes on along the minus strand of JAVJGG010000074.1, from coordinate 24,180,341 downwards.
TGAATCAAAATAGTGTTACAGCCAAAAATAAAAGTGTATGTGCTATTGAAAATTCTTCTGAAATGCTTATTTTAAAATTTGACCTCATGATTTTAAATATTTAAGCAAATTCTTAATAGCCTTCAATACTGCAATAAATTTATTTTTGCAAAACAAGACAATGTTTTACTTAGAAGATGAAATCTGTCAAGCACAGTGACAAAGTATGTTTTGTTACACCAGTTATACAGTAACCAGAATAACCAAACACGTTTTTTAGAAGAGAATGACACAAGAATCTCCTTATAGAGATTGAACTTGATCTTTTTTTGCTTAGAGAACATGTTTAAGACAATTGTTTAGCATTATAGGCAAGGAGAAGAGGGCGTACAGAAGAGGTTATTCTGATGAGCTGTCTAAAGAATATTTCTACGTTATGTTCAACTCTTTGAAATGTAATTCATGTAAACTGCAATTCACTGAGCTGCAGAAAATATCACGAAAGTAACATTTGTAAAAATGATTAACTGATACTGCAAATGGGATGATTTGAAGTTTAAGAGGTGCATCTATATAAAGACAAGAGCCTTAGTTTTCAAGTAATGTTTGGAAAAGTAAGATATTACGAGAAAATCTAATTTTTAGTTTTATTTTAATTCTCTTCTTTTGAATTCAGAATGCTAAATCTTTAAAAAACATTATTTTGCCCTGGAATTTTATAAAGTACTAAAATAAAACAGATTTTTGTGGTTCAATAATGAATTGGAGGTTGAAGGTAACCTGAAATTTCTGAGCTGCTGTTGCTATTATATAAAATCAGGAATGTCTGTTACAGTCAGCTCCAAGCTACAACAAATACAGACAATTCTGCTGCTACTGCCACATCAAAAAAGAGACCAAAACCAGGCAGGAAAACAGCCCAAATGAAGACCACTGAGCACAGCTATGTCGTGCAGAAGGTATTTTCCTTCTTGTTTGGTTGCACCAGGGGAGTCTAGTATCATTTTAAATTCCTGCCGCAGTGTCCCACACCAGAAGACAACTAATGAATAAAAGCCTGTGCACACACTTTTTATTTTTCCCCTGCTGAAATACTAAAGGATGGCATAAACTTTCTAAGCCAAAATCAGCTGGCCAATATTTAATTGATATGTCTGAAAGTAGAAATGGGACTACAGTTTGCAATACAGTTTAGAGAAACACTTTCTTTAAAGTTTAAATGATTAATTACATTTATGTTGTATTAGCTAAAAGTTTTAAATGTTGTCAGAACCCAGAAATTGAATTTACATGTGTTTATATGAGAAGAGTCTAAATGACTACAGATTCACACTGTCTATACAAACTATTTTTAGTGAATCAGGTCATGTATCAGCATATAAAACAAGTATAGTCATAATACACTATAATCATCTGAATTTTTAACCGAACTATTTCATGTTTTTAGCTTTTCTGCAGTTTTAGAAATGCAAGTATAACAAGACATCCAGCCTATATCAAATACCTGAGAAAAGACATTTTCTCAATATAGCCTATACGTGTCAAAATTTAAAAGATAACTTTAAAAAAAATCAGAACCACTGCATACAATTTTTAGAAACCACTGAAAACTACTAACCAAAAGAAATACATAAATTGTAAACAATGGAGCCATAAAATTCTGAACATAAGACCTTCTGCTTTAAGTACTTTATTCACAGTAGGAAAGCACTCTCAATACTACATGAATATTTGAATGCCATCTGACAGGCCTTGCTTAGTAACATTTTATACACGGTTCAGTCTAAGCAGCTTATTGTTATGCCTTGTTGACAGATAGCTGCCAAGATCAGCATGGAAAAACAACGTCTGCAATACAATGATATCTAGACTTTGCAAATAAAATTTACCTGAAAAGATTCTAGTAGGGAAATAAATACTTCAAGAGTGCTTTTTACTCTGAATTACATAAACAGATATCTTCTCAGTCACAGTAATCAAAAACATACAAAATTAACTTTGTTAGATCCTAGGTCAATCAATGTATAATTTATAAACATGCTGAAAATATGTCTGAATGAATGTATTTTGTATTATATACCAAGTGTACACTTAATTGAGAACTATAAAAGGCCTTTTGTCTCCTGTCAGTACTGTGAAAATCAAATTTATCTCTGTATTCTTCCAACTGAGTATGCTGGGTTTTTTCCTTTTTAAATCAACTCATACTTCATTTTCTGGATTGAAGTAAACTGTATAACTTCAGTACACTTTCACGGAGCTCAGTATCATGCATTGGCAATATTGCATAACTCTTAATATAGTTTAGCTAATAGGAATTTGTAGGAGGAAAGAATCAGAGAAGAGCAGAATAATTAACAGATAGTCCACTGTATAGATCTGTGAGTTCATAATTCAGTTTTATAAGTGAATTCCCACTATTTAACAATAGCTGGATAACCAAAATCAGCCTTTAGGTTCTGTTCTACTCCAGACTGGGCAAGATCTGCAAGCAGCACACAACTGCATCTTTCTTGCAACCAGGCTTTTTAGATGCTGCATCTAGCCTCAGGTTTTGGCACAAAAGATTTAGCATGCCTAACTCTTCGTAAAGACTGAAACTGGAACACAGTGTGGCTTTAGCTAAAAAAAAATACTACTGTCTAATATGTTACTCCTGAAACAACCAACTCATAGTAACTCAGATTTAGAAACATACCTAGATGTAACTCCTACCTAAGACTTAGATGTCCCTAAATAGGAAGCATACATTCATTCAACACCTTCAGCATGTCTACACAAATGCAAAAATCTGTTATCACCCACCCAGAAAACACAGCATACTATGTTGAAGTTTTCTGTTACATACACACTGTATCATATATTTATGTGTACATTTGCAAACAATATGAAATAAAAAACCCACAAGCATAAACGTTAAAATATATACATTCTGAAAGAAAAATAACTAAAGATAAGTAAAATGGAAAAAATATTAAAATATATCAGAAATAATTCCAAAACTTTAATTTCACTAACTTCATATAACAAGTGCACGGTCTATTTTAACACACAAGTTTTTTCTGTGATGCCAGACTTATCATGTATGGCTTGTTGTTTGTCAGCAGACTTTTGTAGAACATTCATTTTAAAGTACATTAGTTCTTTTTATTAGAATGGAATTAAAGTATTAATCATTAATGACTTGCCATTTCTATTTGTGAAGACTCTCGTCCTAAAGGCAAACAAAAGAGAAGTCTATTTATTTCACTAGCCACATAATTTAAAAAGCTTTCCAAGTAGGTTAATATTTCATTGTAGCCTGCTTTCCCTCTGACTGTGGAAAACTTAAGAAGCTAGGAAAACACTACTGGCAGTGCTGTTCCTTCAGAAGATATTTCTCTCTTTCTTAGGAGAACCCTTCCTTTATTAGAGATCCATATGATTCATCAACAATCTAGAAAAAGCCTTTACTAATGACAAGCTGGCAGGTCTTGGTAAATCCAGCTAGCTGCAGCATCTCAAGAGGTAACATGACCTCTTTTCACAATGGAAACAGAAGTACTACTGTAAAGAACTAAACAGACCCAGCAAAGCAAAGGTAGCTCTTTGCCTGTGTAAAACTAAACAGTTAAATATAGATGGGATTTTCATCAGAAATACTGACTGACCACATAAATGGGAATAACCACCTTTAAAAATGTTTTAAACTCATCAAGAAAAATATGAAAATCTGAAATACTAAATACTTGTAAACTAGTTTTATTTTAACTCTTATCTCTTTAGAAACAGGGAGAATTTATAAGGAAACTGCTTTTCCATCAATCTTTTAGGTCATATAAAGATTGCATTAGCTGTCCTCTTTTTTGGTAAAAACCAAAACTACTTAAGATTATGCACTGGTGAAGGTACTAAGATCCTAGTCCTGGGGTTTTTTTTTGGGGGGGGGGGGGGGGAGTTGGTTGGTTTTTTGCTTTTTGTTTGTTTGTTTTAAAAGAAAAAGCAGGAAAATGTTGCTAGGGCAGGGGAGGGGGTGAGGAGGGATCACATCACATATAGAAAACAGTCTCTGGCTTTGGAAACAATGTTTCTAATCGTGCTGTATGGATGAGTGGAACCTGACAAGCCTGTTCCAGTGCACAGCTTTCAGCACTGCTCTTAACAATCCCACTACCATAGGCCCACAACCATCTCTTAAATGCCAGTGGCTAGATAAATTAGACTCTTATTAGATGAAATCTGAAGAGAATGAAAAGGAAAGACAAGAATAAGACAGAGCAGGAGGAGGTAATGGGTACTGGGGGAGATAGGGAAAGAACGAGAGCAGAAACCAAATTTTTGTCACTCTTCACTGTAAGCAGTAAGATCAATGACGATGATGTTAATGTGTCTCACATTCCATGACGACCTTCTTTAGGTCCTGCTTGGCCAATACATTTTCCAGAATCCAGAGATAATGGTCTGTCCAAACACATCATGACAAACCTTAAAAAAAATTGGGAGCCAGCAAGGAAGATGGCTGCTATGGTGAAGCTCACTTACTCTACCAGTTTTCTTAACTGAACAATCAAAACACAGACTATCTCTAGCAGCTAGTGTTAGTATGAGAATCACAGAATGGATGAGGTTGGCAGGGACCTCTGGATGTCATCTGCTCCAACTTTCTGCTCAAGCAAGGCCACCTAGAGCCCCTGTCTCCAAGGAGGGAGACTCCACCGTCTCCCTGGGCAATCTGTGCCAGAGCTTGGTCACCCTCACAGTGAAAAAGTGTTTCCTGATGTTCAGAGGGAACCTCCTGTGTTTCAGTGTATGCTCATGGCCTCTGGTCCTGTCACTGGGCACCACTGATGAGAGCCTGGCTTTATCCTCTTGGCACCCTCCCTGCAGGTATTTATATATATTGACGAGATCCATCCTGAGCCTTCTCTTCTCCAGGCTGAACAGTCCCAGATCTCTCAGCCTGTCCTCACAGGAGAGATGCTCCAGTCCCTTCAGTGTATTTGTGGCCCATTGCAGGACTCTCTCCAGTTTGTCTTATGTCTTTCTTGTACTGGGAAGCCCAGAAATGGACACAGTACTCCAGGTGTGGCATAATGCCAGAGAATGCTCTACAGATTATAAAAATGGTTGCCAGTGAAAAATTCAGGCTGTATTTAATTAGCAGCCAGGGTGTTTTCTGTCTTCCCTGTGTTGTGAGTCCTGGAAATACTCTGCCCCTTCAAAGGTCAGCTGCACATGCTGGCTGAGTCCCAGCTTCCTTCTGGCACATAGAGGTGGGTATACACCAGTTTCTTCCTCACTCCATGAGATTAAAACCTGGATGCATGGACTTAAGGAAGTCTCAGATCACTTCACCATGGTGCTGAAAATCAGTAGATCATGATCACAGGGCATGCAGAGAAGTCAGTGAGACTCCAATCCAAACATAAGTCAGTGTTTAGCCTTTTTATTTACCTTTCTTTGCATCACTCATTGTTCACTGCCCATACCCTACAGGCATCGCCATAATCAACATTTTAAGTTACTGCTTATTTTCCTCATTACATTATTACTGCCAATTTCAGAACTACCTAGTCATTCATTCTGTCATTTCAACTTTGATTCCATCATCATCTTCCTCTTCAAGCATACTACAACTTCTCAAAGGTACATAAATTTTTCATCTCCTTTACAAGTCAGTACTTACCGGTTAATCTTGAATTTTAAACACACAAAAATAATTACATTTAACTTCATAGACAATTCAGCATATACCAGCCTTCTTTGCTTTTAACAAGAGTTAACCTGATCAGGATAGAAGGCAATTAGCATGTAGCATCTGACACATTTCCTGTTTATATGATGGCACATTCCCAGCAATAACATGGGTCTTATGCTCACTTACACACAAAAACCCCACAGAAAACCTGCAAAATTATTTTAAGTTTGAGCTTATAACCCATGCAGCAAGGAATAGCCTAAAGCAAATTTAGGACACTGTTATGCTCCTTTCAAATGGTATTTATAATGGATATACTGACAGACTCTAAACAATATAGTCAGTGCAGTAAATCATTACGACAGCCATCTCTTCTCTCTTTTTTTCCAGTTCTGTGTCTATTATGACTGCATGGTGAGTTACAGGTTGTAACCTCAGAATGCAATGGTAATTGCAGTAAGTACTACATCCTTTCTGAACATTAGTAGGTTGGATTTTTTATTTTTCTGTGCTACTTCAAATTAGAACACTGCAAATAATTTATCTGTACAGAAGTGATATATAAACAAAACCTTTCAGTTTTCATGATGCACTAAGGACTCAGATTTGTAATACATTTATTTTCATGCCTTCAGGGAACACTGAGTTTTCTTAATTTCTGTAAGGAATGTCATACAGAAAATAGTCAAGCCACATTTGTGTCAAGTCTGCCATTTTTAATTATTAGCAATCAAGTGTAAGCAATTTCTCCTTTGGTTTAACAAGTGCATACCTATCGTCCAAAATTTGTTTTTATTCCATAACTCATAAAATTGTTTAGGCTGATGCTAGTCCCTTGCAATAAATTAATAACTACTCTCAGGAGATATTTATCATCTCGAGTTTTTTACATGAGAATTGTCAGACTTAATCACCCTCCTCATCTTTTCACTATTTACAGAGTTTCATTTATCATACATTTCAGCAGTGTGACAACAGTGGACTATTTTCCCCACTTCCCAAGTATGTAAACAAAGATAAAAGGGTGGCAAAACATGACAATAGCTTGAAAGTTTTACTCTTTCTGATAACATCCATTTCCACCAGAAAATGATTCCTAAAAAACTATTTATTTTAATATCGGTCATAGAGAGAAGCAGAATTAGCAAGCTAAAATGTCAATAAATGGACAGTTACACTTAATTATAGAAAATGTATTCTAATTTTTATCATTGGTTAAACTTTGCAGACAGTACGAAAGCGATCTGTTCCAATCAAATGTTTGTAAAAAATAACCTTCTTTGATAACAATGCCAAAGAAGCTGTTCTCAGAGGGCTTTATAAAATGGGTTCAGGGCTTATAACTAGAAGCTGATAGGACTACTAACTCTGATAAGGATAGTGATTTGGGGGTTAACTGCTGAGATATGTGTTGAACCATAACCCAATTTTTTTTCAAACCACTTGCAGACTGGACTGAAAAGTAACATACCATTTAAACCAAAGTTACACAGAATGGCACAAATGTGTGACCACTGCTAGATTCTGTGGGAAGTTCACCTTGCATTCCCAGGCATTTAAGATGTCATTCTCACAGCATCACACAACAAGAGCAAAAACTAAATTATGTAAGAAAGCACTTCACCAAAATAAGGTATGAATGACAACTCCCAAGCCTACCAATTCAAACATTGCAGCATAAATACTACCCCAACGTTGTGATGAAATATTACAGAATATCTGTTTTGATAATCATAGTAAAAAAATTCATGCAACTTCACATTTCATTTGGTTACAGAAAAAACCTGACCCCTGGTAACCTGTTCTTAGTTGTGAAATGAAAACCACTGTCCAGTGTGCAGATACCCCATCAGGGGCGGCAGTGTGGTCTCAGTGAGGAAAGGCCAGGTCTGCCCCATGCTGGACACAAGCACGTTCCAGCTGACTCCAACAGACTCAGGGAACAGCTGAGCCCCTCAGCCAAGATGGTGGCACCTCTGTAAAAGCATATTTAAGAAAGGACAAAAACGTGCCAAAACTGCACCAAACACAGAGAGGAGGAAGGAAAAGAAAGAGCACAAGAAACAGCAGTACAAACACCAAGGTCAGGGAAGGAGGAGGTGCTCCACTGCATTGGAGCAGATACCTACACTACAACCCATGGAGGAGCCCACCCCAGAGAAGAGGAAACGTGAGGAGGAAGGAGCAGCAGAGAGGAATCACTGTGTACTGACTGTAACACCCCTCTCCCCATGCCCCTCTATTGCTTAGGGCAGTAGAGGACTGAGGAGTGAAGACGTGAAGTTAAGCAGGGGAAAGAGGCAGGAAAGGTGTTTTAATGTTTGCCATTTTGTTTCTCACTACCCAAATCTATTTCAACTAGTAATACATTAGAAACAATTTTCCGCAAGTCAAATCTGTTTTGCCCTCAGCGGTAAATGGTAAAGTGATCTCCCTGTCTTTATCTCAACCATGAGCTTTTTCATTCCAATTTCACCCCCCGCCCTCCACCCACAATCCTGCTGAGAAGGGAATGAGTGGCTGGGTGGGTGTTTGGCTGTTAGACAGCTAACCTATGACGAGAATAAAACTGGAGTTATTTATGGAAGAATATAAATAGTAGAGATAGCTAATAGACACAATAGTGGTTTATTTTTTGTTTCTCTGTATGTTTAGGTCAAAGAAACTACCATAAAATATTTTAGTAGACCTGTATCAGACCAAGATGATGGCACCTCTAGGAAAGCATATTTAAGAAAGCGAAAAAATGCTGCACAGCAGAGTGTGGGAGAGAGCAGTGAAGACAATGTGAGAGAAGCAGGCCTGCAGACACCAAGATCAGAGAAGGAGGAGAGGAGGAGGTGCTCCAGGCACCAAAGCAGAGATTCCCCTGCAGCCCATGACGGAGAGCACGGTGAAGCAGGTTGTCCCCCTGCAGCCTGTGGAGGACCATATCATGCCACGGCAGATGGAGTTGCCCTGAGGGAAACTGCAGCCCATGGAGAGAAGCCCATGCAGGAGCATGTTTTCCGGCAGAAACTGTGGCCTGTGGTGGACCCACGCTTGAGGCAGTCTGTTCCTTATGGATCATAGCCCATCGAAGGGACCCACACTGGAGCAGTTCTTCAAGAACTGCAGCCCATGGGAGACTCACACTGGAACAGTTGAAGCACAGTAGCCCCATGAAGAACTGTGGTGAGTTAACCTTGGCTGGCTGCCAGGTGCCCACCAAGCAACTCTATCACTCCCCCTCCTCAGCAGGACAACGGGGGAAAATAAGATGAAAAAGTCTTATGAGAGAGATCACTCACTAACTACCATCATGGACAAAATAGACTTGACTTGGAGAAACTGATTTCATTTATTGCAAATTAAACAGAGCAGGATAATGAGAAAAAAAGAACAAATTTAAAAACACCTCAAGCTACCCCCCTCCTCTGCCTTTTTCCTGGGCTTGACATCACTCCCAACTCCTTTACCTCCTCCCCACAAACAGCACAGGGCAATGAGGAATGAGGGTTGCCATCAGTTCATAACACTTTGTCTCTGTCACTCCTTCCTCCTCACACTCTTCCCCTATTCCAGTATGGGGTCCCTCCCATGGGAGACAGTTTTCACAACCTTCTCCAATGTGGATCATTTCTACAGGCTGCAGGTCTTCAAGAACTTCTCCAGCATAGGTCCTTTCCACAGGAGTCCTTCAGGAATGGACGGCTCCAGTGTGGGTCCCCCACAGGGTCACAGTCCTGCCAGAAAACACGCTTCTGCATGGGCTTTCCATGGGGCCACAGCTTCCTTCAGGGCACATCTATCTGCTCCAGCATGGCATCCTCCACAGGCTACAGGGTCGATATCAGCTCCATGGGCTGGAGGAGGACAATCTGTGTCACCATGGTCTTCACCACAGGCTGAAAAGGAATCTCTGCTCCAGTGCCTGGAGCACCTCTTCCTTTTTCACTGACCCCGGTGTCCATTTCTCCCACATATTCTCACTCTTCTGCCCTGGCTGCTGTTATGCAGTGTTTTTTACCCTTCATTACCCACCTACGCTATCACAATGGCAATTGCCTTAGCCGTGGCCAGCAGCAGGTGTGTGTCTATGCGACACAGGAGCAGCTTCTGGCATCTTCTCACAGAAGCCACCCCTGCACTTCCCCCCACTCCCAAACCCCTGCCACATAAACCCAGTACAAGAGCCCATGCTAGACCAGAAGAAAAGTGTGAGGATGGAGTGGAAGAGTTGAAGTCTTACGAACTGACTGCAACCCCCATCCTCCACCGCTCTGTGCAGCTTCAGTGGGAAGAGGTAGACGAGTTACGAATGAAGGATTGAAGTTGAGCCTGGGAAGAAGGGGAAAGTGAGGTAGGTGGTTTATTTTTGCCCTGTTTTCCCCTCACTATCCAAGTCTATTATTAACTGGGAATAAATTAATATGTCCTAAGTCAATTCTGTTCTGCCCATGACAGTAATTGGTGAGTGATCTCCCTGACTTATATCTTTATCCATAAGCTTTTCCATCTTTTTTTCTCCTCCTGTCCTTTTGCTGGGGGGCATGGGGGAAAGGGTGGGGGAGTGAAAGAGCAGCTGGGTGGGCATCTGGCAGCCAGCCAACATTAACCCACCAATTTGGACCAATCACAAAGGATTGTTTTTTCATATATTTTTTCGTAATCACTTTTTAAAAAAAGGAAGACACAGAATTTAAAGTAGATAATTCACCAAAGCACGCCAATTATCCTTCTTTGTCCAACTTCTATGCTTTGTTTTGAAATTTTAAAAAATCTGACAGTCAGCCTCAAATCATTTTACAAAACAGATCTGCAGGGTGAAGCAAATTTTCTTACAAATTTAGTTAAAAAGCATGACATTCAAAAGCATAAGTAATTTTAAAAGTAAAATTAATTTGTGTTACATTATATAACTTCTTATGGAGTTCAAGTTTTTAGCATAGCTGACTAAACACCTGATAAATATGCAGAGAACTCAAAGGATATCATCTTTCAGAAAACACAGAATTAAATTAAAATTAAGAAATGCTTCATTCACCTAGAATGATTCATGACAAATATCATATAAAAGTATGGTTACTTTTCTGGAAGGCTCTACTATATCCCCAAGTCCAGATTACACAAAATGACAGGAATAAGTATCGGTGCTCCTTAAGCACATTTCCACTTCAGTCAGATCAAAGGTGATGAATACTAAAATGCTGTATTAGCATTTGTAGTCACCACAGACAAAATAAACATTTTTGCCTGTGCAAAAATACAGGCAAGCAGAAAGCTATATGTATTTTTATTTTAGAAGTAATTTTATTAAAATAATTTCCACATCAAATATGCAGAGACTTATACTTCTGGGAAAAGAAGATTCATTTAAGAATATATCTTAAAAATAATTCTAGCATTCATTAATCCTACATTTTATTAAAAATATACTGTTAAGAACTGAGGTACTATTTTGATGCTCATATCTGCTAATGAAATGTTGGGGCATTCACATACACCAGCTCCAGGACTAAACATAGTGAGCTAATCACCTACTGAGACCATCTTCAGCATTGTATCCTCTACCCACAACACATCCAGACCACAGCAGATGCTCCCAAGGCTGATTACATGGGTTCACATGAACTCATGGTAGACAGTCAATGCAGATTCTTTTAAACACTTCTCTAGCATATGGAAGATCACATTAACAATTTACTCTGCTAAGTAAGAATGCAGAAACTCCCACATGCTCTATGCCAACAAGTATGATACCCAATCCTGAGAAAATGATGTTGCATTAGTGACAGAGCAGAATAAAGCAGATGGAGTGTCTTCAAAAGAGAAAATGCTCCTTTCCCCTGACTGTGCTGCTGCACAAATATTTTGGTTTTCAGGCTTATGGTCTGGCTTCTAAATATTTACCATGTTTCCTCTGAATTTCTTCCATATCTTGACTTTCTGACTACTACCCTTGTCAAAAGTCCATATTTCCAAGTTCCCCCATCTTGGACTCCAAACAGAATCCTCACCAGCGAGTCTTAATCATTATAGTATGGGGAGACTGTCCCATTACACCATTTACTCTGATTTACTTACAGTGATATTTCATGAAAGCACTATGAAAAGACAGCAGTATTCTCGGAACTGGTATAATTAAACCAAATCCAGATTTGCCATCTGTGCTGAAAGCTCAGGGAGGTGCACATAATGCTTATCTTCCCCCACATCACTAATCGGAAGTCTGATGGAGGTAAGCATTAGCACTACAAGGTCATCAACCAACATTGCTCACTGTTTTACTGTGCCATGCAGACCCCGCATATCTACCTCCAAGTCACAGCCATAGCTTACTCTCAACAACCTCCAGATGCTCTGCAAATCTCAGCACCTGCTAACAAAGTCACCTACAATCAGTGTGTGATAATTTATGTGAAAAAATATAGCTCTCCTGAGACATTATTAGAAGAACACTTGGCACCACCTACAGAGGAAGTACCAAAGTTCTCGAATGGTTGGGAAATTATTGTCCTGTGACTGCAAACCAATCATTAATTTTGTTATGCAGCTGGAACCTTATCCCAGCTGACTGGCAGTGCTATAGCACCAAAAAATCTCACTGTAGCTCTAAATAAAGTTCCTTACCTTATCTGCACTATTCCTTGCACCATGATGTTTATTAAAAGAACCGTAGATACAATAGGGGCTGGCAAACATCCTCTATACAAATATTACTAAGGGAGTGTTTTCAGTAAGAAGGATAAATTAAGCAAGCAGAAATACTCTAAAGACTTCACAGTTACTGCATGTCTTTTAAATGTCTATCTCTAGGCACCTTATGTAACACAGAAGTTGAAAAGAATTCCAACACAAAGTCCACAGTGATAAGGTTCACCAAAAAATGTAACTGCTGCTTTCTCCTTGATCATTTATGGATACAATACATAGCAGATCTTCCTCAAACTATTTGAAAAATCACAGACCCCTGAAAGCTTTGCCAATATGTCATACTACATTTTCCTGAATCCCCCATGAGATTTATTTCTAGATGTCACTATTTTTATTATATCAACTGGAATTCAAAAGAACAAATGCAGTGACCATTAAGACAACTGTAAGGTGATAAGGTTATTTAAATCAAGCTTCAGGGTATATTATTCACATAACCATGTATAGGAAACTCACTTCTACTCCCTTCCAATTGCAAAGACCTGAGATAATCTACTTATGATGCATACAAAAAAAAAAGGCAGCTTTGGTTTTGTTCATATTTGAAAGTAGTATTAGGACTGTTTCTATAACATATTTATTAACATGATAAATAGTATATGGAGCTTTTGAGAGAGCTGTAATACGGAAGAAATAATTCTGTTAGATTACTTTAATAGGTCTTTTTTTGACCTTAACTCTCAACTTTTAGAGACCTTTTCACAAGTTTTTATAAGAGAACTATTTTTTCTTTCATTTTAAAACTGATGTCAAGAGAATCTTAGCTGAACATACTGAATATATTTTTTGCTTTAGGTAAAAATAAATTATTTTACTGCCCTACATAAGCCTTTCACATAGGTACTTTCAAAAACAAAAATAGCTTTAATCAAAACAGAGAAATAACAGTTCTTGTTAATTCTTGCATGTGCAAAAGAATCGCAGCACCAAAAATCTTAGCAAGCGCCTGCCATGCAGAGATCTTGCATTCTAAGTTTTAGTTCCTTTCAGTTACTTAGCAAGAAATGTAATGGTCACAGCATTAGATCTAGCACTGTCACAGGCAAGAGAGCACTATAAATGTTCTGGAGCCACAGCCTTGCTTATGGAAAGAACTTATATGGATTTCTGGAAACAATAAAGAAATCTAAAATAAAGTTTTAAAACCAGTGATTTATTTCTGCTGTAAAACCTACTAATAATCAACTACCTTTAAGAGATAATTCACAGATACATCTTTAAGCTATACCAGTATTTTTGAGAACTTTCTAGTTTTCTTTCACCATTGGTTCTGCAGAAAGGAATGGAGGAAAACAGTTTTCCAAGGCTTTAAAGAAAAGAAAACCCTCAGTAATTCCAGAAAGAACAAAAAAGTGGTTTAAGTTTGAAAAAAAACTGGAATAGAAGCCCTATGTAGTTGGATCTCACAAGTAAGCAGGCTTGATAATGGGGATGGGAGGTGAAGGGGAGGAACTGATATCTCTATTTTAAAACTAAGTCAGGTAAAACATTTGACTGCTACTATCTCATTTATGTTGGAAACAATGATAAACAAAAGGTTTACTCAAAGGTATCAAGATGCAGAATCTCCTCTGACATCCCCTCTCACTAGGAGCCATCAAATGGCATCAAATAAAAAACCAAAAAAAAAATAAAGCTCATCTTGCTTTAAATCATTAAACTAATTTAGTTAGTTTAAATTAACTTGGGTATTTACCCAAGGTAAGCACCTGAACAGTCCTGTGAAATTCCGAAGGATCACTCGTATCCTCAAAGTGAATATGCTCCTAATACTCTGCTGAACTGGTGTCTACATTGTTTACAGCCCAGTGGTTGCATGATGTTCCTTTTATGTAATTTTCAGCAATTCTTAATTCAGCATTTTGGAGGATTAGGGGAAATGACTTTATTAGGTTAAGACTAGTAACTGAAGCTTCATCTCACTTGATGAAAAACTTGAAAAAAAGTTGAATTGACAAATGACTGCCTACGAACAAGATTTAACAAAGGCTTTAATAATTTTGTAAATTCTCTCTTTGTTTGCTTTTAGCTAGAAGCTAATTTAAATAGCTAAACTTCAATATGTAGTCAAGTTTTAGTTATCAGTCACATGTCGAAAAGTACTGACAGGTATGATCAGAAATAAACACAAAATGGAAAGAACTACAGAGATAAAAGTCAATGATCTAAAAGTTCACATACCACAGCAGGTTATCTGTCATTGCTGAAAAGGGTTTCCTTTTCTTGTTAAGCTTCATAATTCAAATTATATTCAATATGAAGTTTGAGAGTCACACGCATATAATTAAAAGATGTATTTCTTATTCTGATAATTCTAGTAAAGTAACTTCAAGAACGGTTTGATATCAGTTTAGATCATACTTAGCAGATTGTCCTCAAAATTTTCAGGCAGAAAGGTATACCATTTCTAAGTACTTTAATTAAAACCTGAAAAGTGTTTGTCTTTTAAATTTACATTTTTCTTCTTAATATTTTTTCTGACTTATTCTAAAATTTTCCATTACGGTAGCCTTATTCTGCATATGAACAGAAAGATCTAAGGCAACTAAAAGCTTTCAAAACCAGTAAAGTTACATTAAGTGTCTGATCTAAACCTACAAAACCAAAAAACAGTCTTAAAGGCTAAAAGGAGTTGTAGTAACAGTTCAACGGTACTTCCTATTTAACACATTTCAATTTTAGTATTTTCTAGAACATTATACTTTCACCAAACTCTAAGCTCATTTACAGTTTAGCACATTCTTAAGGACTTAAGAAAACCTTGAAAGAAAGCATGTTAGAAAAAATCTGCAACCATAGGGAAGAAGTACTATTGCTAAAACATATCATCCTGGTTTATGAGAAACCATTTTAGAACCCCTCTCCATTAAAAGTGTCTCTTTCCTTCTTAAAGCACCAGTTGTAATAAAACAGACTGTTAAAAGTAATTCAAAATGTTCTTTCCTGTGCACCTTGAGGTAGTGGCTTTGCTCAATTTTCTCATTTTAAAAGGAAACTTCCACTTTTTAAATTCTCAGTATTTTTCATTTTTCATCTGATCTGCAATATAATTATGCATCACCTGTATGCATTTACTTAATGTTAAAATAAATTACTTGATCAAAAGGACAGATTATAGCAGGATAGGAGGTATTCTAGTCAAAAGGAAAAGTCTAAGGTAATACCCCAGTTATTCTTTCAGTATCATTCTGGAGAGCCTCCTTGCCAAAAAAATGAAGGACTTTTTGCTTTCTAAAAAAACATGAATTCCACTACTTAACTGACAAGCGCTTTATTTTTCCTTATATAGTCAAAATACACTTCATTGTTTGTATGCATATAAATGTTTAAACCCTGGCTACCTACTGAAGAAGTCATAATTGCAACTGGACATTTCAATCACACATGGTAAAGAGCACATTCTCATTAAATCTACGGGAAACAGATTAGTGCTGCCATCTAGTTATAATTAAACTTTTCTCCACTGCAGAAATAAAAAAAACACTCTGTAAAACACCTGTCTAGATTATTTACCCAAAACAAACAAGAACACTCAGAAAACACTGCTTGCTTTTACAGATCTCCTCCAACCCCTGAAGCCATGAGGAATTATTGTCAGCTAATATAACTAGTTAAATTTGCTTTATACTGGTTTTAGATGCTACAAAGAAGTTACCTGTCATTAATGATCCAGTTCAGACACAGATTGAGGGAATTAAGGTTTTTGCATCTCTTTACTATTTCCATCACTGTTTCATTGTCCAGTTCTGTGATATGACGTAGATCCAAGCTGGAAAGATTTCTTAGCTATTGAGACAAAGATGATAGAAAGAAATAATCTGAAATTTGTTCACATACATAACTGTTGTAAGAACTGTTAAACTTTTTGGAATCACATGCAATATGTGCAAGCTACTCAGGAGAGATGAGATTACTAAATTTTTCACAAAAAGGAAACATATCAGAGATATTCATAGAATCCAACTTCAGTAAATTTGGAATTTGGGCACTCAATTACTCAATGAAATCAAGACACTCTCACTTATGGTCCAACACACCTACAACAGGGGCCAAGGCCTTCCTCCTTTTAACTATATGGGGTATAAGATACCAATGTAGCACACCAACTCATTTAAAGAAAAACTGGGCATGGGAGGAAGGGGAGACAGTACATTTGTGCTTCGGTTCAAATACATGTGATTGAATACTTCAGAGTCTAAGACTTTCAAATTAAGTAAATATTACAAACTCCCTGGAAAATACAGTATTTATACTGTGGTCTCACCTGCACAGCCATCAAAAATAATTTCAATATTCTGAGAAATAAAAGTTGGAGTCACGGAACAATACGATTAAGATTTATGCAGTGATTAAACTGATTTATTACTATTGTTAATCATTGTAATGTCCTTCAAAAGCAAACAAAACCCTCTTAACTACTTTTATGAGCTATGGATTCAGAGAAGAAAACTTTTATAGATTTCTGCAGCATCTTTAAACAACGGATCAGTTTAGTCATAATAACCCCCAAGTGCTGTTTGCTTTTTAAGCTGTCTGAAATAATCTCTGTTATGCTCTGGAAAAATAATTGCATTAGGTAATACTGACACTTTAATTAAATTTACCTTCCCTGTAAGAAAGAAAAAATAATCTTATTCAGTGATTTAAGTCACTAAGGATTTCATTAAGTAAAGACATACAACTGAGATCATATAATTGGTCCACTTCAGTAGTTAATTATTAAGCCAATGTATTTAAGGAAAAAAAAAGGGGGGGTGGGGAGAGAAAAAGATAAAAAGAAAAGGAAAAAAAGAGGAGTCTTCTACAGAAATTGGTGGGTTTGTGTTTTGTTCCAGAAGCTTTTAACATTCTCCAAACTACATCCGAAGATAAACCACATGCTGCTTCCAAAAATTCTGGAAAACAAGCATAAAATTAAGGACCCTGACCTCTGAGAAACAACTGCAGGGTATTGTCTAGAGGAAGTAGTCAATAATATTCCTGTTATTAGGATACTACCACAGGTGTACTGTGGAGGTGCTTGTTGTAATCCCATTGAACTTCTGATAATCCTACTTGCCTATTAGGGAGAAAAGCACATAATGATTGATATTGTGTTGGTAAAATGGACAGATGTTACAAGCTCTGCCTCTCTGTATTTCATACATACTGCTCTAGCAGGAAGTTTAAAAGACTTACCTTCTATGCACTCAAATAAAGCTCACAATCCCTCATTTCTTCTACAAAAATTAAAAGGAGAAGGGGAATAGCTTCATAGAGCTATTCATATTAGATACTTCAGCCTTAGATACTATGTTGGCAATAACATGGCCAACGCCTATGAGCATAGGAAATAAACCTACTGGATAATTCAACAATGTGTATGTTCTATGACAGTAAACAAATATTTACCAGGAGACAACAAAGACATGTAGAAAATCTTCCCATTAAAAAAAAAAAAAAATTCCCAGAAATCTTAACTGAAACATTCTTTCTTTCACAACAATAGTCTTCTTATGAGCAGGTGACAATACTGATAATACTTTTGTCATTATTATTACTTACAGAGTAAAAACCATAAACCTACACTAAGGATAAACCAATGCAGAGGTAAATGCTTCTTTAAAAAGTGTCTAACTAACATGGCTCCAAATTAGTTAAGAGGTAACGGTAGAGTACCTCACTGAGGCAATGATGAACATAGCAGGAAAAATTTGTGATTTCCCAGGAAAAAAAAAGACTTTTGCATTGCATGTGTAGACTCAAAAACTAAACTGAATTCCTAGTATTCCTATTGACCAAATCAATAGGGTTTCCAACGTAGATTTTAACCTTTAACGTCACAAGAGAATGATCATTCCCTCATTGTTTCTTTCCTTCATACTAATAATGGTCTACCATTGTATTCAATATACAGTAACTCAACCATCACTTGCCTTTTTTACTGTCACATTCATTCATTCTGAACAGCCTACCTGACACATGACCTACTTGGCAGGTTAATTCTTTCTATCAGGCACAACATACTCCATCCATAAAACCTCACTGTCTTAGAATTTTGAAGAAACTGCTTCAGATTGATGCAAAATCCTCAAGGATAATTTGATTACACAACCTCACTATTGCCATTTCGGATGAGTGAATGACTTTCAGGAGCTGCAGAACAGAATACACATTCCCTTAAGTAATGGATCTTCTGACATGATTTTGTATTAATCTGAACATGACAGGTGAAAAGAATACCCCTTTGCCTATCTAAATTTGAGGTACCAACATCTTATTACAGGTAAGAGAATTGTTATAAATGTATACGTAACCATTTTTCATTTAAAAAAATGGCATGGATACTTTAATGACAAATGTCCTATTTTATATTTTACCTGGAAAAGCAATTGTAAGGGGTTAATGATACAATGCTGAATTCTTTATTAATCACTAATATTATTAAAAAATGGCAAGAAAAATTACCTAAGTTTATATTCTACCTCTAACCCTCACATCTAAAAGTAGTATGATATAAAAAACATTAACAAATTAGCATTTTTCCACAGGAAAATTATATTCTGTGACTTAAATACTCAATCTTGGGGCACAAGTATGACTACCGTTTGTGGGGGGGGGGGGGGGGGGGGGGGGGGGGGGGGGGGGGGGGGGGGGGGGGGGGGG
>JAVJGG010000074.1:24142546-24161334 GCA_035590195.1 Aviceda cuculoides | reverse complement strand
AGCAATGTTGGGGCAAAAGTATTAATTAAGTTTTTCCCTCCCCCCCCCCCCAATCAAAAACAATTTTCTTCATGCAGCAATACCATTTGATCGAGCAATTTCAGGGCCATTCTTCTACAGATATTCACACTTTTCTTCAACTCTTAGTTTTATAGCTCTACAAAGAATGCTCAGCATGAGCAGAATTTAAACTTTGAACTCAGCCCCAGCAGACAAAAATGTTTTAACTGAAAAAGCAATATTTAATGTGACAATAAAACAGACAATGCCAATAGAAGACAGACAGCTTAAAAATGTGAAATAGAAAATAAAAGAAATAAGGGAAAGCAAGAACAGTTAAAGGAATTTTCTGTGCTACATATATACACAACCTTGCTGAAATTACCGAATATTGACTCAGCATTAAAATTGTATGAGATAGTATAATAATAGCACTTAAGTTTCAGAGAAAGTCTAGTTAGATGAATGAGATTAGAAGGGAACAGAATGTTGGTCCCTTCCTCTCAGTCCCACTAACAGAGAACAGTCTGGTATGTAAAGGTTTTGTGAAGAGATTGCCTGTTAAAATGAATGAAAAACGGAAGCGAATTGTTCTATTGTGAATGACAGACGCAAAAGAACCACTTAGATTACAAAATGGTTTTGGGCAAAAGAATTCCGAGAAACAGAGCTTCAGTTCTTTTAAAAAGATATTAAAATTAAAAAATAAAATACTATTAGTTTTAAGAAATTACTTACCACTTTTACATCTTAAAATATTTTGAATTATGATAAAATCATTTTTGTTTAATACTTTTGTTAATTGGTTTAAATGAAATCTTACGTAGGTTGATGTATTTAAAGATTCCAAGATTATCATACTATTTGTGTGCCTGAATGTTATGCAGTTTGTAAGACTTCTGTCTTGATTACTGGAAATTGTAATATTAAAATATGTGCAACACTAATCAAGAAGCTAGAGCATTTGAAAACTACCATAACTAAAAAAGAAAAAAAAAAAAAAGAAAAAAAAGAGAGAGAATATGCCTATTTTGAGACTGTCCAAGTTTAGGATAAATTTCATATACTTTAGATGATAAAAAATTACTATTACCATCGGGATCACAGGTAATTTTTCAGTCTGGGTGGATCAACTCCTGTCAATATTTAGCTGTTAATGTAGGGGACTACTATTATATAATATTACGATAATATAATATTATTTTTTGTTTGGTTGGGTTTTTTTGTTTGCCCTATGCTTCCCCAATTCCTGTAGAGATATGCTTCCTTAAAAATTACAGAATAGAATGGAGTCATAGAATCATTTAAGTTGGAAAAGACCTTTAAGATCAAGTCCAACTGTAAACCTAACACTGCCAAGGACACCACTGAACAATTCACATAAGATCAATCCTCTTCAGAACTAAAGCCAAATTACTTCTGAAGGAAAGTGCTCATAAGGTTTTAATGAGCTTTAAATTCACATCTTTCACTAATTAAGCTTAATTTTCTTGAAACTCTCTGCGTATACATGCCTTCAAGGAATAAA
Source organism: Aviceda cuculoides (assembly GCA_035590195.1). Lineage (NCBI taxonomy): Eukaryota > Metazoa > Chordata > Aves > Accipitriformes > Accipitridae > Aviceda > Aviceda cuculoides. The sequence continues at coordinate 24,159,806 of JAVJGG010000074.1, read as the reverse complement.
CTGCTCTCTGATTTAAGCCCCCAAAGTAAATGTACGATCACAGGAAATTAAAAATAGTAACTTACAAAAAATGTAAATCACATTCTTTTTATTATTATGTCAACAGAATCTATAAACTATTTTTTAAAAAGTCACATACATTAATTTTTACTTAAGAGCTGAAGTATCTGAACTATATTAATTGAGATAAACTGTGTTCCTGAAATAGTAATCATACATGGTTTCAAGAATTGGAAAACGATTGAATAGTTAATGGAGGAAACTATTTTCTCATAGACTGATTTAATGTTCTGCACATTCACAACTTTTAATTTCATTTCTAAAAGTTAAATATTGCAGAACATTGAGCTTCCATTGCTTAAATAAGAAGTATACGTTCAAAACCTGTGTTGTAAGCACTGAGACTTAATTTGCATCACTTACAAAAAACAAGACAGAGAAAGTTTGTTTAGAAGAGTGTAGGTATTTGTAAAAAAAACCCCATGCCTGAGGAAAAAAGGGAGTCGAAAAATATGTTAATTAAGGAAACAAATTTATTCAATAGATTCTCTTGTTTTGTACTATACGACAGCAAAACACAATAGGAAAGTGAATGACATCTGTATTCAAGCTGCTACTCCTTCCAAGATGACTGATAATAATTTGGGGTTTGATTTTTTGCATGCATACTTTTACAAGTTATGCTACAAAAATAAATATATTGCTCTCCTTTCTAAAATTAAGACCCACTGTAGAGACCCACCTGCACACACATAAAAACTGCACATATAGTACCCATGCTACAAGACTTATTTCCAGTTTATAAACTTTAAAAGTTGCTTTAAATTACATTATTGCTGATTCACAGTTTACTCTCTCTGTTATTTACTCTCAAGTACCTCCAATCAACTGTTGGTTTTGTTTTTGTTTTTTTTTAAAGTTTCACACACTCACAGAGCACTGAAACCCTTTCAACCATGCAATCAGTCTTTGCAATGCATTTTTTACTTCATTGCAACCTTAAAGAAACTGCAGTTGGGTACAACTATCAAGTTCTTTAAAATGATGAAAAGAATCTCTTATGAGGGACTCAGTTAACTTCATTCAACAAAATAGTCAGCTTTAGTTTGGTAAGATGTAAAAAGGTTCTCTTACACAGTCTATAGCACTTCATAATTGAAAAATATCATGCCAGTCTTCACTAAGAATGTCCCAGATTCACTGTTCAGAAATCCTTACTTAATGATTTTTTTCCTATGATTGGAAAACTAACATTTAAAAGGACCCTGTGTATGTACATACAGTACCTCTGATCTTTCCCAATAATCATTATTTACTTTAGGTGCATTTTTTGTAGTTCATAACAACTTCAAGGATAAAAGGCACTAGTGTGACAACATGTTTTGCTCAAGGAGCAAATTTTTTTGAACATCACTATGTTCAGTAGAAAAATAATGAAAATAAACCCTGAACGTTTCTTCTTTTTCTAAAATATACAACATTTTCACTCCATATCCCACAATTCACTATTAAAAAAGCTCTGTGGTTCAGCAGCAATGTAATTCAGAATTTTCAAGTGCCACTATTTTTAAGGAGAGCTAACATTACTAGGGGGAAAATACAATAATAAGAAACCACTCAATTTTTATACATCCATCAGCCTCAAAGCAATTTTACAACTGACGCCAGTGCTGTTATCTCCAGTTTGCACACAGGAAGCAGAAGGACAGAAGGGAACTAGGTCTGCACAGTCTTGTGGGACAAACTCACAGGCCACGTAGAGCAAATAACAGATTCCACATTCTCTAAGAACATAGGACTGGAATTATTACTAAGCACTTATGAAGTACTAGTTAAGAACTGAACACAAAACTGACCATAAGAAATACATGATGGTTAGAACAAAAAAATTATGTCATCGGCAGATGAACTCTGGAAAAAGATGCAGCAGTTAAAGATCATGTTACTACTCCCCAGTTATTTGTATTAACTCCCTGCTGAAGCTTATTTCCTTGAAAGAACTGTAGAAATGGAACATGTGTCTCTGCCAGCTGCTTTAGTGCAATTCAGAGTTTTAGTTAACATTGCCTGCTGTACTATGAGGAAGTAACACCTGCCAGAGGAGCCAGGTGGAAACACTACTAAAGTCACTGCAGCAAGATTAATCAGGTATCACTCATCAATAGCTTCAGAGTAAAAAAGCTTGAATTCCAATACAGTTTCCCAGTCACTGTATGACTGGGAAAATCTTACTTGCTCTTTTTCCCCTCAATATACATGGCATCATCCCACTTGCCTATATTACATGCCTGTATACCTCACCTTAAAGTAGCAATAAACGTAAAAAAATGCCTTGTTATTGTGCACAGGAAGTCACTCATGTGAAAGAATACTTAGCAAACCTTACAGAAGACATCATATCAGAGAATCATAGAATAGTTTGGGTTGGAAGGGACCTTTAAAGATCAACTAGTCCACTCCCCCTGCCATGAGCAGGTACATCTTCAACCAGATCAGGTTGCTCAGAGCTCCATCTAACCTGACCTTGAACGCTTCCAGGGATGGGGCATATACAGCCTCTCTGGGCAACCTGTGCCAGTGCTTCACCACCCTCCTCATAAAAAATTTCTTCCTCATATCTAGTCTGAACCTATCCCCTTTCAGTTTAAAACCACTACCCCTTGTCCTATCGCTGCAGGCCCTACTGAAAAGTCTGTCCCCATCTTTCTTATAAGCCCCCTTTCAGTATTGAAAGGATACAATAAGGATACAATAAGGTCTCTGCAGAGCCTTCTTTTCTCCAGGCTAAACAACCCGTAAAGTTCAGTGTTATCACATCACTGTCTTTGCAGTATTAATAGTTTTTATAGATGTAGGGGAGGAAACCGGAATGGCCAAGTCTCAAGTCCCAATGAAAAGCACATGCACCAATTACTTATCCCATATGACTTTTTTCAAGTTTGTGACAAAGCAACCTCCTAGATATTTTCTGAAAGACCATGTACAACAGCATCACCCCTATGTAAATCAGGATTTCTAATAATTTATTATTACTAAACCATATGAAAACCAGAACTAAATGTTAATAAGAAAATTCAAGATCTTGACTTTTCTTTAATCAAATAAAGGGGATTATAAAGTCACTTAGTTGAAGGATAAGACATCTATTAAATATTCAGTAAATCTAGGCCAGAATAATGCAGTAACCAAAGCATGCACCTGAAAAGTAATCTGTGTGGGAGTTTCCCACAAAACCTTGGACTACATAACCTGCCCTATATCAGACTTCTAACTTACACACCCCCTATATTTATGTTGTGCATATAAATACAACCTATAGTTATACATACACAGTTTTCATAGGACATGAAAATTATTGTTTTATTTCTCTCTCTCATAGGTATATGCCCCTTTTATACATCATTTCAATACACACAGAGTCCTTCGCAAATTGCATCCTTTGAGGTGCTGTAACTTTATCATGCAATTAATTTCCTGGCTTATTTCTTTTTGCAGGTGTTCCAAAATGTATTCAATTCTTCTGTACCTTCAGCTACTGAGCTGCCCTAAACTGATGAAAATATTTCACAGAAATCCTCAATGGTTCTGTACAAGAGGACTGCACAGTTCCATCAAAAAACCTGTATTTTCTTCAGGCACGTTCTGTTTTCATTAAATATGCTCTCCACTTGCTACTTCAAGATCTCTTTAGCCATTTTTATGTTTACCAGAAATTTTCATATTCAGTACCCATTTCTACAGTCATCTTTACCAGTTATAATATGTTCCATTTTCCCATTTAAACTTTTTTTTAAGTTCTTAGCTATAAATACTAATTTATCTATTCCAGATGCATGTCTCCTCTGTTCTTCCTTATGTTTGCATGATCCCTGAATATACCTTCAGTTATGAATTTTAATTAATATACTGTTTGTCCGCCTCATCCAAGTCAATTCATTTTATTAAATTCTTCCATTATTTTCTACAGGTTCACTCAAGTTAGTTCACCTACACATCACTCCTCTTACATAAAAGAAAAACAACAAGAAAAGTTATCTGTCACGCTATCTGTGTTAAAATACAAAGATGAATATATAGAAAATGTACGTGCATAGGGGCTATACTGTTGCAGTAAGGGGTCTGTCTAAACCTCTTGCACTAAGAACTTTGCAATTCCAATTACGAAGTTTTGTTTTGTTTGCAATGGAATCTGGTATAACGAGGCATCTTAAAGACTTTTACCCTGAACAGTATTATTATTTCTGATAAAAAAATATCATCCCTTGAATATAGTTTTGCTACAGTGTTTTTAAACAGGGAAATCTGAACATGTCTGCTCAAATAATGCAAAGTTCATTGATCCTGACATGTTTCTATACATGACAGTACTATTCATCGTATCTATAAACTTATCCTGGCTGATACCTATGGTTTGGCAATAGTCAAACACACTAACAACTAGCTAGAAGTAGTTACAATACTTACCTTGGTGAGGTGAATGACTCCTTTTGATGTAACAGAGCAGCCCATAAAACCAACATATTGCAGCTCAGGACAATGTTCTGCAAAAGCCTTCACTGACCGATCTGTCACCTACAGCAAAAGATACACAGGTAATAGTTGAATAGGTCATATAAGCACATACTTAATACAGTCTAAGAAGTTTCTCTGTAACATTGGCAAGCTGCTCATTAATACTTTTATTATTATTATCACTAATATTGTTTATTTCAAGAGTTTGAGAGAAAACATCAGGTACCCACACACCTCTACACATATGCATGAAAAGGAAGGAAAAAAGATCATCTTTGGCAAAGGGAGATCATCTTCTTGGAGGAGGAGAAGAAACGGAAGAAAAGAGAGAATGATGGCCGCAAATTCAAATAGTACTGTCATCCTGTTTATCTGCAAATAACCCAAGAGACCATTCTATCCACTATTCCCATAAACTATATACAGACATGAAAACACTAACAAATTTATGTTATTGCCATCCTACAGACACATGCTATACCCATCATTAACTGCAGAGAATTTGAATTGTATCTTAAATTTATATTCCTTTTCTAAGCATTTTTACTAAAACAAATCAACAGATGATTTTAACTTAAAGATAATTACATGTGTTTCTGACATCAGACTTGTATCTCATGGTAATATACCACTGTGTCAGTTATCAGTTGGATAGAGATGTTACTTAGTTTATTATTGTGATTTATTTATTTCTACAACTGTTTTTTCTTTATAATTAAGTTTTTCTAATAAAGTTTCATAATTACATAATTAAAAAACACAATCCATTGCATAGATGTAATGCTTTGTAGGTAAGACTATTTAAAAAGGACAACATTTCGTGAACTTTGTGAAGAATATAATATTGACATGGGTACACTTAAGACACCTGCGTATCTTCCTTTACACAAGTTTTTGAGTTTTTCCTGAGAAGTATATATTCCCAATGCAAGTGACAGTAATGCAAAACTCTGTATTTATTTTGGGATAAAATCTGTATTTCCCAGCCAAACTGCTCAGGAATGTGTCACTAAGTATGGAATCATAAATCCTGAACGCCAAGGACATTCTGTGTTTATAAGAATGTCTTGTTACCACAGAACTCAGAAGCAAAACAAGTTTTGAAATAACTAGTCCACAACTGAGCCTCAGGTGAATACATACATAGGAACATTATTCCTGATGTGCTATGAATCACCTTTACCCACAGTTGCAACTTGGCTAACATGTCATTTAACTGCACTCTGGCAGCATATGGTGATCTTGATGAAGACTCCGGCAAAACTAGTTTTGAAGAGATAACCCAGAGATAAGGGAGGTCAACAAGATTATAGGTACACCAACACATATAAGCTGTATTGGTTTGAGGTTAGTGAATATAGTTATAGGTCTAATGCAGCTTTCTCAAAGCAAGAATTTCTCAGTGAGCAAAAATTTTTATTGTTGCACATCTGCCAAATAAAAGGCAAGCCTTTTGGGATTGTGTATGTAGAAGCCAATGAATCTGAAAACAGGCCAAAAGGAAGGGAAAGAGGGTCAGCTAACAGACTCAATCACAAATTGGGTAGGGATCATGTTGTATCTGCATAGATGCATGACTCAGGTCTGCCTACTTGAACAAAAAAAATCCAGAGTAGTAAGAAATTTCTTCTTTGATTTTGATCTGACACAATCTTACATTTTTATTACTGCATACTCCTCTCAGCTGAGGATGGCCACACCAACTATTTGGGAAATTAAAGATACTAACTACTAAAAAGCTCTGACAAATACTATCAGACATCAAAGACTTAAATATTTGCACTATTTAACATTCTACCAGCACCACAGCAGGGGAAAAAAAAAAAAGTTTATCTCTTCTCTAGAAGACCAACTAAACCCTCCCTCTGGTTCACCTAACAATCTAAGAAAAGGACCCTGATACAATTTCAGCCTCCTCTTTCTACAGAGGATTAGAGTATGATTCCCTGTTGCAGACAGGTTTGCCCTAGCTAGTAAGAAAATGTGGTTATGAAAAATCAATAGCATAAATCCAAACATCACAAATTCATTACAGAGCTTAAAACTTTAAAATACAAAGAATTTCTTACATATAGCTGATATTCGGGTGCATGAAGACTTTAAAAAGTATGATGCTCTGAAAGCAAATAATAAAACTGCTCTATCTTAAAATATTTTCTGTTTGTACTACGGAATTTTCTGCATTCTGAACAAAATTTGTGAAAAATCAATTTTGGTAAAAGTTAATAACAGTAGATTATGACAATATATATTAAATAATTTCTAGATTAGCGGTGAACCTTTCCAGTGCTCATTAGACATGCAGCATCTATCTAGTCAGAAAAAGATTCTTCAGTACCTCTGTGTGCCACAGAAGCCTCATGATTTTCCAGGTAATGTGTCAAAAGTAGCATGACATTACCTGAATATGCTTTACAATTACTGTGGTAGCAATCACAACATTAGACAAGGGTTTTGCTACTGCAAACAGCAATTTCTGTTCTTAAATCTTGACTTATGAATGAAACGGCAGTGCACTGAACCCGTTGCTGTCTTTAACTTCAGTTCAGTAACAGATCCAGTCCTTTGCTGTCAGCCAACAAAAATCTACCAACTGCAGAAGCTGATTTCAAGTTTTATTGGGCAACAATATAAAAAATTTTCTCAATCAGCACTGTAATCTCATAGTCAGCATTCTTTACTATACCAGCGTCTAGAAATATATTACTTCTTTTTCAGACCATATGTCATTTATAGCAATTGATATTTTAATAACATGATTGATTCCCAACCAGACAGCCTGTAATGAAGGCCACTTGATATTCTGTTTGGTTAGCTATTTTTAACAAATGACCACACTCTCCTGTGATTGTATTAGTTAGGAAGGAAAACATACATATATACTTCTATACATACATATACACACACACACTTGAATTTCACAAGAATGGCTTCTCATAAAATGAATACAAGGTAACTACGTATAGAAATACCAGATCAAACCACCTGTAAACTAAATGTCTGATGAATGAGTAAAAAATAAAATTTATATAAGGTATTTTTGTCTCCTTTTTGCATGGGTGGGGGAGGAGGAAGAGAAGGAGTAGTAGTAGTAGTTTGGAGTTTATTTATAAATATATATGTAGCATTATAGTCAAGTACAATCACCCAGTTTTCAATTAGAATAATTGATAATTGAATCCTATCTGTCCTTATTTTGAGCTTACATATAGCTCAAAAAAACATAATAAAATGAGGTTTGTATACAGAAGTATTATTTTTCATTAGACATATCTGTATAAGGGAGAAAAAAATAGGGAAGTTTCAGACAGATCTGAAAGAGAAGTAACAAAGCTAAATTTAAAGCTCAAGTAAGTTTCTGAGACTGAAAACAACTATTCTCCTGCTTAATAAGACTTTCTTCTATTTTATCATTTGCAGTGTCTAGCACAGATGGCTTGTATATGTACTTGAACTTTCATATTTAAACTCAAACATGCAGGCCAGCTTACTATTTCTACTATAAGTAGGTGACAGAAAAGTAACCTCTTTTATTGTAGGAATGTATTTTATGCTCCCAAGAGATGTCCTGTTCTGCAGAATGAAAGAAAGATAAGTGACTGATGAAAAAAAAAAAAAAAGGCATGGAAAATTAGCAATGGCATGTATGCAACAATTATGCAATCTTAACACTATCTCTTTGTAATGCAATATGTAACTGTATGTCACGTTTTCCTCAAAGGCCTCTTCACCATTCAGGAGATGGAACAGGTACATGAAATGTGTATTATAAACATGGCTTCTGCAAACTAACAAATATTTTAGAGTATAAACAACTGACATTCAGACATACTATACAAACAGATTAGACTAGCATAATCTAAAAAAGATTACCATAGAAAAATATACCACAGTTCTACAGAAATGACCGTTGTCAACAAAGATACATAAATTCACACCCAACTATTTTATAGATCACAGTACTTTTCTTCCAAGAATCTTTAATAATTGGATTGTCTGGTCAACCTTCACTGACTTTCATTCATCCTGACTTGCTTGATGTTAGTCTTGCTTTGAAAAGGTAATACGGGATGATGACGACAGATTTATAAGTTATGCACTAAAGCATTGTGAATGGGAAATACGCTGGTCTGGAACTAATGGCACAGATTTTGTTCCTATTAAAAAGATCTATGATAAGTTAGATATTGTTTAATCATTTTCTTTTTATGTATTGCATCCTCTTATATATGAATTCCAGTTCTGCATTGTTTTACAGAAATTAAATATTTTGACTATTCTGAATTAAATTCTGTATTAGTTTATTTTACATTCTATTCAGTAATTGAATGAGCAAAAAGGAACAGCTCTGAAGCAAACATGATAATTCAAGAAGAAAGTTTGAGGTGCAACAATACAAGCCACACATTCCAACTAAAAAGCCTCACAATTAATAAAAACTTACAGAAGCTCAGACAGAAACAAGGGAAAAAGAGATAGGAACATAAATAGTAACTGGCACAGGACGAACATCATGTTCTCTTACTTAAACAGGTGCACTGCAATGTAAGTAGATTTTAATGTGCAATTTTTTCCCTGTAAAATATATAAATAAAAGTTTGCAAAATATGTAAAATATTTCTCAGAAGAAAGACACCTAGCAGGATAAACTCTGTCAGAGTAAAATATGTTTTCATGTAAGTAGAGAGTCAGCCTGCCATGAATGTAATGTCTAAGTATCCACTGCGAAAGTCAGCACTAACGGTAGAAGAAACCCCCTTTCCATCAATTCCTTACTCCACAAATTCTATCAACTCCTTGCTCCACCTGTGCTGGTCAGACATCAGCTTAACCATACTTATTTTGGGGCAGCACAGGAACAAAAGAAGGGCCAGGGAGGACTTAATAAAATTCAGGTTTATGTTTTGAAAAGAGACAGGTTTAAAAAAAGCTCATCTGCTAATTCAGTCCTAAAACTTTCTTGCCTTACCTGTGCTATATACTACAGACTGTAGTGAACTGTCTTTGAGCCAGGGAAGCTTCTAGCAGCTTCTCACCGGAGCCACCCCTGTAGCCCCTGTCATCCTACCAAAACTCTGCCACACAAACCCAAAACAGGTGCTCACAGAAATTGGCAGTACTTCTTAATTCTTCCCTTACTACTGCAAGTTAAAGCTTGACAGTTGATTTTTTTTTTTTTTTTTTTTTTTTTTTGTGCTTAAGCAAATAGTTACATTTATCCTTATATGTTACTGAATGTGAAGAAATATATAGTTTGTCCTATGGCAGTTAGTTAAGATGAGCCTTGCCTATACTGGCCAAGACTGACCCAATCAGCGACAGTGGTAGTTGATTGCACTGGAGGGGGGAGTGGAATGTGAGAGAAACCCCTGCGCAGACACCCAGGTCAGTGAAGAAGGAGGGGAGGAGGTGCACCAGAGGAGGGGATGCCCCTGCAGCCCGTGGTGAGATGGCAGGCTGTGCTCCCCGCAGCCCATGGAGGGGAGCGGGGGAGCAGATGCTCACCTGCAGCCCAGGGAGGAGCTCACACCAGAGCAGGAGGATGCCCCTGAAGATGGCCGTGACTCCCTGGGAAAGCCCACGCTGGAGCAGCCAGTGCCTGAAGGACTGCAGCCAGTGGGAAGGACTCACCTTGGAGAAGTTTGTGGAGAACTGTCTCCCATGACAGGGACCCCACACTAGAGCAGGGGAAGAGTGAAGAGTCCTCCCCCTGAGGAGGAGGGAGCGGCAGAGACAACATGTGGCGAGCTGACCCCCACCCCCTGTCCTCATTCCTCATCACCCTGTGCCGTTTGGCAGGTGGGGGAGGTGGAGAAAATCCAGAGTTGGGTCAGAAAGGAGGGAGGGGGTGGGGGGAAGGTGTTTTAAGATTTGGTTTTACTTCTCACTATCCTTGTTTTGATTTGATTGGTTGAAAGTTAAATTGATTTTGTTTTCCCCCCCCCAAGTTGAGCCTGTATTTTGCCCGTGACCGTAACTGGTGAATGATGCCTCCCTGTCCTTGTCTCGACCCATGAGGTGACCTCATCAACTACATTCTGGTAACATCAACTACTTTAAAATACCATAAATATATAAAAAAACCCCTAAACCGTTTTGCAGTATGCTGAGTTGAATACTCAAGTGAATCGTAATTTAATCAGGCATCCTTTTAGAATGCATTGGATTTAACATTTTTACCTTGTTTTTAAGAGGACTGAACAACTACCTATAAAGAACAGTGTTCCTGTTTTCTGTCGATAATAGTGCAAGCCTATACAAACTCTTCCTAATTCATGTAACATTTTTAGGTACAGAACTCTAAGTAGCTCAGTTAAGGGCAGTACAAAGTACCTCCTCCATTTCTGTGGCACAGGGTATCACTGCTTACTATCACTCTCTTCTTGTTACTGATGACACAGGCATCAAAACAGATTAGTTCCTCTTCCTATTTTGACCTATTTTATCCCCTGAATTAATACATACTAGACAAAACAACACACCTGGAACACACTAAGTTTGAAATAATGAAGAACTATAGACAACCACTATCTTCAAACTGGTTTAAATGTCTGGGTTATAAAGCAAATCTCAGTTCTCAATATAAATTATCTGATTCCCATTAACTCACATTTTAATAAATACAGCTTGAATGTACTTCTATTGAATAAGGCTATCAGCACACCCTAATTTGTTTGTTGTAAAATGCAAATAAAATTGCAAAACCAATTCTTCAGCTTATAAAATATTGTCCTCCTACCAAAACACAAATTTTATTATCAAAATGTGTTTACTCTGGATTGGTGAAACACTGCTTCCAAAACAAAACTCTGCACCTTTCATCAAACGGCATGTATACATAATCTAATAACTATTAACATTTCAGAAAAATTTAAAAAAATATATACTTATTTGCAGATAGTGCCATTGTGATACAAATTATGTAATGAGAACAACACATCAGGAATACTGTATATTCACAAAAAGTTATGGGAAAACTAAACATTGCCCAGCATATTTTTTAAACAGAAAAATGTATAATAATTTCTAAAAATTAAAAATAAAAACCTAACTTTTTTTATTCATAATACTGCATCAAAGAGACTGATGTGTCCACGTGCTAAGAAATACATATCAAGCTTTTTCATTTAGTATCATTCTGAATACAAAGGAAGCAAAGTATTTCCATGTAACTACAAATTAGGTCCATGGTTTATTTGTCTAGCCACTTAATTTTTCCTCCTTGTGTATGGACTGTATGAATCAAATATTCATCCTTTCTGTGACAGAGGAAGACTTTGCGTTATGTCCCCTTTTAATGCCCCCACAGCTATACAAGCATATTTCCTACTCTGTATTATGAGTAGAAAAACAACACAAAACCCCAGTTTATTCAACAGCTTTATTATTCACCCTAACTGAACAGATCTCATTCATTAAAATCTTTTTGTAAAGAAATTAACTTTTATTTTCACTTCACCTATGCAATTCGATCTTAGACATTCTTATTAAAAATATGTACTCTGGCATATTTATCTGTTGACCATGACCTTCAAGGCTTCAAAAGGGCTGGAAGATAATTTTACAGTACACATTCATGTTACAACTGCTTTGTGCTCACACTCTATCCCGTCTAAAACCAGCACAGAAGAGCATTGTTAATGTTCAGAAATACAGGAGGCCTTGTTCACACACAATCCTTCAGCTACTTAGGTCAGTGTGCCTGCAAACACTGTCTACTTCCTTTTGCCTTATTCAAAGAACACTGTCATTTTCACCCATCAAAAACATCAACTGTTTCATTTTGTTCATTAATCTGGTTACCTTCTGAAGGCCTCTTAACTACCCAAATAAACCCTTTCAGTTTTCTTGGTCAAGAACCTGACAAATCCCTGTTCCTTTCATTAAAATCATCATCATGATTGTAGCATAAGCTTGCTCTGTTGTCAGATCATTGTCATGGGCAAAACTAATCTACTATTCCCTCCACATTTTTATTTCAGGTAGGAAACTTAAATACCAACTTAGGCAACATTCTCACTGCTATAAACAATACCAACCCAGAAATAGTTATTTCTGACAGATTTTCACATATTAAAGCTGTTGTATATTAATAAAGCAACAGAGCAGTATGAACATACTGTAACTCTCCTACCAAAACTTACCATATGCATCATTGTGGTATGCTATAGGGATAACTGTTTGCCAGATTCTTCACTACATCTGAAGAAGTTTCCTCAGTGAAACAAAGTGATAAACAAACTGAAGCAAGCCAAAACACTGATAAAAAGAGTGATATATGTAATCAAAACCCCAAACCAATTCATCTTGCCAGCACAAAAGCACATTCCTAGCATGGAATGCAATCACTAATACTGGCTTGTAACACCCACATAGCATTAACATATACGACAGTCGTAACACAGGCATTGTAACCTCTAAGACTAATATGCACACAAAGACAGCAAATATCTGATACTCACTTTTATCTACAACATTATCCAGAAATCTTACAAGGAAAAATAGGAAATATCACTTGGTAACACATGATTATTTTAACAGTTAGTAAACATGACTGAAAAGATAATATTTTAAAATACTGTGAACATATTCTCTTAAAAAAATTAGACACTTAAAACGTTTTCTACAACTAGAAAATTACACAGTTCTTTTTCAAATCTTTTCTTCAAGGTTCAGATACCAAGTAATTTTAATGAGCAGGGAAACTCTTGCAGCAGTTGAAAATTCTATACCATAAAGAAATAATAGCATTTGCATCTGTTTTTCATGCAACTAACCTTGTTCTTTTGAAGTTAAATCTACTCATACTAGCCATACCTGAAATCACACAAATTAAATACAGTACACCATGAAGGTGATATTATAAGGTATAATACATATATAAGGCTAACACCAGCAAATATCTAAAGATTGCAGAAACTGAAAGTGGGCACAAATACCGAAACTTTTCTTGCAACCCATCTTCAAGACATTTCCATCCTATGGCATTCCATACACACTATTTATAGATTCATCACCTCCTCTTTCACAAGCATAGAAAGACAAGATTTCCCAAAATTTTCCAGTATAGGTCACAGGTGCAAGAATTTTGTCTGCCCAATCCACCAAAATAAATTTCATCCAGGCAACTATTCAATTCTGATTATGTGGATTCTATTTAAAGCATATGGTTACCATATGTTACAAATAATGGGATAAATACGTGTGTGAAGGGGGGTAAGGAAAAGTCTTATGTTGCAAATTATGCTCTTCAAAACGAACAACAGGCTCCTTAACTGGTGAAAGGTCTCCCATGTTACATATGAAACAAGAGAATAAATAAAATAAGAGAATTTCCTACATATTGCAATAAACACAAGTTAACACAAAGACAGCAGAAGAACTATGCTTACAACTGCATAGGTCAAAGAAAGTAATTTCATAATTACAGTGTTTTTTCCTCTTCTATACTTCGATAGCTTTACTCCACAAGGAGAAAAGGGAGAAGGTATTTTATTGAAAAATATTAAATTACTCTATGCAGTACCTAAAAACAACATTCTGTAGCAAAGCTGACAAAAAAATACAAATCATTAACGGACATTACCATTCACTGGGATACCACAAGAGTGTCTTAAAACAGTGATATCTTGTTTAAACAAATTTACATATTAGCCTTTTTTTGGTAACACACCTATACAATATATGCCATTATGCTTAGAACAAACAAGAAAACAACACACAGAATGTTACTCAAATTTCAGATACAAACAAGGTTACTGGCTGAATTTATTTTAATGCATTTCTTGGGGAGGACAGAGAACTTAAAAATTTTAACCAGCCTTGCAGATTTCTTTCTGATATTGTAAGGTGTTAAAATGAAATTACATTCTCTCTATCAGAAGTGCTTCTAAAGAAAAAAAGATTAAATATATGTGCAGGAAAAAAGGTTATTGTAATATAAGTTAATGAGCATGGTATTACATCTTCATCACTGGCTACTAGACAGGCTACTAGGTGTTTAGTTGTAATGCTTATTCATCCTGCTCAATCTGCATATGGGAAGTCTTCAAGTTTCATTAATGAAAAATCTATTACACTCCGTACTATTCTAGCCTACAAAAAACAGGTAAAGCCAGAATCCAAAGCCTAACTGGAGCAGACATTTTTTCAAAGCACCTGTATTCAGAATCACAAGTTCAGATGAACTCAGGAAATGTAGCATGACCTTATCATCAGCGAGACAACATTGCATTGAAATTGAAATGGGTTTGGTTTGATTTATAAATGATCTTCACAAAACAGAACTACCATTAAAAGGAAACAGTTGATTATTAGAAACAATAGGAAGAGGTTTTTTCTTTTTAGTTTCTTCCTTAGTGAACTGAATGCATTACAACGAATTTAATTTAAAATAAACCACTGTTACAGCAGTCTTATCAAGTAGTACACTAACCGACATATTCCATCAATCTGAAGCAGAATAGTTTTAAATCATTAAGTAGTTAAAATCTTGAAATGCGCCAGACACGATGCGAAGACTAACAGAAAGAGAATGTGATTTAATATAGTTTTCTAAGTTTTACACTTGTTCGAAATATGTTTGTTCTCATGCTTTCTGATCTACAATCAGTGGACATATGGTCTACTCAGCAAAGACGCTAGCGTAACAGGCTGGACATCATAATTCTCTTAACAACAGCTTTAAAGCCTTGTCTCTACATATACGAATTGGTACACAGTTCTCCAAGAAATTTTATTGTAAGAAGTAAACATGCTACGCCCTGTGAGAGCTATTACATGAATGGTACTGGCCTACAATGAAAAGCTGCAGGAAAATTAGTCATTAAAATGGTAATCTTCAGCATTCACTACTGTGATTGACTACTTCATTACAATCACAGTTTGATATCAGCGTTAACTTGTAGGAGCGACCTCCAAACACAGCAACAATTAAAAAAAATTAAAACAGCAAAAATAGAGCTTTAATATGAATGTACACAAGGACTCAGACCCAAATAAGTTTGGTTCAAAAAAGGGAAAATAAAAATTGATATCACATCAGATACATATGCACAGTCTTGCATACACTTCAGTGGAAACATAATTTATAGATTTTTAGCAAATAATCACCTCTAGCCCAGGAAAAAAAAAAAAAAAACTCTTAAGTTCTCTACACTCTATTCTTTATTCCTTATACATCTTTCTTTGGTCAGCTACACACTATTATACCTTGTGACAAAAACCTGAAAATATTAAAACAGAAACTGAGCTGTACTTTTTTTAATGTTTGCACTAAAAAAAAAAAAAAACCAAACAAAAACCCCAAACTAAATCAAAAAAATCTAAAACTTTTGCTTTGTCCTAGTCACAATAGCAAGGAAAACCAATTACCTCCAAAAATCATTAAAGAAAAGGTGTTTATAGCTTGTAACAGATAATCTACCCAAATTCTTCAGAACAGACTTGTTTCTTTGAGTTGATTTTTTATTTTTTTAAGCAGACCTTTGCACCAAGTAGTTTGTCAAAACACAAAAACGGAGGGATTTTTTGTTTTGGCTTATTTCTTCTCATATTATTTAAAGCAGTCTTGATATTTTCCTCTCTGAGAGCTGGGCAAACAAGGAAGTCAGTGTTACGTGGTAAGAAAATCCTATGTACAGTAGTCTACCTGGCTGGTATCATTTACATCACTAATTTTGATCTATCAGAGTTAAGTCTGAAGAGGCCATCTGGATGCAGACGTCAAAAGAAACTAAGAATATGTAACAATAAGCACAAATAAAATATAGTCGGGGAGACACTTAAACTTATTGATAGCCATTTGCCTTTTTGTCATCTGGATTAAACAATTTTACATTTCCAAGGCCAAAGACTAAAATAGGAAGACGAATCATCTCATAAGGGCCCTCACTGACACTGTAGAAAGTGAAGGAGTGGGAATCAATAGTGCCACGAGAAGCACGCATACACAGAAACTAGATATTAAGGATGTTTTTCTCTGACATCATATCAAGGCAGAACTTGAAAAAGGCACAGAAAATTATGACTGAAACATTACGAAAGGTATTAGAAGCAAATAGGTGATATGATGTGAATGTAAACATGGGTTAGATTTAATTTTTTTATCCATACGAGTTGTCTAAAGGCATACAAAAGACCTGTTAAGATTATTTCTAACTATCACTACATACATGCACTCAAGAACAGCATCGTGCTGATGAGAAATGCAAGTGAGAGTGCTATTATTAGTTATGACTGGAAGCAGACTACAATCCTGATTAAGCCTAGTGCAGAACCAAACCTCGATGCAAAGGCTGAAATGGGAGAACCTGTCATCACATGGATCCACAACCCGATAGCTGACAGGATTGTGTGAAGCCCTGCATACTGTGTGATAATAGCAGGACCAGCACAAGAGGGTGCTGAAGTTCAGCAATTCAGTTTTAAAAGGAGAAAAGAGAAAGAAAAACCTGCTTGCTCTTTCCAGAGTGCATCACATTCAGAAAACAGAGATCACAACGGTGGCTAGTCCCTTGGCTATCACAGACAAGGAAAAAGGAAAAATCCAAAACAAAAGTAAGAAGCAAGCAGGAAAAAAGAAAAAGAAAAAAATTTTTAAAGTTCTTCAACTTTACTTAAATCACTAAGTCAGTATGTCTTAGTTTAACCGCGGTGGGCAGCTAAGCACCACACAACCACTCACTTACCCAGTGGGATAGGGAGATAATAAGAATAGTAAAGGTGAGAAAACTCCAGTGCTGAGTAA
>JAVJGG010000074.1:24114939-24133326 GCA_035590195.1 Aviceda cuculoides | reverse complement strand
GAGAGGCTGTAGATGCCCCATCCCTGGAAATACTCAAGGTCAGGCTGGACAGGGCTCTGAGCAACCTGATCTAGTTGAAGATGTCCCTGCTCCTTGCAGGAGAGTTGGACTACATGACCTTTAAAGCTCCCTTTCAACCTAAATCATTCTATGATTCTATGATCTCACAACAAAATGCCTGAATCGCTGATGCAACACTGTTTCAAGTATTTTCCTAAACTGAAAAAGTATTAAGGTTATTAGTAAAGATACTAGTAAAGTGAGAAGCTTATTAACTAATTAAGAAAACACACAACCCCAAAATGCCCTTAATTTCAGGGTATATTTGAAGTCAGCACACATTTGGGCAAATAAAACATCTCTCTTTTTAACAATTTCATAATAAATAATCTATTATTCAACTCCTTTGTACAATTTAAATAAAAATGTTTCATGTATATTACCATATGTTCACTTCGCTACCTCTTCTTTTAAATAAACAAATAAATAAATAAAATGGAAGAGACGCACCAGAAAAATGAAGGTTAAAAATCTGACACACAGAAGTTGAAGGTATTAAAGACTTCAAGAAACATTTTTAAGTCACAAATTCTAAGTAATGCCCCCAGTTAAACTTTCTTCGTTATGTAACAACTATATAAAAATATGCTAAGTAATTTTATTGACTAAAATCAAATAAAATTGACTAAATTCTTTTCTAGTCTGCCTTAACATGATCTCTGCATATAAAAGGAAATAAACATAAAAAAGCATTTAATAAAACTAACCTTAAATACACAACAGCATATTAAAGAGCAATATCACCAATAACCAAATTATTCTTCCACACATAATTAGCTATATTCAATATTATAAAACTAAGACACAAAAATTACTTTCTTGTTTACACAACAGTAATGCAATCTTATTCCTCTTTAGATAAATATAACAATGAATCAACAAATCTTAGTGCATACGAAACAAACATCATTTTATGGTCACTTTAATAAAATAAATTCCAACTACTAAGGCCTCTATATTATATACTTAACATGGATGACAGCAAAAAAGTGAAATCATTATTGCTTAATAAAACAACACGTTTTCAAAGTTATATAAAGCTCAGTAATGTCTGTAACTTTCCTTTTTAAACCTAACCGACAATCCATTACCCCTACCCTTCTATTTCCTATGTTTTAAACTGTTTTTTAGTCATTTAAAGATATTCCCTCTTATCCCACACTAAGGCTTAGTCTCCTGAGAAGCTTTTAATGGCTGGCTGTAAAAAAAAAAAACCACCAACTTTTGGAAATCCAAATGGACTGCATCAACAAAAGCATTTTTTCCATTCTTTTTAATGCTTTCAAAATAATTCTCTCTTTAAACACTCTTCCTAAAAGGATCTTACTCAAGTGTCCACAAATTCCACTTTCTATTATTGTTTCAGCTACTTTGTCCAGTACATTGGCATGGTTCACTGTCCCATAATTCCCTGGATCATGGACAGTGATCCAGGGCATATTAAAACAACAAAACCAAAGAAGGAAAATACCTAATGCTGCGTTTGTCACCCTGCAGTCCTCAGGGTATAAGGCAGCCCTAAGCAAGACGTTATACATGTCCATTAGTAATTCAGATATTTTATGCTTGAGCTCCTTAAGAACACTGCAGTGAATGGTAGCTAATCTAGCAACTTGTTCATGTTCGTTTCACTACAGACATGAGTGTATGTGCACATGCTTCATATTTGTGTAGGCATTTCAAATACAACCTCTGATGAGCTATCTATGAAGGGAGGTTCTGGCCTGCGAGTTCTCCACATTGAATAGCATTGTAAGAAATTGATTTAGCATCCACACAAGCTGGCCCCACAACCTCCCCAACTTTGTTCCCACGCCAGAGTCATCTGTGAAAAGGTTCCTCAATAGTTTCCTTCTTTTGCTAGCTGTTCTTCATATTGTTTTTTATTGCTTTACTGCATACTTAAATTTAATCTGCCAGATTTTATGATGCTGCTTCCTTCATCTGACTGTAACTTCAACTTTTAACTTTACTTCTTGCCTCCAATGATTTCTCTCATCAACACGTTTAACCTTGCTTGTTAGTTTTTTGCCATTTTTTAAATCTTTACTGTATGTTTCCTCTTCTTCCTTAAGTATCTTCCACTGACTACATGGATTTACTTTTCCTTACTGTAAATTTTACTTTCTTTTTAATAAGCTGTTTTGTTTTACTTATTTCCTTGAAGCTGTGCACACTAACAGATGGAGCTGCACTGTTGGTTTGGGGGTTTTGTTTGTCCTTCATTTTCTATATTGATTCACAGTATGTAATGATCCCTTTTACTGACAGGTGCAGTTGCAAGATTTTGCACCAGTTCCAGCCAACTACTCAGCACTACCTCATTAGTTGAATCTCCTCTTAAACACTCCATAACCAGTTCTTGCGTATCACTGACAATCTATAAATCCCACTTTAGTTGCATCTCAATGTGAAATTCTCCCATAACTATTCTCTCCCGTGACTACTGTACTTCAAGACCATTATATTTCTTTCCCTTTTATCTCTTCCAGTATATTACATACAGCCAGTGCCCCCATCCTGGTCAAGTTGTCAGTAACCAGAAACTATATTACATTATTCCTGTTTAGGCATAGTCCTTTTACCTATAAAAATTCAGCATGGTGAGGTGATCATTTTGTTAAATTGATCCAACTCTGAACTCTTTTCGCATGTATCACTGCCTTCATCACCTGATTGCTCTCCTTCCTATCTAGATTAGATGATGTCCATTACGTCTATGTCTTCATTTATGGAACTTTATTAGAAGCAAAATACACGTAGAATGTTTTTTTTCTTGTGCATCCTCTCATGGCTATATAGTACCAAATAAAGACAGAACATTTTTTAAAGAAAGCTAGAGTTCAAAGAATACTGAGGAAGGTATCAAGAAGTTCAATGTACTGGACCACTACACCTCAATCTTTCTGAAAAAAATTTTCAATTTAGCCAGTTGCTAACATAATGGAAAACTCATAGAATTTTTCTGTCAGTCTTTCAGAGTGAAATTTTTTTAAAAATGCAGACAAGTTATACATTCTTTGCATTAGAAGAACAAAAGAATTTTTCTGTAATGTGAAAACTATTTTTCTTCTGGCTCCCATTTTAAAATATTATTCCCTAAGTGGAAAGAATCAAACTCATCTTTAAGTTCAAATAACTAAAAAACTCAGCACCAGATAACAACTATTCAGTATTAATGAAAAAAAAAAAACCAAACCTGAAGACAATAACAAATGCTGAAATTTTAGTTAGAGATTTTCCTAAGTAGATGAAATTTATAAGAAAAAAATTTTTTTCTTATATTTCTTACTGCAATGGACAGAGATTCAAGGAACTCAGCATACTTGTAATATAAAAGCTTTTGTTTGCTAAATGCTGTAACAAAAGCTCAATTAATAGACTAACAGGAATACTTACCTAGTACTGCTAGGCTTAGAAACAGCAATCCAAAACAGATTGTCTTGGAATTCATCATCGTGATAAACACAGGTAAATATAAAATAAATACATAATAAATGCAAAGTGTTTCTAAAATATAAAACAAACATATAATAAATATAAATAAGTACATGGTTCTGAAACATTTTAAAATGCCTCTCCAAGGAAAAGCCTTGCATTCTTTTCTGCACGCATCTTGAGTGTTCCCTCACCTTCTCTTTTTATGAAAACTTTTCTTAAAATAACCCAAGCATTCAAAAAATGTTTGCTATTCTAAATGCACTATGAATAAGATGTATTTATGACATGTAGCTTAAATTCATAAAACACCACTTTAAATTTAAAAATAGATTGCCCCCCCCCCCCCCCCAAACTTCACACACAAATAGTACCTAGTGCAATTCTTGCTAACAAACTACAACTTTCTAAGCATACACAAAATTGCTGGACATCAAGGTTAAAGATAACTTCCCTTCAATTCCATATAAATGCAAATTCAAACTCATGAAACAGCTTTATACTAATGGAAAGTAAAACATTTCTTCTGCAAATACATAAAGTCTAAACCAGAAAAAAATGTTAATCTACCTTGTAAAAGCTTAGTTGGAAATAGTCATATTATAAAAAGTAATCATTCCTTACTAATGTTACATTCATACTTCAGAACTCCAAATAAGTTACCATTAATATACTATTTTTAAATTGACATAAATGTTTTCAAAACATTACTACAATATCATTACTGCAATATTTCTATATTTTTAGCAAATGAAATATCTTAACTTTAGATTTAGAAGGCACGAAGTCATTTACAGTAACATATAAGAGCAGAAAGCATGCAGTAAGAATTATAAAACTCACATCTTCCTTGCAAACTATAGTTTCTGATTAAAATTCTGTATTCTCTTATTAATACTACCAAACACAAAGTTTCAAAATAAAAAAAAAAATGTTACTTACAAGATCTATTTTCTTTGTATTAATAGTCTGAGATAACCGTACATGAAAAAACCTACACTACTCATTTATTA
Source organism: Aviceda cuculoides (assembly GCA_035590195.1). Classification (NCBI taxonomy): domain Eukaryota; kingdom Metazoa; phylum Chordata; class Aves; order Accipitriformes; family Accipitridae; genus Aviceda; species Aviceda cuculoides. The sequence goes on along the minus strand of JAVJGG010000074.1, from coordinate 24,128,815 downwards.
TCCATCGATAAAGCTCAACACTTTGATGCAGTTCTAAAAAGTCAGTAGTAGGGGACAAAAACCTACAGATTCCTTTGTCACCTTAAAGAACACAGATTTTTAATGCCTTTTTTGACACACCCAGATGTCAGCTTAGACTTATTCCATGCTGTACTACAGGTACGTTGAGAAATTCTTGGAAGCACCCAAATACACTGCACTAGTCATTAACTTCCTTGTTTCTCTTTAAGAGAGAAAATACATACATCTCTACCACAGATGTCATAGCTACTCAGAGAAGCTAAGTGCTTTTAAAGTCATGTTCTGGATCTTACATTTCCTAATAACCTTGAGTTTAATAAAAGACAAATGAAATTTCATAAATAATACTTACACCTGGTAACATCCATGATAAGAAACATTAAAGAAGCAAAATAAGGCAGACTGAACACAAACAGATGATTTGGGGTAGGGTGGGGTGTTTGTTGCTTCTTTGACTTTTTGTATTAGCCAATGGAAAAAAAAATGTAGTCTGTTGCACCTCTTACTGACAGTATTCCTAAATACAAATACGTACAATCGTGAAGTCAGTTTGCTTAAGAGAACCACTAGCAGCAGGCAAAGGGACCCCATGCCTGTAAATAACCTACTGTTTTTAGTCCAGAAAATTCAAGCATGACCCAGAGCAAGAGAAAAATATTAGCAAGAGATAAATAAGGTAAAATTGGGTGGCAGAAGGATGGTATTAAAATTATTAAAATTTATAAAGATTTTGAAGACCTCAATGAGCATCTTTTATGAATGGCTACTTGGAAATGAGCATAGCAAAGTACACTGTCAAGAACTCAAGTTATGTCTTTATTCTTCTAACAGTCTTGCAATTTGGAATAGGCAAATTAAATTTTTCTTCAACTTCTGTTTCAATATACAATGCAGAAATGATATCCATAGTTTATGGGAGAGCACCATAAAGAAAAACATATCTGCAAGACATTGATAGAGTTGCATATTTCCTCACCACTTATTTTTCTGCTATCATCAAATAAAAATAACTTGTGATTGTTACGGCATCTCATCCCAAATAGTCCAAAAAACAAACATACAAACAAAAATTCCTAGTTTTCTAAATTCAAACTGCTTGAATACTATGAAAAAAAGACATTTACTCTAGAGAGGAACATTTTTCACCAAGTGCAAACGTGTATCTGACCAAGACAACAGTCATGCAACTGGCTATAAGCTTGCTGCCAATGAGTCTTTAAAACTATTTTATAGTGACCTAAGAATGAAGAAAATTTTTTTATTGACATCCAGATTTTAATAATGTAAAACAACTTCCAAGCCTTATATTTTCACCACACTATTTCATTTCAACAGTCTCACTTCTTCTCCACAGAAAAAAAAATCTTACATTTGCAATTCTACCAACTGAACTAATGAATGTTCAGCAGTCACCCCTCCTTAGGAAATATATCAGAACAAAGAAAACTGGAGAAGAGACATACGGTACAGTCATATCTGAAGACTCAAGTCCTTACCATGGATGTATATTTCAAAATTTTACAGAAATTCAGATATTTAAGATCAATTTCATAATGACAGTATCAGCTTCAAGGAAAACTAGAAAAAATAAGCACTGAGAAAAATTTAATTCATTAGCCTGACTGAGCTTCTAGATTTAACTGAAGACATTTAATCCTTTTTTTCTAGGATAACTCAGAATATATTTACTCTATTCTTCAGAAGGAGGACAATTTGAATTACCAAATAGGTCAAAAGTATATATATATATTTTTTAAACAAAATATCTATATGTATCATAAATTTAACAGAAAAGTGACTTTTTTTAGTCCACCAATAATGAATTGGCTTGCTGAGTTTGAGAGAAAACTGTTTCAGACACAAAATTAGCCCTGTTACTTATTTTTCATGCAATACTTAATTACCTTATATAACAATCACAGAATCAGGAAGAAATGATAGGACAACGCTAAAAGGCAGAACAGTCTTCAGTGCATTCCACACACTGGTTTCTAAAAGTAAGTAGTCACAGACACTGAAGTCATAGTGAAAATGAAAGGTTACAACTACATTTGCAGGTAGGTAGATAGGTAGGCTGGTGGCAGGAGATGTTTGGGGGTGGGCGGTGGTGATGGTAAACAGAGTCCAGCACAAGAATACAGAGGCTCCTTCCCTATGTTTCAGTATACAAACAACAACAACAACAACAAAAAAACCCACCCAAAACCAACCAAACAAACAAAAACCCCAACAAAACCACTGACCAAAAAAAACAACTCCAAATCTCAATTGAATGAGTCCAACATAAGAAAAGAGGAGACGTGGTCTACAAGGATCCAACCTGTCTGGCCATTCCTCAAAGCAAAGGCACCCTTCTGCTCCTCAAAAATCTACTTAATATTTTCTGCAGTAAGTCCACATCCTCAGCATAGTCCATCCCATAAGTCTTCTATTTGTTAACACCTGTCTATTATGAAATCTTTCACAGGTGTGGAGGGCTGACCTTGGCTGCTGGCAGACACCCACCCAGCCACTCTCTCACTCCTTTTCCTCAACAGGACAGGGGGAGAAAATAAGATGGAAAAGCTTGGGGATCAAGATAAAGAAAGTTTAATAAGAAAAATCAAAAGCTGTGTGTGGAAGCAAAGCAAGAAGAGGAATTCTTTCACTACTTCTCATTGGCAGGCAATGTCCAGCAACTTCCTGGAAAGCAGAGCCACAGTATGTGTAGCAGTTGCTTGGGAACATAAACTCCCTAACTACAAATGTTCCTGCATTCTCCCCCTTACCCTCAGCTTTTATTGCTGAACATGACACCATATGATATGGAAAAATCCTTTTGGTCACTTTCGTCACCTGTCCCAGCTATGTCAGCTCCCAATCTCTTACCCACCCTCAGCTTACTGACTTTTGGGAGGGACAGGGTTGGACATAAAGCCTTGATGCTATGCAAGCACCTGTTCAGCAACAGGCAGAACATTGGTGTGTTAATCAACACTGTTCAGCCACAAATGCAAAGCTCAGGACCGTATTGGCTGCAATGAAGAAAGTTAACTCCATCCCAGCTAGACTCCAAGAGCAAAGGTGCAGCAACAACCCACTGGGGGTAAGCCATCAACCCCACCCTTCCCATTAAGTGTATCCAAACATTACTCCCTGTAACCACGCATAGTATCTATAAGAGTAAGAGATTAAAATGGCCTACTCACCTTTTAGTTTCCATGCTTTCCTCTAAACCCCAGAATTTAACTTCAGTTTCCATTAGAATCTTTGAAAATATTCAAATTAACGTTCTCAAGATATGAAGTGTTATTTAGCGTTGATAATTTCTATAAAAAGCTTTGCTGCAACATGCTTTCTAGCCCTGAAATAACTTAAGATCCTCAATATCTATTATTCTTAAATCACTTAAATTTCTGCACTATTTGTAATGATTCATTTCAAGGTTTTTCCTGATATTTACCTGCTTAGCAGAGTTTTAGGCAAGAACTACAATTGATCTGGAACCTTTGACAGCTTGTCACTCAACTGTCAGATTTTTCTGATTTGTGTCAAAATTTCTTTGCTCAAACCCTGACAGATAAGAAGATTGTTTGAAGAGTTATGTCTATGGCAAAATGAAGCTTTAATAGGGAAAATACATACTTTTGAATCATTACAGTAAAGATTTGTGAGCGTGCTAATACTGAACATTACACCTGTTGCCATAGATAACTCAAAGCATGTAGTTCAGTAACAGCTGTCACACACTTTTACCTTATCATCAACCACAACCATCAACTTATCATCATCATATCTTCAACTATACCTCGTCAAAGAAATATCCTGCATTTTTGGAAGCCTCTATCAAAATTTGAGTATTTGTTCTGGACTATGTCCTCCCCTCTTTCTTATGCACATGAAGTTATGAGTCATTTTCGATCTAATGCGTTGTTTTGAACTATAAAAATGAAATCCATTTAAGCTGATGTGGAACCTCACTGCCAAAAACATTTTGGGGAACAACTCAGGAACTGTAATTAAGGTATCCATATATGCACTCTCTGAAGTCCACTCAATTTTGCAATATTTCTAAAGAGAAAACAGTTCTTTCTTACCATAGCTGTGCTTACAAAACTTGACGTTTAAAGCAATTTTATTTGAGGAATAAATAACCTATCCTAAACAGTGGTACCTTATTTCTGGGACATACTTTCCTGGCTCTAGAAAATTAAGGGTTTTTTTCCTCAAGAATGAAAACAGGAAGAGAAGAAAGTGACATGCAACAAATCATTTTTTTTTAAGGATTCTGAGAAAAAAAAAGTACTTCCAAACTTTTGCTACACATCAAATAGGATTTACCTGAATTACAGACATTCTATTGTTTGTTTGCAATAAAAATCTTAAGTGAACACAAGAAGGTAAGGACAATCAATCCACTGTCCTAGACTATCTATTATTTTCCTAAAAAACCAAATTCATTATACTTGTATCATAGAATAACACAATTTGTCATTCTGGCAATAAGTTAGGTTGTATTACTATTTTAAAATGTCTTATAACATTCAGTCAAAATATGCTACAACTGTGAACCAACATTTAAACTATTTCCCCTAATATGACAGAAATAAAATAGTTCTTTCCCCTTACAACGGCAACTATCACCTCTTCCTGAAGCATTCAATCTCACAAAATGCTCCTGGCATGAATATGAAGAAAAAAACTGAATGAAGCTCTTGATTCCTTCCTGGGACCCGAATCCCAGCTTACAGTGTATTAACAATAAGCAACTGCTGGTTCTTGAAGATTTACAATGGTAAAGTTTCCCAATTCTTTTGAAGATCATCTGAAAGATAGATCATCCGGAAATATTCATAAGTTGGCATGCATTTAGTTTTGTCTGTTTTTCATAATCCTCCCTTTAGAATATTCAATCATCACAATAAGAATGCCACTCAATAGGACAAAACAGGTTAGAAAATTCTCTATTTGAAAAACTTCATTTCCATCCTTCAACAGCAGACTTTTCATACTCTTTTCCAAACTGCTACAGAAATGAAGCTGAAACATTCTTGTCATGATTGCTCCCAACCTGGTCACCCTAATTACTGGATCCTTTAGACCTAACCATCTCCCCATCTCCTCCTTAGTTCAACAGTAATTTTTTTAAAATTAGTTGGTTTATATTTGTGAGGCACTTATATCTGTGAGTGAACAGGATATATAAAGTTCTGCCTTCAGAACAGCATATGAGCTAGGGAGCAAACAGTAAAATATGACCAGTGGCCACAATTTGAAAAATAAGTGGGAAAAAAAAAATTGGCTAATTTCCCACTAATATAAGCAACATCCATTTAGTGTTTGAATAAAATGAAGTTCTGAAGTAAGAAATGGAAAATATGATCTTTCAAATTAAAACCTGTATCATAGTTTGCATGTCAAGAAGGCTAAGAAAGGTTATGCGCATAACCTCAAATCAGGTTTTCCTAATTTTTGACCAGTCAACTTTGCCACTAAAGATAGGATTCAATTATAAACACCATTAGACATCGGAAGTATGCAGTCATTTTAAGCACTGCCGTAACTCTGTAAAGAATCCTACCTTGTTATTTGTCAACTTTAGATAAAGCACATATATTGTAGAGCAGTAAAATAACTAGTGCCACCTATTACTCTTACTTTATACAAGAATAATAGATTGGCTTAACAGGTGCATAATTTTCCCTACACTATTTTAAATGTCTTCCTAGCTATTCCTGTCTGATCTTCCTAAGAGTATGGTGAAGTGAAATGTAAAAGGATTCTTCAGAGATGCTCATTCACATTGACAAATAATCACTGACAGATAGTTGAATTTTTCACCCTTGATGTTAAAAATTAATACATTGTCATTTTTGAAGCACAGGTCAAAAGTTAAATGCACGTGGTTGGTTGAAAAACAGTTTGTTAAAGAAATTATCTTCTAAGAGTTCAGACTAGCAATTTTTCTGCTTCCAATATTTTTCATATCTGTCTCATGTTTATGCTATGGTAGACTGGCAAGGTACACTACACATTCTTTAATCTCTGCTTTAAATACTGCCTTGTTATATGCAATATGTTTAATTAAAAACACATGGACAGCTTAATGTAAATTTTCCCATAATAACTTTTGCTGCAGAGCAGAAGCAAAACATGAGACAGTCAATTACTTTGAATATAGAAAGAACTGACTTAAATCATCTTTTAAGCAAAACAACAAAAAGATATATTGAAAAAGAAAATGAAACCTCAGTAAAAAATGTTCTTTTTGAAACATTCCTTCATTCTAACATTTTCCACTGTGAATGTTATATTTAATACAGTATTTTTGTTTCTCCTTCACTCTCCAAATATTACCGAGAATGACAATACAACAGCTATTGATGACATGTATGTTGATAGAACACCGCTGAAAGCCTTGAATTAAGAAAGCTGCTCTCAAAGAAAGAAGAACCCTAAGTTATAGCTTTCTAAAACTAAACGTGAAGATTTTCAGTAGCTTCCCAGAAGCAATTCTAAGCAGATAAAATTTCAAATTCATATAAATTGTACTGTTTACTCACTATCTCAAACTTTGACTTGTTTTTTTCTGTTGCTTTCTAAATATGTACATCCTCTAAACGTGTTTCCTAATTTTTGGTGTTCTTGTATATGTTTTTAAAAGGCCTTGGGAAGGTTGGGGAAAAGAGGGAAAGGAAACATGTTTTACTTACTCAGGTATAACACTACATCTACACTTCTTCCCTCCTGTGACAGACTAATTTATTCCCCGGGTTCTATACCACACTGCAGCTGAGGTTGGGAAGGTGAGAGGGTGAGGTGAGGGAGAAGGGGCAGCAGAAAGCACCTCGGGAAGTTATACTGCACAAAATACTCTAAAATACTTCAGGAGAAAGCCCATAATGCAAACACTTACATAGTGAAATAACTAGAAGAAGCCACTGGAATTGGATTCAGGATTAAGAAAAATCCCTACTATTCCTTCCTTCCTTTAGTGTAATGACAGAGTAACACTTTTGAACTAAAAAAGAAAGGAATTCAACGTTCATACAAGATGGACAAAGGCAGGAACATGAAACTTGTGGGGGTAGATACGATGTCAAATTTTCAGATGAGCTAAGGTAATTTGGAAACAAAATTACACAACAGCAGACTGATTCAGAAATGACATGATCAAAATAAACAACCGCATCTTTCATTACAGGAAGAAACGATTTGAATAATATTTCCAGTCTAATATTCCTAACTGGTGCAGAAGATATACTGACTATACATTTCTTTTTGTATTTAATACCAATATTATTGATAGTGGTTCTTCAGCTATGCGTCCAACTAAAACCCTGAGTTTACCTCCTCAAATATACTGTAGACTAAAAAGAGAATTTCCAAAGACAGGACAAAGAGGTAATCACTGTGTTCTACCCCCTCGATTCTGAAATCAACTACATACCATGCTACACCAGCTCTCCAAAATTGGAGAGAGCGGGCTTGCATCCGATTCTAGCTACATTACTTGGTAGTTTCCGTAAAAGCCGCATAGCATTGAGTGACAGCTAACCATATGAATCATAAACTAGCACCCTTCACTCCTGCTTAGTAACACTGAGTTAAAGGCCACCAGAATTTCAGCACTAGAGCACTAACAGATCTCCATGTATTACTGATCTTCCCACAGACCACTTAAAAAACCAAAATCTGTTACATAATTTTAACCTGCATGAATGTTTTATTTAGTAGCCACTATTCAAGTACCTCCCATTATTCTGTTATAGTTACGGTTAGTTCTACAGTTAAAAGAACAGAAAGCACATATGCAATCCCCTAGTTTTAAGAGACGCAAGTGGAGGTAAATTAATTCCTAGGATATAAATGTGTTTATAATATTCTGAAAAAGATCACACTAATTACAGATACTCACCATCAAAATACAATTACAAAAACATCGTAAGAGAAGGCAAAAGAAGCTTTAATTCTCGTGGGCCTGAGGATGTGAAGTATCAGAAGAAGTCTGGGTTTCATGAAGCTTTTCATTGCTTAATATTGATACACTTCAAGAGGATTAACTACTCCATATTTATAGAGTACTTTAGAAATGCAGAGAATTATATAAGAGCTAGGTATTATCATTCAAAGCATTCTGGCCAATAAGCTAATGAACAACATACTGTCCTCTTCCAAAAAATCAAATGCATTAAAAAGAGGATTTTCAAAATTACTGGACTGCAGTTTCTGGCAAGAAGATCTTAATTTTTTAATTCCTGGAGAGATTTTTTTATTATGTTTTTATTACATAAAACACTTCTACAGAATGGCAGCATATCTAAAGAGACAGACTTTCTATGCTTTGGCCTAATCAGAATAAAGTAAACTTTATAAAAATTTTTTTTAGAACCACCTGTCAAAGCACACTGTATGAACAACATCAAATAAATCTCACTTGACAAAAGCTACTGAGGGTTACTCACAAAATGACAGTTTTATCTACATACAAAATAAGAGAGTAATGAACAGTGTAACAGTTTCCCTTTGAGATCAGAATATCAACCACTAGAGAACGGGAGATGAAGAATTCCTATCCAGCATTAAAAAAAAAAGAAAAAATTCTCTCCCATTACAATTTTATAATTATAAACATTCTCCATTCAGGGACCTTAGCTTCACAACTTTAACTGTAGCAGAAACACGTACTCACAAAATTTTCCTTTGAGTTTTCCTTTGTTAGATATGCAGAAATACAATAAAATAATTAAACACATTCTAACTCTCAATTCCAGCAAGCTATAATTGAGGGCCCTATTTTGATATTAAAAAATCATTACAAATTTAAGAGCATCCAAGTACCCTACCATTTCTTCTCAGGTCAATGTCCTTACAAAGCAGGTTGTCAACCACAAATACAATGACAAATTCTCTGGCACACATCCTTCCTAATGTTCATCTGGTTTAAGTTACCTCCACTCTTTCTTGTATTTCATATTAAAACCATCAAAGAACGGAGTGGTTCATTCAGTAAAAAAACTGGAGGACGGGGAGAGGGAATCTGTCCAGTAGTATTGTTACCTTCATTAAAAGTATAATCTCTACAAAGATTAACTCCCGCTGCCCACATTTCCTCAGATTTCTGAAGACTTTTTTAAAAGGCTTCCTTATTTTAAAGGATAATACCTCTCACTTCATCTGCAAATTCTGCTTGCTACGTAAGTACTTTAAGGCTTTTGTGGTTTTTTGGTTGTTTGTTTTCCAAAATTGCCATTTCCACCCAAAGGGCTATCCTTTCTCTTCTGGCACCCGCACATATACAGAGACAGCACAGACACAGCAACAACCTTTTTCTTTGTCAGAAATACACCGTATTATACACTGTAAATACAGCAAATTAGCAATATAATCAAATGTATTTATTGACAGAAAACCAGCTACTGCCCTTACAAAAAGCTTCATTTACTTAAAAAAAAAAAAAAAAAATCACTACCAGACCTGAAGGGAGAACTTTCAGAGTTCCTCATCGCTTCCATTGTTTCATGCTTTTCAGCAAATGAAGTCTTCCAAATAGGGCAGTATCGCTGAACTTTCTCTAAAATGTTTCCATTTATGTATCTTAGTGACCGACAGAAAAGGTCGATATCCTTTGCTCATTAGCCTTAAAAAAGCACAAGAAATTCCTCATATATTTGTCTTTATTGTAACCACCCCTCACCAAAACTGCCAGATGAACTATTCAGACAGAATTCCATGACTACGATATGCTATAGTACATGAACTGACAATCATATTCTTACAACTTCCAACTACTTTTTTCCATTCCATTTTTCACTACATCATCTTTCATATTCCTTTCTTAAAAAATTTCTCAATAAACTTATTTTTTATATAAATAAAGGTTAACATTTGAAATAATATGAAAATCTTAGTCCAGTTTCTTATTCTCGATAATAATTAATCACTGATACATAGAGCTCTTGTCTACCTACACACTAAGTCTGGAAGAAATAAACCCCATGCTTTTGATTTTCAAAATTATTTCCTTTTTTTGGAGAAATGACTCAATTTATCAAGCACTACAGTCTGACTGCAATTTCTCCATCTTCACCCGTAAAATGAAATATTGCTACACAGCAGATGAATAGATATTCCAAGTATTTGCTTCACTGGAATGAGTAACAGGCTGTGCTAGCAAGAGTACTACAGCAGGAGGGAGGTGTGACACTGGAACAGGTTGCCGAGAGGGCCCGTGGAATCTCCAACCTTGCAGATATTCAAAACTCACCTGGACAAGACCTGAACAATCTGCTCTAGCTTTGACCAGGAGGCTAGACTAGATAACTTCTGGAGGTCCATTCCAATCTATGTGATTTTATGACAGACAGTTCTAAGACTGGCACAAGTAGGTTCTTTTTCCTTAGTATTAACAAACATTTTAGCATATAGTTTAACAGCTATTCTGACTCCCGGCTAAATTATTATATTTTCAAGAGTAAAATTTGAACAATTCACATAACTTCCATGAGGCTTAACTCTCAATCTTAAAGCAGACTGAAAATACTAACTGTTCTTCAAACAGTTCAAGAGGTAGCTCCTATTAGCAATGCTGTGTGAACAGGGAAATCAATGCACAAAGGAGTTATGTGATTTACCTAAGATGACAAGGAAAGCTTGTCCTGTTTGGAAAACTCCAGTGTTACAGTATCTAGAAAAGCTTATCACAGAGAAAGAAAAAAACATTTACTCTGCCTTGACATTCTGCAGACTTTCAGCAGCTCCTGCAGTGAAAAAAATCACTTTGATTTCCAAGTCAAACATATATATTGCGTATATATTGCTCACTTCTCATCGGTCCCAAACTTCTCTTAGGCTTACTACTGCCTGATAAAATTGTAAAATAAAATTTTGATATGTTAAGTAGTACCTGAAAATATGAATGCTACTTTAAAATATTTTTATGTCTTTCAAGTGGTATATACACAAAGGCAGCAAGGAAAGGCAGAAAAAAATTAATTATAAATAAATTTCAAAGAAACTGCTAGCATATGAGTTGGTGTGCAACAACAAGAATTCTTAATTAATGAGTGCAAAAAGCTAAAACGAGCTACATTTTTCCAGCAAAGCATGTTTTCCTTTTTATCACGTGCTACATGTTTTGCAAATCAAGGGAACAGAATAAGCTCATTTCAAGGTCAAAATGATGCATGTTTAAATTTTGTTAGTTGTAAATATAATATTACTATCAAAAGCCAACAAAGTCATACATCATTACGTAGACTCTGACAAGGTTCCCTGCTATCAATTAACGACAGATAGATTAATCACATTCTAGTTTGACAAACTGCATTGAAAAATGTGACTCACAAGTACAAATTTTGAGAGCTCAGCCATCTACATCAGATAATAAAGATTCAAAGACCTCTTTTCATCAGAGTCATTTGATTAGTCCCTCTTCAAAAAGAAGCCCTTTTCTTGTGATGAGGTGCCTTCTTTTATGTACCTTTTTCTTTTCCTGTTTCTCCAGATTTGTTATTATCCATATACTGAGATAAAAATGGTGAATAGTAAGGTGGCAATCTGTTTTACCTAAGCTATAAATAGAGCAAACGGAGCTACCCCCTTTCAGCACTACATGGATCATACAGTGTAACACTAGTCACGAACAGAAAAAAAAAAGGGACTTGCTCAAACAAAACACTTAACCTACTGTGCAAAAAAACTACTATGAAATAATCATAGAGGGGTATATTTTATATTGTACAGCCAGACCTTTAGTATTAATTAGTCCTTTTCAGCTATACTGAGTCAGTTTTACCTAAACAAAAGTAAACATATATTTTAAATAACCTTCACAAAATAGTGATCCTAAAGTGAGATGCTATACTAGAGCACAAAAGGAAAAGGAAGACCTAAAAAAAACTACCAAAAAAAAAAAAAAAAGCTACTTTAATGTTCACAGCAATAAGAAGGTAGTCTCTCTTACCACAGGAACAAAACAATTACCTATTATACCTTTTACACATACAGGAAAAACAAATAAGTGTAAGATGTAAGTCTTTCATTGCTAATGATCTCAAGATACATGAAACCATGGAAGGTATCATGCTACTGTTTCCCTCGTTAACACACCTTAACCATTCTTCACAATTACATTGCTAATGAGCACGCTAAATGTTTTACAGCTACAACAGTTTTACATTAGATACTTTAGCACAAACAGCTGATTTTTAATACAAAGCTATCAAGCATCAAACTTAAAACTGTTTGCATATTGTCCCTCAAGATTATTTCTGTGACTTACAAAATATAAAATATTCTGATATTCTTTCTATTGAAACCTGGCATAGCATACATTAATTTTTAATACTTCATAAATATTACTTTTATTTAAATTTTCTTAAATTTAAATTAATATGACGTTACAGAATAGGCACTATTAACAAGCAAACCACAGTTTGCTTGACAACAGTGTATATAAATGGTCAATATGAAACTAACTCTGCAATTTCAAACTACAGCAGTGACTCTATTCTACAGAACCACAGCATTGTTGAAAATTAAAACTACTATTATTTTTTTAATGGATTACATTTATTATATATTAAACTGCAAATCTGAAGAACAACCACATAATGGCTAACCACATACAAATGTCAGGAACAAAATCAAAGTTATTAGGTTTGTAGTATTATTTTTTGTCTTCTATTACTGTTCAGAATAGTTAAAGTAATTTTAAATGAAAAATACTGTTTAATATTAACTGAATAGTACTACATACTGATTAATTAGCTGCATTTTTTAATTCAAAGATATATTGTTTTAGTAAAAATGCACTATTTCCATTAATGTAAAAATTCTTTCTCTGTTACACATGCAATCTACAGCGATTAAGACATAGCTCACAGAGAAGGGGTACTGTATACCATGTCTTCAATTTAGAAGGAGATACAAAGGCTTGTAACAGATTTGGTTTCAGTTACTCAGTTGTATTCACACATGAACACAACTTGCATTTATCCCCAAACAATTTCTTTACAATAATTTATTAGAAAGTAAATGTCAAGTCCTTCCTTGCATTAATTTACAAATTCTCTACTTCTCAGCATTTGCCATATGCACAAAACTTAAAATTAAGGTATATACACACATACACCCCTGCACGTGTGCCTAGATATTTAACATACAGTTGATAGGAATTCAATAACACATTCACAGTACTGCATGAAAAGGTTTTTTTCCCCCCATATTTAAAAAACATTGCATAATACTTAAAAACTAATATGTCTGCAAATGCTAAATAGTTTCTGTATAAATAGATTTACATTAACTTATACATTTAACTGTATAAAGACAGAATGATTTTTCTGATTTTCTGTGACTTCTTATAAACCAGAAGATGCTTAAATTCAGGACTTAAAAATACTCTTACTTCAGAATATTTTTTTTTTTTTTTTTTTAGATTTTACTGCAAGTATTATACACAGATTGTTAATTGCGGTATTATCAAATATTAAATTTGTTTTAAGACAGTTACTGTAACAGCACACCAATATGATTTTCATCATTTTTCATATGAACTGAAAAGCAGAACAAAACCCTGCTGAACAGATGTTATACATACCAGTACCTAGAATATCAGTCAATGCTCGATAGTATTAAAAGCACATAGATTATGACATTGTAATTTTCATCTTACTCGCTTCACAAAACACAGCAATAAGCACACTGAGCAAAATGTAGCCTTTCATTAACTTTGATCTCCAATGTTCCAATTAAAATAAATAAAAAAAAAAAAAAAAAAATCTCAAGTTGTTGCCACATAACCATATTGCCAGATAGGACTGGCATAACCTGCAAATTCTTTTTGCTCATGGGGAAGCTCAGTAAACACAAT
>JAVJGG010000074.1:24089069-24106126 GCA_035590195.1 Aviceda cuculoides | reverse complement strand
CCCCCCCCCCCCCCCCCCCCCCCCCCCCCCCCCCCCCCCCCCCCCCCCCCCCCCCCCCCCCCCACGGCCATATCAGCATTACATAGCAAAGCACCCTTAATTGCCCTGAAGAAATGGGAAATAAAACTCTTCCCTCTCCACTTCAGTTTCCATCTTCGCTCATTCACCGTACATCAAAGGGAATCAACACGACCTGACACACAAGGACTATTCCCCTCAGTGATCCGGCAGGTGCTGAGGCCAGACAGAAAGCCTGTTTTCCACAGCCCTTTACCTTGTTTGATCGCTGGTTACTTTTGATCTGACACTGCCCTCACGCTAGTAATGACTTCCCCCTCGCAGAACCTACCTCGCATCTGTCACCCAGAATAAAGGGTATCACACTGCGCCCTGACAAGGCCTATGGCCATGAGATGTGCTGCCAGCGAAAGGCTCCCCAGCTCCCACCATTTCCAATTCAGCTCCCTTTGTTCTGCTGGGTACTGGAGCCAGGGCACCAGTAACAACAGAAAGGATTATACACCAGCTGTGAAGCTGAGCCTTCATGAATTTATATCTTTTCATCTCGGCTTCATCGTCTCCTTAAATGCGGTGAACTTCATGGTGGTTACTATGAAATACACATCCAACAAATGTTATGGAAAGTTTGTTTAAATCCTCTTTCCCTGGAAAAGAAAAGCCAGTGAATGTCCTCTAGTTAAACTGAGGAGCACTTTTCTTTTTTCCAACTATTATTATTAAAGTTTTACAATTAATGTTCCAGGAGGTCACTAAAGGCCAGCTGGCTAGTAGCAGTGAAAGAGCAGAAAAAGTGAGAGGAGAAGGATATGATTTTTGTTTTATTGACAAAAAGTGTTCCAGAGTTAAATGAGTTCTTTATATCCATTTTTTTTCTTTAGAACTATTGTGTGCTTTAACAGCAGGTAAAGAAAATAGAGGAGGATTTTAAATCAGATCATGTTACTTGGAGAATGTATTAAAAAAGGATTAAAACTACACAGGTTATACTACACAAAATAAGATAAAATGGATTTTGTTTTAGCTTTTAATTACAAGTATTTTAATGGTATTTTATGAATTTCAGTGTGGTAACATATATTGGAAAGATATAAAACCTTTTCCATCTGGAAGTCCAGTTAAAGAACTGAAACTCATAGCACAAAGGATACAATCTCACCTTTCCACTACTGTGTAAACACAGATTTGCATGACATGGGTCAGAGTCTACTCCTAAAAATCACACATTTGATACCCTAAATAAAAGGGTCCTGACTTCCACAGAGTGTTGCATACTCGTATTGTAAAATTAATAGGAACCGAGCACACTAAAAGTCTTCGGAAATAACTCTTTAAGGACTTAAGCAGGAATTTAGGAACCCAGTGATGTAAACTGATCAATTTCCGTAACTGAAATCAGATATTCTAAAGAGCTGTTGGTCTAATTAACACTTACATGATTCAGAACCAGTACCTCCAGTCTCTATCTAAATTTTAACTAAATTCTGTTAAAAATTTAGCTAATTTTTCCAATTATTTGCTCTTAAAAATAATAGTCAAACTCTAGAATCTAACTGTTGATGTTTGAAAAGCTGTAACAGTATCTGCCGAGGCCTGCTGAACTCATGTGGCATGATAATCATGCACAGCAATAGTGCATCATAACCTGCTGACATCTCCACATGCATCCTAGAATAATCCTGAAATGAAGTCAAAGAATGTCTAGAAAATGAGGTCTCTGCTCAGTCCTTTTCCATCAAGCAGCTCTAGGCCACTATGATTTACTGAATAGTGAAGTCCATCCTTGCAAGATCAGACCAAAAAAACGTAACAGGTAAAGAAAGACACCACAACAGATGGTTTTGACAGACAGACTTTGTGCAAGGCACTAATTGGGAACGCTAAAGCACTGCAATCATATGACTGTATTTAAGGAAGCTGGTTACCTTAAAAGCAAGACAGAAAATGATTCTCTGAGGTTTTAATACGACCAGGGTTTCTTGACAAAATTCAGCATTTTGAAATAAAACTACCACATTTTGCCTGACAATTTAAGTCTGTATGTCACTGTCTACCCCTACATCATCTGTGTTGCAAATGGAGGGTTTTAAACTTAAGAAGTGGGTTACTGGATGGACATAAACAGATAGAAAATATATCTTCAGAACAAAAGAATGCAGAGAGGGCAAGTATACAAACTGTGAGAAACAAACTGGAACAGATATTTCTCTGATTTGAATTAAAATATGAAGCTACAGGCTTTAAAAGAAAACCATGAGGAGGACAAAAACATTTGCAAGACCCAAGGAAAAGAAAACAAAAAGTATCTGCAATACTTCTTGGCTTATCTGAACAGAATATAACAAAATGCACATGAATAAAACTGATGAGACATCTTTGCATATGGCAACCTATGTAAAACTTTAAACATAGCCTAGAAGGCAAATACTTCTGGAATAAAAAAAACTCAAGACAATGAAAAAAGAACAAAACTTAAATTTAGCAATCTTGAAAGGTAATTCAAACCAATAATTAGAAAGACAGCAGGCACTTAGAAACTGCTAGATACTTTTCCACAAACAGTTGAAAAGTTCATTGAAATTACAGCTTTCATGGGAGCAGATGACCAGCTGCAAAGAGGTACATGTTTTCTCTGTCAGACAAGAACAGCGTACAGATTCTGCAGCCTGGACATTGAGGTACATTACAATGACTGAGCATAAAGTTGTATCAATACAGGATTTATTTCAGGCCAATGTTTACTTTAGACTAAATGGAAGCCATCTGAATGAGGTCAGCATAATGCCAAGTCTGAGCCTGTCTTACATGTAAGCCAGGCCTACATGCTCAGTGCTATTCTAATACGTGCACTCAGTAGCAGTACATACAACGTGTTCGCACCTCCTACTACCACTCGGGGAAGGGGGCATGGTAGCAGAGGGAAAGAAAAAAACACCCCAACCCTCCCACCTCCCCACCGGCTTGTCCTCTACAGATTATATTCTGGTGAACAACTGTTTCATGCAAAGCAGAACAGATCCTACTGTCAGCTGGGTGCCTTCAACTCGGGGATCCTTGCTGGTAATTTCTCTTTCGTCTTCACAGAAGTCTTAACACTCTTGTTCTGATGAGAAACAGCAATCTTCTGATTTTTTTTTTTTTTTACTGGGTGGTGGGAGGATGCCATTCTTAATGGCATCTGACAGCTTTAACGCTAACCAAACTGACCTTGAACAAACTTGGTATCAATAAGGGAAAACTGAAAATACACTGTGAAAGTAAACCAGGCAAAGAGAAAAGTGCTCAACAGAAGGCATGGGGGAGGGAGGGGAGGATAACTTCAGTCAACTTAAAGTGATCTCAGTAACACTGAATAACAAGGTGAAAACTATGGGGTTGTATCATAATTGTAATCTACTACCTGAATTTGAAAAGGAATTAAGGTCTGCAAAGACAGAAGCCCTTTGCCTCCTTCAAACAGTTTGAAAGACATAATAATAAAAAAAAAAAAAAAAAAAAACAACTTCTTTGTGAGACAATAAGTTTCAATAAACATTTTTGATTTGGACAACTTGCACTACACAGAAAAAAATGAATTAGTTACTAAAAGAAAAGATAGGCTATTTGTATAACAACCAGATTAGATTCAATAACAAAGATAAACCTCTCCAAAATCATTTAGCTTTCAGAGGAGAAATGGAAAAGAAAAAAAGGTGGATATATAAAAAACATAGCTACAGAAAGAATTAAAAAAATCCTCTACTTTTATAAAAGTTTACTTTTTTTTTTAATTAAGGTCAGCATTTAATGCTGCTATCATTAAAGTTCTCATTCAATAGAAGAGTCCAATTTTTCCTTTTATCTGAAGCTTTGGCATTCTGTTTTTGTTTGCTTGGCTGGGGAGAAGAGAGAGTTTTGAAAAAGCTAAGAGACTCTAAAACCACTCCACAGTCCAATTTTGTTTACAGTAACAAATAAATAGTTCCCTTGAAATATACACTAATTAGGTAGAGGAAAATTCCTCCTTTCTGCCCCCACTCCAAGCAGTTTGCAGTGGTCAGAAAAAAAACCACATTCATAGTAACAGAAATGGAATATTGAGGCTGACCTGTCAGCCTCAATTCATCAGAAGAACCACACACTGGCAATGACTCATGAGATTCACCAGGTAATGTTGTGTGTTGAGCCTTTAAAAAAAGAAAAAGTGAACAAACACCACAATTTTGACATAGTAGAGTTCTTCACCCTACAGATGCATACAATTTACTTCAACTAAATAAATTTCAAAATAGCAATTCTAAGCATTTTGTAAATTGATACTGAAATTATTTACATAATATTAAGTTTGTGTTTAAAAGGAAGAAAACAAGCAACAACATGAATACTGCATGACAAAATGCCTCCAATTCCAACAGCAATTCAAGTACTGTACAAATAGCAGCTACGGGGTAGTGAGTACTTTAAAGCTTCACTACCTGTGCAATTAACGTATAAAAAGTCTAAGAACTGATTTTGGCACTTGCTGGTTCATAAATTCTACAGAAATAGTTTAACAACTGACTGATAAAAAATTTTGGTTTAATTGATAAAAATCACAGTGTTAATATAATATATCAGACTTTATGAAGACATCAGAGTACATGTAAATTAAGTTAAAAGTTCATGAAGTTATAAATGAGGCATCATCATGAAGTGACTATCTGTCTACCAGCCAGGTCTTAGCCTTCACTCTACTTAACAAATTTGTCTTTTTTGAAGACAGTTTTGTATAACTGAAATCCACTGGTAAATGCTCATAAAATACACTAGGTAGCATAGGATAAAACACAAAAATATCTGTGTTAATTTACACCTACAATTTATACAGTAGAAGTCTACCTACGTCAAAAACACTTCAGCTTAGCAGTGATTTAATTGTTCACATTGTACTGTATAGCTGTCTGAGATTTCACTTTTCAAGATGAATTCAAAACCATTTTTCATAATTCCTACCAGCAAACTCAGTGTTTTAAGCTGTGACTCCACCCACACACCTTTTCATTTGAGGAAACTATACACCATGAAACATTTTCAAGAATGAATATTCCCAAGATAGTCTGATGCTCATAATCTACACCTTTGATTCCACACCCATATATCACTTCGGTAATTTTTTTTTTTTCCTTTTTTTTTTTTTTTTAAGACAAGATCATGAGGAATAGGAATTAGTAATTCTGTGTGATAAAAGTAGCTTACATTTACTCTCAGAAGTTAACACTGATAACACTGGTGACTTAAACATGTCCCAAAAATGGGGGGGAAGTTGGTTTGGGGGGAATTTGACCACCACTCCCCATTTCTTCTCCACCAGAGAAAATCCAGAATGGACTGTAAGACTGGATATGTTTGGACAGCATTGTCAGTTATAAGATGACTGATCTGTCCTCTCATTAGGCCTAGCTTCAACTCTAAGGGGGGATTCATGTTAAAAAAAAAAAAGGAATGAAGTTTAGAGCACCTCTTATAAAGTCTCTTTTCAGTATCACAGAACATAAAGACTTCTGGGAAAGCAGTTGTAGTTTATTAGTCTTAAAGACTTGACCAGCAAGGCTTTTCCAAAACTTTTCTCATTCTTTTTAACCCCCAGGCCCAGGTTTTTTTAAACCCCAAAACCAACCAACCAAAAAAAAAAAACGCACTCAAAACCCACCACCAAGCAACTTTATTCTTAACTTTTCCAACACAAAAGCTTGGCATCTTAAGGCTGCCATGCCCCCCCCCCCCCCCAAAAAAAAAGGAGGAGTGGGGTCATATGGTACTGCACTGGTCTGTTCTTCAGCACATTGCCTCTACTAGTTTTTGCTACAGAGATGGAAAGCCTCTCAGAGAAGAGTGGGACCTCTTCTTAAACTGTTGCATCCATTTTCTACATGAGAGAGAGTCAAGAGCCTCCCAGTTTCCTCATTTTTCCATGTTCATGACATAAAACCACAAAGGTACAAAACAGATGAGGAAAAATAAACCAACAAAAAAACCAACACAAAACCACAACTGCCTGCTTTTACTCGATCCTACACTTACAGCAACCCTAGCATCTAGGGAAAGAAGTTTCAGGTAGCTTCAGGTAGCCTTTTCAGACCCTGAAGAGAAAATGTTCATACTGTGACACGTCATGCCACATTATATGTAATTTAGCTAAGTAAACTATTTCAAAATGAATTCTCTTTAACATAGACAATATGTACAGGCAGAAAATAGTGTTGTTTCTTGTCAAACCTTGGCTTGAACACAGGCAAGCTGTATTTTTCAGCAGACAATAAAAGAGCAAAAGTACATCCTTTATACTGTTGTGGTTTCCCCTGCCAATTGGTACAGAAAACCTGAATTTTAAGGATTCATAAGCAGACATTCATACAGATCTCTTACTTTTTTTGTGAAAAATGAGAACTTTCTAAGCAAAATATTTGCTCACACACATACTCACTAGCTAGAAGGGAAATTTCTGTCCAAAGTAGTCAAGGAGGGAATGTTATATGCAACTGAAAACTTAAGGTCTTAAAATGGAAATTGTGCTATATTTATGTAGGTAATACAAACTGCACAGACAGCAATATTAAATGAATTGGTATTTCTTCAGTAACATTTGTTTTCAAAATCAACAGCTGCTTTTACAAAAATGCTGATTTTCTACTGTATAAGAGACTAGTAATTAACTCCCTACACTCATAAGCCTAACTTTTCTGCATAAGCTTAAATCAAGAAAACCATAATCATGTCTTCTGAATACAACTACAAACAGGTTAACCAGTAATAACAGTAATAATTATGTCCCCTTTCCATGTAGTTCAGAAAATAAATTAATTTGAAGTGCTTACAAAAAAAAAAAAAAAAAAAAGAAAAAATCATCTAATTTTAACTTTTAGAAATTAGAGAAATTGAATATTACTTTTAAGATAGCCAAATTTGTCAGAAACAAATATTCCTGGAGAATTAGATAGATGGAAGAGTGATACACTCTGCTGTGATGAACAGTAACTATTACAGAAGTCATCTGTCCTAGTAAAGACAGCCAGAGCACACCAACAATTCCAGCATGGTAGATTTGATACACAAATATTCCCAGATACTCTTCTAATCTTCTACCCAACACACCATTCATCTCTTAAGAGCTGGGATATCAAGTTATAGCTTGATATAGTTTGTCTTTTTTATTGTTTAGCCCTTACTAGTAAGGCAAGTTCATTTGAGAGCATTTATTTTCATGTGTTTGTTTCATTCTCAGTTAACCACTCTGAAGCTTAAGAGAAACAAACTTACTCTTATTTCTTGTATAGATTAACCCTCTGAATACCAATCCTGTCCTATAACATTTAAGTACTAGTTAGAAAGTCTTTACAGTAAGAACCATTTTTTTGTTCACCCTTCAAAATGTTATTACCATTTTACATTTCAGCTTATACACAGCTCAAATGTTTTCTCTGTGTTTAAGCAGCAAAAGTAAAAAATAATTACTTCCCACTCACATCTTTTTCACCATAATTTTGTAACCTAGACTTTTTTCTAACTTACGTTTTCATAGTTCAGACAGAAAATATTCTCAAACCATTCTTATAATTTTACCAAACTGGTTGGAGATGGAACACCAGCACAATCTTTCCCACTGCTGTGGTTTAACCCTGGCTAGCAGCTCAGACCCACACAGCCACTCACTCACTGCCCCCAGTGGGATGGGGGAGAAAATCAGAAGGCTAACAGTGAGAAAACTCACAGGCTGAAATACAGTTTAATAGATAAAGCAAAAGCTGCATGTGCAAGCAACGCAAAATAAGGAATTCACTCATTCTTCCCCATCAGCAAGCAGGTGTTCAACTGTTTCCTGGTACGCAGGTCTTCATCACATTAACAGTTACCTGGGAAAACAAACTTTGTAACTCTGAACATCTCCCCTTCCTCCTTCTTCCTCCAGTTTTATTGCTGAGCACGAAATCATACAGTCTGGAATATCCCTGTAGTCAGTCGGGGTCACCTGTCCCGGCTGTGTCCCCTCCCAGCTTCTTGTGCACCCCCAGCCTGCTCACTGGTGGGGTGGGGTGAGAGGCAGAAGAGGCCTTGGCTCTCTGTAAGCACTGCTCAGTTACCAACACTCTTTTGGTCACAAATCCAAAACCCAGCACCATATGAGCTACTATAGAGAAATTTAACTCTATCCCAGCCAAAACCAGTACACTCACAAAATCATTCCAACAGTCAGTTTAGTTACAGTCATGCATTCATGTCCCAGACAGACATATAACACTCAACCCTCGAAAAACTTAAAAGGTGTAAAAATAATTTCATATTTTCAGAAAACAATAATTTCTGTATAGGTACAAAGCCCATAGAAACAAAAAACAAACAAACAAACAAAAAAAAAACAAACCCAAAAAAACCCACTTGGATGCAATGGAGCAAGGAGACCAGAAGACAGTCACAAGTTCATGTTTGAAGACCAAACCAGCAAGTCAATTTTTAGGAAAGCCTCAGACACAACAGAACTTTCAAATGGTTAATATGAGGAAAATTTTAAAACATTACCGTGTAAAACAAAAGGAGGAACACTAAGCTAAGGACTCTGGGAAAAATACTGGGGCAAAGCTGCACATAGCTCTGAAAGGCAGAACAGGATGTTCACGATTAGCTACAGTAAGTACAATAGTACCTAGGTCTAAAGCCCAGACAAACACAGTTTCTTAAGCATTAGCATTCTGCATAAAAAGAATAATGACAGCAGAAAGACCACAGCAAAATTGACAGCAAATAAGGCTGGAATTTCTAGGATGACAAAAGCACATAAAACATGGAACACCAAAACCAAGTTTAGATATTGATGATAGATTTACAATGCAAAGCCTCCAGCTAAGTGTAAATCAAAAAATTCATGTGTCTGGGGCACTGATGTTGCAGTTCAAAAGTTAAAACAATTTAACCTGGACTCAAAAAAGACAGTATTTAGGATAGTTTGAGCAGTTCCTTCTCCATGCCCACTCAATTTGCCCTGTAACATACGTGCCAATAATGTGACATTTCATTGAACACAACTACCTGCTCAAGTACCTCAAGATATCCGTAGAAGATCATGAATGTATTTGTTCCCAGATACTGGCCACTATAGCAGCACGAGGAGAAGGAATGTAGACATTTGCACAGCTTACTTCCATTACACCTAACTCCATACAAGGTTTGATCTCTCATACTTAAAACTTCAAGCTATGTAAAGTTACAGTCAAGTTCTTTGGGAAACAAGGTGTTTTCATCCAGCTTCATAAATTTGACAAGTCCATTTTTCTAGTTTCATAAAGTTAAAAAGTTCAAATGGAATTTGCTGGAATGGATGATATAAACGAAGATGCCTGTCTGTCATTCATTATTTTTACATAATCTTGCCTTCGTCCCATACAAATAAAAACATATTTGTATTACCTTTGATGGCTGCAAATTACAACCATTTTAAAATAACGATACTGACAGTTTTAAGGATTTGCATCACAGCATCATACTTGTGATCTCTTTCAGTAAGAAGCATCACAGCTCACTGGGAGCAATATTATCAGGTTCGATTTATTACTATCTTTAAGTGAATGGCTGAAGATTTTTACAAAGTACAACATGGATCAAGATACTGACTTAACAAATTAAGAACTACAAGTGATTTATCTGGAGTTTGCCAGTGGCCTCTCTGCCACCAAACATCACTAGATTAAAAAGCCAAAACCAACCCATTCCCTCCCCACCAAAAAAAAAAAAAAAAAACATAGAAATTGAAGATTTTTGTTACAACTCAGTTCAGGTGACTTTAATATCTAGCAGCACACATACTAATAAAACACATGTTTTAGTGGAAAGATTTTTCACTCTAGTATCATGGAATTCTATTTGTGACTAAAGAAGTGCAACAATACTTGGTCCACTGACCCAAATGGCAATTAAATATGGATATTTCAAACAATCGAAAAGGCTCCATATCCAACTACCAAACCCCAGCCACCAAGTTTTTGTATTATGTTAAAAGCTCAAATAACTTGTTCAACAGCAGCAACAAAAGCCAACCCCTCCCCCAGAAAACAAACAAACAAAACAAGTAAGTGCCTGCACTCTGGTTTAATTCAAGATCTACTATATCCATTAAAATTTTCTATAAATCTACCCTACATAATCAGACATTTTGCTTAGTTCAGTAACAATTTATCGTTTCAGTAAGCAGACTGAAGCATAAATTTTCTCATAAAATTTATTAATTACTGGCATCCAGAGGAAAAAAAAAAATTCACTGCATACATCTTTTTCAGTATAGCAGTTACATATTATTACAGAGGTTTTATAGCTTCAGTAAAAGCCCTTTTGAAGGCAATGTGCTATTGCATCTTTCTATTAATTTGCTTTTACTTACATTCATTCTTTTTACATAAAATGCTAACAGGTCAAATTAGACAAAATACCACAATGGTAAAGAAATTGTACAGGCATCTTCTGAGCTGACTACTAAACACATTTTAACTTTCTATTTGCAGTTTGACAGAGCACTTAATAAAAACAAAACATTGCATGCTCTAGAAATATAGAAATACTCTATAAATATTATTCATTTCTGTACTGCCATTGCCTTTGGTATTTATTTCAATTACAATACACAATGGCTCTTTCAATAACTATACAGAAAGCATAAGAATTGACTCATATTTAAAACTCCGACCTTACTGCAATTTGCTTGTGAAAAACCTAAAAGCAACCTACATTACCTCCATCCATTTGGATTTTTAGTACCTGAATCTTCAATATTGAGAATATTACTTTTTACAGTACTTTGTGAGTTTGATGTACAAGTTCACTAATGTGCCCATCGTTAATGAGCAGGCATGAGCAGAGATTACTTGAATGTATAAATAAATGTATTTAACCTTTTCTAAAATTGTATGCAAAATACATCACCTGCAAGTATCAATCAAATGAATAATCATCTTATAATGTTGATGAAAAAGTAGAAAAAAGTTCTGCATCAGCCACTTTTCCACTCCTATTTTATTCCACACCTCAGTTCATCATTACTGTAATTTACAGTATATGTACTACACATTTTTATACATAAAACATTCATTAAAAGTGGTAACAAATTACACCGTAAAGAATTAGTGTAAGTGGTATAATACCTAATTTTATATGAATATAAAAATTTAAAGTATTTTAAACTGTAGAGTAGGTAGAGCCATTAAACTACCACATGTAACCTAACAAGAGTCGAGAAACATAATTAATGCAACAGTACATATTACAACTTCAGTTCTTAGTTGCTTTTAAAATGTATGTATACACACACACAGACACACTATACATGACAAGTCAACTTACAACATGGAATAGTTGGTTAATAAGCTCAATAAATGCAGTGCTTGTTTAAAAAAGAAAAAAGCACAGAATAGTGAAATCATATAGCTGACCTAATTATTAAGCCAGAGTATTTATATGTACAGTCCAGCATTTGAAAGGTGTATACAACTAGCTTTACAAGAAAATTACAGCCTATACACACATTTTGTTCCTGCATGGTATATAGTAGAAAGAAGCTGCACTAGCATTTATAAAGAGACTGAACTCGAGGAACTGGAAATGGGATATGGAGCCATTCACTTCTATAAGTGGCCCAGGTCTGTGGTAACTAAGTTAATCATTTGACAAATGGTTGGTAGTTTTTATGAAATGAGCTGGTGCTTTCAGTCCAGTTCCTGGTGCTTTTGTGATGTGGATATCTATCAACTATCAGCCACAGTAAAGACTGAGTGAGCACGGAGACTGAACAAGCTTCTTAACCCTTGCTAGAGGTCTCTCTAGGTCAGGGTTTGCAGCACTTTGGTGGGGCAGTGGGATAAAGCTTGCACTGCTACTGCTGCTCACACTGTACCCATTTAGTGGACAAAAAGAGGACTTCAGTTTCCAATGCTGTCAGTCTGAAGAGTTTCACAAACACTGAATTCATGTTAAAATGAAATTTTCTTTCACCTGCTTAAATGCAAAGTTTCACCACTGAAGACTAACATTTGGAGGGGGGAGGACAGGGGACAGAAATCATACAAAAAGATGAAAGCATTAGCAAAGGTTAAACAAAAAAAACGCAAGAAAAAAAATCAAAAACCCACACCTTGAAACTCTTTACTGAAATCTCCTCCTGCAGAGATAAGATGTCTTTTGAACAATACAACATAGAAAAATGCTTTCAGTATAACTTAAGGTACTGCATTTAAAACCCAAAATGTGGTGTTAAGTATAAAGCTGAAAATTGTTGCTTTAAGAGGTTCCTAATTTATCTGACACCAAGGGCTTAACCAGAATTAGTTTGCCTCTCTGACACATACCATTGAAATACAACTGAAGAGTGAGACACTTGAAGTACTTTTGTTTGACATTATTAAAAAATACAATGAATGTAGTAATTAAGAAGATCCACACTATTAGACAAGGGTGCACACAAAATAATTTGCTTTAAAAAGCAAAGTTTCCTGTGTTGTATTCCTAAGTACACATCCCCAGAAAACACATTCTTGGCCTTTAAGAAGCCATGAGTTCAAAACTGTGTTAAATATTGCAGAAGGTGGTCTTATCTAGGAATGGGTAAAAAGGAAACCAAGGAACAACAGCTGGTTTTCTCCAAGGTTTCACTCAGGATCTCCAGCAGCAGTTAGTTTCAAATCATTCACTTTATACTCAGTATATCTAGCATAGATCATAGAATGATTTGGGTTGAAAGGGACCTTTAAAGGTCATCTAGCCCAACACCCCTGCAATAAGCTGGGACATCTTCAACCAGATCAGGTTGCTCAGAGCCCCATCCAACCTGACCTTGAATGTTTCCAGGAATGAGGCATCTACCACCTCTCTGGGCAACCCGTTCCAAGATATATGCATTTCCATCTTATGTTCTTCAAATTCATTCTATTTTAAAAGAATACAAAATATACCACAATGTCCCAAATTCTACCAGTTTTCTCCTTCCTCTTTGCTAATATTTAATGAACTACACAAAGCAAACCTCTTCTAATGCTTCAGTAAGAATACATATAACTACACTGCAAGAGTCAAACACTATTTAGTTGAGTAGGCTTTGTTATGCTAACAGTCTGAAGACATTTAAGAACTATTTGGACAGCGTTCCTGGCAGCTGAACTGAAGAGAAAACAGGATCTGTGGAACCAGCACAATATTCAGAAATTATCTGCTGTGTATTGCTAATTCCCTATAGCAAGGACTCAAAGACCTGTTACCACTACAAAGTCAATACCGCCATCTAAGGGTGACAACAAAGTATATTTATTGCCAGATTATTCTCAGAAACATTTATACAGAAAATAAGTCTGACACCTGCACAGGTTCAAATGCCTTTAGAGCAAATACATATTTGTGCACAAGCACACAATCTTCACTTTTTTTCCTTTTATTAACATCAAACTCACCATGAATGTTTTACCTTAAGAACAGTATTACAGAAACTGCCCAAGTCAAAATGCAAGTTACAAACAAAACAGCAAAAAAATTATCAAACTCTGAGAGACAAGGGTGTATCAGTTAGATTTCCAAAGAAATTATAGAACCATTTTATTTTGTTCTAAAAACAAAAAAAGTAAATGTTTCAGAAGGGCTTATTGAAAGACTAACTTTCTGATGTGGATTATTAATACTGAACAGATGTCTCAAACAGTTCTTACGAAAGCATGTTTTCCCATATCTCAGCTTAGTTTCAGTACGGTTATTCAATGCATTTTTAAAGCACTAAACATTATGTTTATGGTACATTAGTAGTTTTTGGTGCATATGTAACATGTTTGACAAACTAAAATACAAGAGGGACTTTATCATTACTAGTGAACACTACCAACAATGTCATCTGTAAGTTTTTGCTTTAGAAAGCTCTAATTTAATACTTGACAGAAGATGAAGCATCATTATCCAAAGCTATGATATAGAGAAATCAATCTCAGTATTGGCATCATCCTTAGTATGTATGCACATGTTTAGCAAGTAGCTAGTCCTATATGTGTGTTCTCTGTCTACAAAGAAAACAAGCAGCACTTTCCTGGAGAACATGAGTTTTTAATAAAAGTGAAAAAAGAATAATTGAAGGGGAAAAGTCTGGAACAACTACAGTTCTTTTCACAACCTCCAAAAAATTAAAAAAGCTAGTTAAAAAGTATTTTAGGAAAGTATTCACAAAGAAGTATGGGAAAATGATCCTTCTTCTGAAATTTCCCCAAGCAGAACAACAGTTTTAAGTAATTACGTGTAAAAATTTAAATAGTATATGGAATATGTTGAGGGGAGGGGGTGAAGGGCAGAGAAATCACATTCTTTAGGAATCTTTTTCCCCCAAAGTCTCTTTCATTTACTTGTTAACAGTGAAAAAGTAAGGTATTTCTATGTATTCTAAACTTCAGTAGTTCACATCATCAGTTGATGTGCAGCTTATAAATGCCTTCTAACATTGACTTTTCTGTTCAAACTATTTGCCTCGACTAAACTCAAGGCAAAGTACTCCCTCCTCTCCACATTTGCCCTGTGTCATGCAGAAGGCACACTGCTGAAGTAAGTGGTTTGTAGCTGACATGTATGAAAGAAAAAGAGAACTGCTTCCCAAAGTCAAAAATAGGAGGGAGGTGTGGGGGAATCTCAGTAAAACAGATAAGCATAAATAAATCAGATTACACTATGCTATGATTATTCAGAAAACATGAAAATTAAGTTTATTATGTCCTATAAATTTTCATACGTTGATTCCAGTCAATGCTTTAAAAGTATATGTTAATTATGTGACATAAAACTAAAATGTTTTAGTCTATCTTAATTCTTCTTTACTGAAACTAAAAAATTATATTATTCACATATCTTAAGTGTTATAGTTTCTATCAAACATAACATCACAGTTAACAGGAATTTCTACTCTGCATTATCTGCAACAAACTGCAAAGGTGGGCACAACACTAACAGAACACTCATCTTTAAAACCACCATTAAATAATTATCTGTAAAATATTTACTATAAAAGTGTTCTCACACATCAAGCATGAAAAAAAGATTCTCAAACACACTGCCAATTGAGCCAAAATTTGGATATCTTGAAATGTCCTCCACTCACAGTAGATACTGTTCCTGGATAGAGTCAAAAGACAAACAAGGAACTAGAAAGGTGTTCAAGTTAGACCACAACCATCTTCCTGAATGTATCTGGGAACCACCAGACAAATTATTTGCCTTTAAGTCATCTACTTCGCAAGATCATTTTATTGGAAAGGGAGAAATGTTGCCAGCACTCCAACCAACTGTAGTAGCTTAGTTGCAGTAGTATTTCTCATCTACCCCTAAACAAGTTTGGAAAAGTGAAAAGAGAAGAAGGGAAGTTAGTATAAGGGTAGGAATGCTGTCATCCTGTTATAGTATCTACAACTCCATCTCCCTTCATCTTTAGAAGCTCCTTCTCCTCATCCACATCTAACTCACCATGAAAAAACACAGACACTGGGTGGAATAGGGAGGTACAAATCTATAACTCCTGCCTGTTAAGTTTCAGCAACCACTGTATTATAAGGTTAGCCATTAAGTCACTCAGTTAACGAAAGACAATGAAAAATAAACCAGTGTGTAAAATCAGCATAGCTAAGTGGAGAAGGTTTTTCCCAGCTCTAAAATGAGCTCCCAAATCTAGGTCTACCCTATTCATAATGAGGAAACGGAGAGTTTACACACTGCCTGTACAAAATTGCTTCTGGCAACAATCCTTCCCTTTGGGTGCACTACAGTCACAAACTTGTTCTGCATCTCTCTACAAAGAAGTCACAAAACCTTTAAAATCTCTTAGGGCTCCATTATTCTAGTGAAGGCTGGTAGCAAGGTGTTAATTTTCTTCGACAGCTCAGGTTAAGTACAGCCCCACTCCATGTCTCAGTGAGTACTGCATATTAGTGTGGAACAGTTGTCCGATTTTGCAGCTTAAGCTACGTACTGTCTATCTGGGGTAGAAGGACAAAAAACGGGGTTGGTAGAAAGTTAACAATGAAATCAACCAATTCATCTTCCATCAGCCACATCCACGTTAATCATTCACAGGAGGCAATCATGAAAGTTACACTCATAACATTCAACTCCAGTCATGACCATAAAATAAAAGTCCAACTAAACTCAACCAAGAAGCTAAGAAATTTCTTAGTTTTGTCTGGACAGAGTTGTAATCTGTTCTTCCATTTACACTGAATTTCTGTGAGATTGTTTGATTGTATCAGATTGCTTGGGGACAGATAAGAAAAGACAACTCAACATACTGGCACACTTTGCAAGTCCTACAATTTTTTTTTTTTTCCCTCACTTGGTTCCCAATTTGACCAGTATGCTTCAGAAAAGAGGCTTTACATATGATTACTCTTCCATTCAAAGGACAGAGGAAAAATAAACATGTTTTGAAGAGGTACAAATCATAAACAGTTATGTAAACAACAACCTTGTATTGTTAAGTTAGCCTTGCAACATTAACTTTTTCTTCAGACATCCTTTGCACCCATTTATTATTTGCAGCTGTCACTTACTACCATGACTCAGTCAGCATTTCAAAGAAAGAAGAGGGTCTGTTTTTCTGTGAAATGCCTAGTATATTAAACAATCAGAACATAAATTCTTTCTCTGTTTCTGCTCAGCAGTCTGATAATGGAGTTACTTAGCAACAGATGAAGCAACTGAACTGTGTTGCCTCATCCACATTTCACTGTAAAGTAACACTCACAAAGGCATTATTTAGCTGCTGGTTGCCTCTGTACAGATGTATTTTTGAAGTATAAAATCCATTAGTCTGAGACAAGCCTACATGAAAACCCAGCCCCCATGTACCATCTATAATGGACAACACATTTTGAAAGTAATGGAAATTGCCTCTAAGATTCACAGGATTTTAAGCACCTCTGAAAAAGGAAAAAACAAGAAAATACAAAACACACAGACTCAATGTACAGTATTTACATGAAAGCTACAGAAGATATTTGTGGGGAAGTGGGGGCAGAGAAAGGAGTCTTCTTACT
>JAVJGG010000074.1:24024005-24036697 GCA_035590195.1 Aviceda cuculoides | reverse complement strand
CTGGATTGGCTACCACCGGAAATGCTTGTGGTACAAACTGTCCTTCTATGATGGCATCTCGAATGACTCCCTTCCATTGTCTGGTTGAACCCACTGGTTCTGGAACAGGAATTGTTGTCGGTGCTCTATTAAGCAGATGTTCTGGAACTGGTTGGGGTGCAATGGGTGGTGGCAGTGGTCCAAACGGTGTTCGCGGCATGGGCGGTATAAATGCTGGTGGTGGCTGGAACACTCCATGCTGAAGAGGAACTGAATCTGGAGGGTCCGGCAGCTTCTGGGTTTTGTCATGTAACTGCAAACCCTCTAATTTGTGCAACGCCTCCTGCAACAGGTCTTGTACTTGTCTGTGTCTTTTTGAATTGGCGTCCTCTCTTGACTCTGATTCGGCTGAAAAGTCAGGTTTTTGTGGTGATGAAGGATATTCTCTCGGTGGAGGGTGGCATATCGGCCCCTGGTTTTGCTGCTCCTCTTCCTGTTTAACTTCCTCCTTTTCATCTGCATCACAAGTAATGGCAGTGGAGGTGGCCAGAAGAGGGAGGGAGGGAGGGGGCGGGGTGGTGGCGGTAGCGGCGGGGCAGTGGGGAGGGGAGTTGCTCAGGTTTGGCGATGGCTGAGACCTGTTTGCCTTGGGCTCCTGGGGCTCAGTTGATTTAACTGGTGGCAATGTTTGTGAGGCTGTTGGTACGGGTACCGAAATCCTTGTACTGAACGTATTGGCACTTGAGGAAGTGACCGAAGTCTGAGAACTATCAGGCGTTAATGCGGCAGAAGCAGCGACAGCTCTCTCACATCTCATTTTGCACAGAGTCTCACGGATCAGTTTCCACAAAGTAGCATATTTTGCTGCCTCCTTAGCTGCTTTTCCCCCACTGCTTATATCATCCCATAGGCTTGTCCCTATGGCTTCCCAAGTAGGTAGCTCAAACGCCACCCCGTAATTGGGGATCAAGTTTCTATTCCAAGCCCACTGCATCAGTCCCTTAATCGTATGACTATCATACGGTATTTCTCTCACGGAGAGAAAATGTTGGAGGAGTTTTAGTACCGCTTCTTGCTCTCCGGTCAACCCCATCTCCTCCCCGACAGCTCACCTCTCTCAGGCAAGATTCCTTGTTCCGTTCCCTGAGGTGCACCTGTCTCCCCAGACGCTGGGCTTAGGCATCTGCCGTTGCCGGGGTAGCAACTACTTTCGGCCGGCTTTCTCGTCCTCAGCTCCGTCACTGCTGCCGCTCGTTACAGCATTGTCGAAGCTGAGGGTCCCTGTTCGGGCGCCATTTGCAGGAGTTCGAAATGGACAGACGCGAGACAATCAATATGATCAAGCGAATGCCTTTTATTGCATACAATACTCCTTTTATATGATTTCTACATGTCCACGCGCTCAAAGCAGCCCTCTAAATGGTTAACATCCCAAAAGCATGCGCCTCTTCTCCTACAATGATTGGTTACTAGTAGGTGCCCATGCGAATGCAATCTTTGTTCTTTCTCCTTCTTTATCTTGTTTCAGCCGGCGGGAGTTGTCTTTCTCCTATGAACCATAACCTTGAGCTTGTTTTGTCTCTCAGCTAAGCGGCCTGCAATAACTCTGTAAGCCTAAATCTCACTTACGTAGGCTGGATTGCTCACACGTCCTTTTTCCCTCTAAGAATGCTTCCACAACGTGGAAGCTCACTGATGACAGGTGTAGGTTTGATGGCACTGCTGGAGTGGGATGGGACCTCCTCAAGGTACATTTCCATTGTACACATCATGCAGAAGCCTTGCTCCAAGCTTGAAGAGGGAAGGAAGGAAGCAAGTAAGCAAGCCTCTCAGTCAAGCAAAACATACACAGCTATGGACAACCTCCAAGAAAAAAAACACCTTGAAGTTACAGGTACAATCTCCACTCACCATTCTCTTCTCCTCAGGTGCCAATAGCCCAACAGCCCTGTGGCACTGCACAACATTGCGTGGAAGTATATCCAGAATGTCCATAGTAAAACGGACAGTCTGTATCAAAACTGACCAATGTACCAGATGAGAAAGCACCCAGGTGCCCTTGTCAGAATGAACGCTTAGCGATAGGGCAAGTGGCTTCCAGGCTTATTCCACCCAAGAATTTGATTCAAAGCCAAAGAACACCAACTCAAGGGTTTCAAAAACAAGGAATAACTCTCTTTTCCGCATAATTCTAGGTTTTAATACAACAGAAATTTCTGATCGAGTTCATATACAGCTACCTCACTTGGCTTTCTAGGGGTTGGTTAGGGCATTATGGAAACTAGCTGGGAAGCAACTCTGAGAACCTCTAATGCCCATATCCTCCAATTTGATTGTCTTTCCAGCAGCAGGAAATCCAAATGCCAAATACTCATTAAAGGCATTACTTTCAAATGCACTCAGCATTCACAGGAAACAAGAAATTATCTTCCCTGCAAGTTTGACCATGGTGCATGAAATCAAACACCACAGGCTCCCTACACTATGTTGAGCCTGTTTATTAAGGCAATTTTCAAAGCCAGCTTCTACAGGAAAAAGAGGAAAATTAAGAGCTGTCTTCCCAGAGTCACTGCTGGTTTCTCATCCTTCAGAGCTGCCCAACAGATTTAAAAGAACATGTGGAAAGGACTCACAGGACTGGCTGTGCTCATGAGAGAGCAGATAGTTGGCCAGCGGGTGTGCACATCCAGCACTGCAGGACGGCATTGAGGAAGCATGTTGTATAGGCCCGCTCCAACATTGTGTTTGTTGCCAGGCCATGCAAATCTTCTCCAGAGGAAGTAAGACCCTTTGTAGCAAAGCCATTCCCTCCCTCATGCCTGCAAGGAAATCAGATGCTAAAGGATATCCTAGTCCTGTGACTGAAAAATGGCTATTTTCAAAGTAGTCTTTTGCACAGGAACACCCAGAAGAACCAGCTCTCATCTACAACCCACGTACACAGTAGACAGCCTTAGCACTGCCAAAGGAAGGAGAGGGCTGCCCAAATGTTTCAGTCCTAACCACTTCTGTGTGGGAGGCATAGCTGGTGGGTGCCCATGTTGGACCTGGGCTCTGGCTAGGGTTAGGTGAGGGTGTGGGTGAGGGTTAGGTGGTAGAGCAAGCGCAAAGCCCCAGTGTTCATGGGATGTGAAGACATTGCCAAGGGAAGGTGAGGGCTGCCCAAAACTTTAAGTCCTGGCCTCTTTTACATGGGCCCCCTAACTGGTGGGGTCTGTTTTGCACTTGGGCTCTGGCTACAGTGAGGGTCTAGGGAAAGGTGAGGTTTAGGTGCAGGATGCAGTGCAGAGCCCAAGTACTTGTGGGGCTGCAAAGAGGCTGCCAAGGGAAGGTGAGGGCTGCCCAAACCTTTCAGTCCTGGCTACTTTTTCGTGGGAGCCCTAACTGGTGGGATACACCTTGGACCTGGGTCTGGCCGGGGTGAGAGTCAGGGGGAGGGTGAAGTTTGGGTGCAGGATGCAGTGCAGAGCCCATGTGCTTGTAGAGCTGTGAAGGGGCTGCCAGGGGAAGGTGAGGGCTGCCCAAACCAAAAGTCCTGGCCACTTTTGTGTGGGAACCCTAGCAGCATGGAGAAAGCCTTTCTGTGTTCTATTGAGTCAGCGCAGTGGGGAAGCCTTTGAAGCACACAGGGAGGGGAGATGTGGGCTCCTCCTCAACCCCCCAGTTTTCTCCTTCTCCCTCCACAGCTCTGCAGCATCAGAGGAGACCTGTCCCTTCCGCATCTCCCACGTCACGATGCTCAAGCTCTAGGCTGGGGGTCTGCTGGGTATGGCAGCATGCCCTGCACTCCAGGAGCTCCCATCAAGCTCAAGCTCAAGCATTGCAGGGCTCCAGGTCACTCCAACATCTCTTCCTCAGCCTCCTTCAGGTTCTGACCATCCTTCCTGAGCACAGGGCACATGTCTCCATGCACCATAAGGCTCCGGGTCTTGCTGATGTCTCTTCCTCAGCCTCCTTTGGAGTCTGAGCATCCATCAGGGATGCTCCCAGAGTCCAGCTGATCTGGGGCGCTAGGGAAGCTTCCCTGCAGCTCTTGCTAACTGCCAGCAAAACCCTTGCACTCACAGAGCCTGCAGGGAAGGATGCCCGTCTGCTGCCCCATGATGCTTCCCCGCAGCCAAGACAGACCCCCAGCATGGCCCCACTGGCACTCCCTGGGAAGGGGCATGTGAATGTCACAGAGCTTTGCTTCCCTGACAGCAAGACCAACACTGACCTCTGGCCTGTAGTAGTGGATTCCAGATGTCAGGTCCACCATCAGGCGCAGTTCTTCCTTCTGCTCTTGGATTTTCTTCATAAGGTCACGAGGCAAACAGCTTTCCTCCAGAAGAAGGTTCTGATCACAGCTATGAGAGGAAATAATGTTGAACAGCAGGCATTAAACACAGGCGCCCTGTGACAGGTTGATGGAGGGAGCAAGTCCGTGCTGCAGAACCTCCCAAAGATCATCCTTTCAAAGAGAAAGATGCAGGCAACGAGCAAATGCAGACACACAAGTTACACGGAGCCAAACCAAAACGTGCTCAGGCCCTCACTACTTTGGGACTGTTCAGCTGAGGGTTTCCAGGAATGACCAAAGACTTTCTACCAGGCCAAAACACTGCAGCATGACAAACACACCCAGAAACTGAAGTTCTTGTTTGGTGAAGGCTTTATCACAGGCCTTCACCTCAAATGGAGGTGAAGAAACAGCACTGCTCCCCATCACAAGCTCTGCAACCCCACAGACATGACCCACAGTTTTTGTTTTAGGCACAACTGCTGTGCTCAAACCGCTCCAGAGCAGAGCTCACCCCCAGGACACAGCAGCAGGACCTCCAGGGACAGCCAGGCAGGCAGCTCACAGACCAGCGGTGCCACCATACTGACGCCTCACAGCCTCCACTCCCAAAACTCAGCTCTGGCACCATGTTCGTCGGGCTATGCAGCCTCCGACCACCTCACAGTGCTGGCAAGGGCTGCCTGCAGTATCCCTCTTGCCCTAACAGATCCGGCCCAGACAGACCTCCTTGTATCCGGGGTGCCTACGTGGTGCTGCTGGAACCCAGAGAGCTGCCAATAACCCCCAGAAGCCATTCCTCCTCACCGCCAGGGTGTGCACACCCACCCCACACTCTGGTCAAACAGCAGCAACCGTGCTGTGCTCTTCTCTCACCACTTACCAAAAATAAACACCAAAATGAACTGCTGACACTTTTTTTCACAATTTTTGAATGAATTTGCTCATCGATTCTTGGCAAAGCGATGCATTCCTGCAGTCAGTCCACCTGCAGCTGGTTCTCCTGTATTCAGCACCTTCCCCTGTATTCAGCACTGGTGAGGCCGCACCGCCAGTACTATGTTCAGTTTTGGGCCCCTCACTGCAGGAAAGACGTTGAGGTGCTGGAGCGTGTCCAGAGAAGGGCAACCAAGCTGGTGAGGGGCCTGGAGCACAAGTCTTATGAGGAGCGGCTGAGGGAGCTGGGGCTGTTTAGTCTGGAGAAAAAGAGACTGAGGGGAGACCTTATTGCTTTCTACAGCTACCTAAAAGGAGGTTGTAGTGAGGTGGGTGCTGGTCTCTTCTATCAAGTAACTAGTGATA
Source organism: Aviceda cuculoides (assembly GCA_035590195.1). NCBI lineage: Eukaryota > Metazoa > Chordata > Aves > Accipitriformes > Accipitridae > Aviceda > Aviceda cuculoides. The sequence goes on along the minus strand of JAVJGG010000074.1, from coordinate 24,031,137 downwards.
GGATGAGAGGAAATGGCATCAAGTTGCGGCAAGGGAGGTTTAGGTTGGATATTAGGAAAAATTCCTTCACTGGAAAGGTTGTCAGGCATGGGAACAGGCTGCCCAGGGAAGTGGGTTTTCAAAAAATGCATAGGTGTGGCACTTCTGGACATGGTTTAGTGGGCATGGTGATGTTGGGTTGGCAGTTGGACTCAATGATCTTGAAGGTCTTTTCCAACCTAAGATTCTATGATTCTAGAACAAGATTTACAGAAATCAGCGTGCTCTGAATTTACTTACCACATTGGGCCTCAAATGAGAGACAGCAGAGAAGTATCTGGTATCCAAATCCTACTGGAATATGTGTGATGGAGTACCAAGAAGCTTAGCATTTTTAAGATTCAGGTTCTGCTCATGCCTAAAAGTCAGAAGTTATGCTTTGGGGGACTGAGCTGGCAAAAATTCAGCACAATGGGATTAGGCACCAACTGAGTAGCCAGCTGCCGAGCACAGGGTTTGAGTCTGGCTCCAGAAGTATCAGTGCATTTTAGCTCATTTTGGACAGTAGATACAAATGGGGAAAGATTCTAAATAAATAATTTTAATTTGAAGAGGAAAGAGAATTTAAACCTAGCAATCTACACATTTAGGCTTTTTCATAAGTGTCTCCTACTTCTTTCATTTACTACAAATTCAGTACTTAATGCTGGTTTCTTTCTTTTCCAGAAATGAAAAATCCTGAAGACAGTATCTTGTCCTATTCAGTCTACCCTGCATTTTGTAAACAGCAGGTTATATACTGACCTCTGTTCCCCACATCAATATTTCTGATGGTTAATGTCTCCAAATGGAGAAACGGCTGGGCTACAGTAAGCTATTTGGCACTGTTTGCTGCATGCCAACTTGTCAGCATCAGTGCTCCTTTGCATTAGACTGCAGCATCAAGTAATAAACTGTTTACAGTCTGCTCTTTTTCTATCCCCTGAAGGGTGTTTCTTTGAAGAGGTGAAAAAACTTATTTTTCTCTCTCCAGTAGTTTTCATCTTATACTTGTGTTGCTTAAGTACTGTTCTGTACCTAAGTTGCCATTGGAACAAGAATCATTGATAATGGATGAGCTTTAGCTTTTTCTGATATTGTTCAGATCTGAAGGTTATTCTGTTTTCTCAACATATTCCAGCAATGGGTCTTAAAGCAGGACAGTACAAAATTCAATTAAAGGACAATTTGGGAAACTTATTTGAGTTCAGCTAGGTAAAGGGGGCCCAGAATTTCTCATTAACCTATGATATGCTGTAGTAAAAATTACCTTGAATACACTACATTTTTATTATAGGAATGACTTTTTGAAGCTGAGTTGGGTGAGACTAGACATGTATGTAGAGCTGTATGGAGAAGAAAAACAGATAACTGCTGCATTCCTTTTCTAGCGGGGACTCTTTTCTGCTCTTGAACATGACAAGAGAGTTGTAAGTATCTTCACCAAACAAGGAGGCTCTAGTCTACGTTTCTGTAATATGAAATCATTTCAGTGGATTTAATTTTCAGTCAATTTCAGAATTGACTCAGTTCTTTTCACAAAATTTATTTTCATTCTTGTTATTCCAAATGTAAGGTCATATGAAGATTGCCTATATAGATTTTATAAACACTGTACAAACATATTTATTGGTTCAGTTTTACCTTTTAAAGCTAAACTTTAAAGCAGCAGGCAACAAAAGCTTTAAAATATATATAGGGGGGTTCATGTAGCTAAAAAAGAATATTTTCTCTCACAGTGCTTTGCTTTGATTTTTAGTTAAGTCTCTCTTCTAAGCTTTGTTCTGAATTTATTCCTGCATGCAAATGTCCCAAGCAGAAAGGACAGAATCTCCATCTAGCTTATCTTCTTCATTTTTTTAAACTCAAAATAGGAGAAAATATTCAGCAAAAAGAGCTAAGTAAAACCTCCCATTCCTTACCAACAGAGTCTTTGTCTAAAGAAGTATAAGTGCTCATACTTTTTTGAGTTTAACTAGGATAAAAAGATAAGTAGAGAAGCATTCACAGTTTTGAGGTAATGGAATGTACTAGCATTTGAATTACTTAAATTATATGAAGTCACAAGAGCAGAAAATAACTTCAAAATATTTTAACCCCAGAGTATTGAATCAAAAATCACACTCCTGAAACTTCTCCTATGCAGCCTTTTCTCTGGCATCAGACATTTGGTATAGCTTACACAGATTTTTCTGTCAACAAAAAAATAGATTACAAGGAAAAATAATAACCATAGCAAGGTGGTTTATATTTAAATTTTATCTAACACATAGATCAGAACAAGATGAGAAAAATAAGACTATGTGTTTATTGAACATTTTGTATTTGCTGTACTGTCTTCTTTTTCTCATTACCAAAGTTAATTATTGTTTAATTAACATCATCCTCTAGGTCATTACTAAATATATGAATTACACTTGTTTTCATATTGAGTCCTTGTATGAGTACATTAATTCCTGTGAGTTTGCCTGATATGAAAAAAATGTACTCCCTTATTCTATACTGCTAATGAGGCAGTGTTTTCTTGCTGTTTCCATGAGTTGTCAGTGCTGTATAGTTAGATGAGTTTTGTTCAGATATGCTGCATTGCCTTTATCCACTGAGACTGTGTGTCAGAAGAGACATAATCTTAGTGTGGTGTTCTCTGCTTGACAAACCTCTGCTAGCTTTTTTTCCTTAGATACTTTCTTCCTGTCAATAGGAGATAAGATTCTTTAAAAATACCAGCAACAGACAAGTTTTTCAGTGTTCCCTTTACTGTTAGGAGGTCCGCCAGATTTGAGCTTTAGATACCTGTTGTTCAGGTAATTTCATCATATCCAGTCCTCATCTATTTTAGACAAGTATGCTGTACCAACACTTTTGTAAGGAAGCCCAAACCCTTGCTATTCCTACCAAAAAAACTGTTGCAGAACACTTTTGATAGAAACATTCCTCTAGTTTACTACCTAAATATAGTTACTAGCATTTTGTAACCATTTGGTCTCCTGTCAGCAGTATCTATAGGATTTTTTCCCAATATGTCATTCATGTTTTTACAAAAAACAATTGCATCCTTTTTTCTTTTTCATGTTGCTAGGCCAAAAAACTGATGCTCTTCATTCCCTTGATCAATCTAGTAGGCTTCCCCTACACCTTTTACAGTTTCTGTCTTAAATCCACTGTCTAGACTGTTATGAATATATTAAATTAATCTTAATTCTATTCATTTCAGGCTTGATTCTAACATTGACCTAAGTGTACTATTTTGAAAATAAAAGATGCATGATATATTAGCATCTCCATGCAAATAAGAGGGAAATGTCAGAATCAAAAATGAAAAGAAACTCTCTCAGTTTTCACATCAAAACTTTAATTTTTTCAACTTTTCAACTATCACTTTATTTTTATGCAAACATTTGTTACCCTTAACTTTCTGAAAAGCTGGAACAGAGAATGTATGACTATACAAACAAACAAAAGGCTTTAAAATATTGGCTTGGAGCCAGTCAGAGTGGTGAGATTGTAGCAATCAGTTTAGAGAGATGCACATTTTCACTTTAGCTAGGGAAATAATAACATTGCCATTATGCAAATCAACAACATAGAACCACTCAGAACACAGACAATGGATGGCTGAGAGGCATCCCATCATTACAGGTCAGCATCTGCACAATCTCTCTGCAGTCTGATTGGGTGAGCTGATTCTAAGTCAATTCCTAAAAAACTTCAGTAATATTCAATATAAACATGTAATTTATTATTATTGAATTCACTCTTTATAATAAATCTGTCCTGGGTTTTCAGCCTTCCATGTAAAGTTTAAAAAGAGTAATTCCTTCTATGAGATCTCTTTCCAACTTAGAAAGGATGCTAATAGCTGTTTTGAGTTTTCAGTGAATGCGTTGATGGTCTATCATCCTGAACAGCAAACTGAGCAGCTGGAATACAATTTGACCTTTTTTCATCATGTGCAGAAGTAAAAAATCAACATACTACTACCTCAGCACTGTTCAGCTGTGACTGCAAATATGTCTTTAAACTTAGCTGTAATTTGTTCTGCATTCCCAACACTGCCCAGCAGCATCCTTTATAAACCGATTTGAGGGGTTGACTGTTTACAAAAATGTATGTGAGCCTTACTGCTCAAGTACTTGCAGTGATACTGAGAAAGAAACAACTAGCAGCATTTTAAAGTAAAGAGAAGTGACAGTAGAATGATTTTCAGAAACTTCGAGCTGTGAATGTAATTTCAGAAGAAAATATTGTGGAATATTATTTCAAAAAATTGATATGCCATGCAATATTTAAAATGCAAATGTGCTCCAAGAAGGTCACATAAGCAGAATACACAAGAAAAAAACACACATAAAACCAAGACCCCCACAAAACTGGATGAAAACTAACATGTTACAGTAACCTTTATATAGAGCCCAGGTGATACTCTGGTACACACACAAGGTCTTGCAACATGATTCCACCCACAGCTGTGTTAGTTTCCCTCCATTATATTACATATGAAATAAAAAAAAACTGTGCTGAACAAAATTATGGTTATTTCAGGGGTGGGCGGGTGGTGTTGTGGGTTTTTTTTAGGCAGGCGGATCCACTGTTTTTTGACTTGACTTTCTTTAAGGTGACAAGAAAATGAAACATTAAAAATGTTAAAAATCTGGCAGTCCCCATGCTTAACAGACTGTCTGTCACAATAGTTACCAAATGTGTTGGCAGGGTTCCCTTATCTGCTGAAGCACTCTCTAGCATGCAAACAATAAAAAATTAACTTAAGCCAGATTGTGATTTCCGGAGGAGGACTTTCATCACGTAAGGGGAACATCCATTTTCACTGTCTCTCTCCTCTCAGTAGCAAAGTAAGAGGAAAAGTAGATGTACGGGGTATGGCTGGAGGTGCAGGTGATCCTTTGCACACACAAGCTCCACTGAAACTATGAAGGAGATCTATTTGTACTCTTATTTCACCAGTGGCCTACTGGCTGTGTTTCGGTTAGTCTCAGTGGGTTCCTATCATTCCAAGCACACCTTCATTATACTGGAAAAGTTCTTACTTATTCAGACCTTCTGGTTTATGTGTTCAACAAAAGTTCCCAGAGGTTAAAGCAGAAATTTGTGTTTTGTTTGCTTGGTTTTTACTTTTTCTTCCTATTTTTCACAGCCTCTTTAGTTAGTCTACTCTTCAGAGAAATTGTACCTTTCCACATAGGTTGCTTCTGAATGCACTTTCAATGGGAAGCAGTGAAAGGCAGCAAGGCTGCGTAACTGCACACTGCTTATCCCTTGCCTCTGCAATGGAAGGAAGGTCATGTCCTTGCCCTTAGGTCAGACCTAACCACTAGTTCTCTTTTTCTCACTTCTTTGAGTTATGACCCAGGGGGGAATGTTTCAGAATTACTTTTAATGTGAAATGGTTTGGAGGACAGAGTCAAATGCCTCTGTAAATGTAAGACTTGAGTCCAAATTTCAAAGACAGAATATAAACACCTGGCAAAATGAAAGGAAGCTCCACAAATCTGTCAAATTTAAGAAATATATTGTCAAGCAGGTGGTAATTAAGACATTTTAAATACAGGACCCGTTTATCTCACTGGGAACTGTAATTCTAACTCAGCCAGCCAGAGTAATGTGTCCCATAAGAGTTGTTCGGGATTTTTTTTGCCTATTCATTTGCATGGTCTTCTGGGAGGCAGAACAGATACCTACCTGCCAGTAAAATGTAAAATATAGAAAAACTGCACTCTTAAAATCTTACTGTTACTTTATAAATGCTCTTTCAATTTAAGTCATTATCTCAGGAAGTAATTGTCTTTGAGATAGGAAAAAAAAAAGCCAGGTGTCCATCATTTTGGAGTGTAAGAGGTTATTTGTGAGTGATAATTCCTATTCACTTATATATCTTTGGATTATTACAACTTCTTTGAAAAAAAATCACAAAAGGTTTAGCAGTAATATTCTCAAACCAGCATGTAGTTACATCTCTTTAAAATTTGATAGACTATACAGGACAAGACTAAATACTAGAAATAAAAATGAAAAGATGAAATTAAAAGCAAAATGCTGTTCAACTGTATGTAGTCAACAAGATAATTTTGACCTGAGCAATCACCAGACTTTTAATGGTATACTTCAGCCTACAAAGAAAGATCAGGGGCTCATTCCATTAATTACACCCATGAAGCGAAGAGATCATTTTAGATGGCAGAGAATAACCCGTGAAAAACAAACATAGATTACATAAAGTATAAATTGATACAGTGCTGTGGTTAAGCTTGATGCCTCTCCCATTCAGTAGAAAGGCTTGCAGACAGTATATTGTCTGCTGGAATTAAAGAATACAGATTCAGGCTCTCTTTGCCATAAAAGATAATGCAAAGTTGTTTCAAAATCCTGAAGCAAATATTATCAGATGTATTTTCAGATTAATTTGTGCCCTCAGCTAATGTACAACCCCCTTCCATTTGTCTTGCAGAGAGCACCATAAAAGTTTCCAGCAAGTAACTGAAGAGAATCAAGAAAGCCTCCGGGAAAACAGTATGCAAGAATTCAAACATATGTTTGAGAGGCATACCCTGAATGGGTGGAGAAACATTGCCTTCTTACCCTATTGATCAAGTATATTGTTGACTAATTATCACATCATAACATTTCCAATAAGCAGACTATGACTAACATTGCATACTAGTATATTTACAAACTGTCCTTTAAATAATTTCCTCCATCCCAGGTAATCATCTAGCATCGCTAAGTGAACTTTGTTAGACTGCTGATTTCACTGGCACCATGTGCCTCCTACTTCTCTACTCATCCCACCAAAGTTTAATTTCCTAGTATTTGGAACCCCGTAAGAGTTATCTAGGATCACATACGGCAACTTTTGCAATTGTCTTTAGTGTTTAATATAATGGCATGCTTTTAAACATACAAAGACTATTATGGCAAATTGCCATAATTGGCAAATATTATTTGCCATCTGAAGTCATAGGCTATTCTCTTTTTGACTTGAGAAGTCCTCAGGCATCAACAGTTCTTGCTATTTGTCTTCTTTTGAAAGACAGGTGTCTGCCAAGGAAGGCAGGAGCCCCCCTGGAATGGCAGATGCAACCCCCCTTCCCTCCGAGTT
>JAVJGG010000074.1:24012388-24023905 GCA_035590195.1 Aviceda cuculoides | reverse complement strand
TTGTCCCCCTAGCAACCCATATGGGGAAAAATTCCTTTAACAGAAAAAAACAGAAGAGTTTCTGAAACTCCAACACTATTACAGAATAAACATATATTTTGCCGAGGGGTTTACTCCCTATTTTGTATCACTCATGTCCAGTGCAATTCTAATGCAGGATTTTCTAAGGGGAAAACTCAGTAAATTTCAGGGTTAAGGACTGAAGAGTAATTCAGATCTCAAAATGAGAAGCTCTTTCTCTTCTTTGAGGGGCAAGGAGGCAAGAGGAGATTAACCAGAAATAAAACAGTTAAATGAACCAGACTCTCTAAAATTTGACATGGAATTGCTATTTTTAGTGGGCTTTTAAATACCTGTTAAACTGTAGTACTCTACATTGAGGTGATAGTGGATTTGGGATAGCTCATTCCTACTGCTTTTTCTCTTAAGTATGATGCTTGAATATTGCAGCCAAATCAAAGCTGGGTTACAATCAGACTTATGTCCAGTGTCAGTACACTAACTCTGTGGGATGTGATCAACAGGCAAACAGGACTCTAAAGGCAGGCAGTCCAGTCCAAAACTCCTGCAGCCTCCCAGAACCAGAAGTGGGCAGTTACCTCAGAAATGCTATTTTCACTTTCTTCTATTGCTAAGCCTAAGGAAATAAGCTCTGCCAGACCAATCTGGCACTATTCGGAGCTGACTGCTGTTCTTCATCAGTGACACTAGATAAAGTAAAATATCTGGGAGTAGAAGCAAAGTCCAGAATGGTTAAGTTTTTGTAGGCAGTAGAGGTGGAAAGATACTCTTATTTCTCTCAAGCTAAATCTGCATCCTCGTCTATTACATTTTAGGCTTGAAAGTAGTGACAGGTGGATAAAGGGTTCTCTGCATGTCCTGCAGGACACCAAAGAGTTGTGCATATTTCCACAGGTTCCTTAGATGCAGACACTTTCTCCTCATCCATAACCTTGACCACTGGGTCATTCATTTCCACAGTAGTCAGCTTCGAGAAGTTACAGAAGATACTGTGTATACTAATATCCTTTAAGAAGGAGGAAAATTAAGTTTTCTGCTGGTAAAACACACTGCGGGGGGGAGTATGATGTGGGAGGGAAGGCTGGGGGAGGGGCAAGGTAACCAGCCTTCTTCCATCTTAGTCCTTACAGTGAAACCTATCCTGAGAGTGTGAGTTTGTGTTAAACTTGGGCCTCCCATGACAAATTTGTTTGAACATAAGCAAGATAATTCATAAATACTAGAAGACAAACCTGGGAACAATAGATATGCCTCTCTGTTCATAAAGTTCCTGGACTCCAGTCAAAAAAAATCTTATTTTAATGAGGCAATCGATTTTCTTCCATATGGCAATGTAAACTTGACCTTATGTAATTAAAATATTGAAATTCATATTCTCTGTTTTCTGATGCACATGTGCAAGATCAATATGTGACAACTGATATTTGCCCAGCCAGGCAGAGACTCATAGAGGACATTTCATTTCTAAGCTTTCCTTTTTCCTCCCATCTGGTTTTACTAAGGTACCTAGAAGAATGTTAATTAATATTTTTGCATAACATGCAGATATAACTTTTGAGGATCAAGAATTAAATCACATAAATAAAATGTTCAGATTAAAATTAATACACATGATCACTTCTGTTTAACACATTTATATGAAGTAAAACTGTTCTATGCACATATAGGAGGAGAAAGCTCCACAGTAGGAAAAAGCAACTGCTTACAAACAAACCTCACTTTAAAAACTGTAAAACAGGAAAGTAATTTCAAATATTAGATTCTGCTTCACCCATTAGCTTGAAAATACAGACAACATTAAAATTCCCTCTTGTCAAAATCCTGGCTTTTAAATGCAAACTGCAATCCATTACTGTCTAGTCAATTTTTAGTGCAGTTGACTGGAGTTCTAGAAAAACTAGTACTATCATATCTACCAAGTTAAAAAGCCTTTGAGCTTTAGTGATACTCCTTCCTGACATTTCAGGTTTAGCAGGAGGTTAATTAAACACACACCGCTGTGTTGCTTTAGGGCATAGCACAATAAGCCAGTTTTTAGCTACTTACAAACTTAGAAGCCTTAGGAGATACCAGCTTGAGACCTACGGCAGGTTTAAATTGTCTTTTTCCCTACACATTTAGAAAATATAGTGAAATTCTGTTCCACAGCGTAAACTAATTGGACAAACTTTTGTCAGTGATATGCTGCACGGCGGCACGGTGAAAATTATAACTGCCAGATGTCTGTATCCGGGACTTAGAAAGTTGCACAGTGGTATGGTTTTTCTTGGTCATTACCAACCTGCTACTGTATTTATACTTGGACACACACAAAATGAAGAATAAGAATTAATTTATGAAACTATTTTGCTCTGGTAATTTATTGCAAAGCACTGAAGATTAACATTTTATCACAAAAGGGTGAAAAAATTACATAAAAAAGGAAGTCAATAACTTGTCTGTGAAATTATAACCTTGCACGATATTAATAAGATGTGATGAGACGGATGTAAAATATACATGTATATATTGCCTCTTATACAGTACAATCCTAAATTGTTTCTTGACCCTATAACAATTATTTTTTCAGGTGATAGGGATACAAAAGGATGTTTGTCTTGATACATCCCAGATATCCAGTTAGCATATTATAAGTTATGCTGTATGTAAGCAAACCCAGTTAACATGCCCAGATAGGTAGAAAACCACTACTTTGATTTCTGTGGTTTTGTTTCTTCATTGCGTTCATGTTTGTGAACACTTCAGCTCTTTCAATCACAGTACCACATATAAGACCTTTGTGGAATTCCATTTACTCATGTTTTATCATGTCAGCATCCCAATAGATATTATGGAAATAAGGATGGTAAGACTCCAGACAACATCATGAGGCAGAGATGGTGCTAAACAATAGTACAAAAAATTGGATTTTTTCATAAGCCTAGCTATAGATAGCTTTTCTTTTGAACAAACCTTTCTTTTAAAGTCTCCAGCACAAGTACTTGCAGAGTCCAATCTTGTTTAATTATACAGAACCAAGTTCACTGTGAGATAAAATGGTTCCTAAATATTTCTGGTTTGTTTTTCTTGGTTTTTTTTTTTCACTCAGCCTATGTCATTAATATCATGTACACCTCTATTTCTTGTGGAACCATTTGTATGACAGCAATTTTATTGAAAAACCAGGCTAAGAAATGTGAATTCAAAGAAAGACTTCTTATGTGCTATAAGATAGGATAAGATATGGGCCATGGGATATACTAGTGACATAAAATTTGGTTCAGTAGAACTACAGAGGGGAAGCATCATGGACCATCAAGTAAGGAGGGCAGCTACTCCTATCGTTGCTGTGAATGCTTAAAGAAAAAGTGTACCCTTCCTTGCACATACTTTATTACAAGAATGAAGCTTTGTGGTTCCCATGAGGGAGCATTGAACAGGTAAAATGGTGTATGTTACTGACAGCATGGAAGCTTGGATTTGGGCATTGGTCTTTCATGAACATGGAAATTTGCTATGGTTGAGATGACACATGTTACAGACTAAGATAGCAAGGCCATGAAGACTACAAGGCAGGTTAAGCTCTCACTGTCTTGAAGCTCTCTCACAGAGCAACTATCAAGAGTTTTAAAGGCAAGGTTTCAGTACAACATGAAATACAGGTGCCCCAGGATGAAGACATTTCATCCCAGGGCTGTTTTTTATTCAACTAGCGCTCACAGGCATGCTTGTTGCATCCCTCAGGTTTCCTCAAGAGGCGAAGAAACTAGAAACTGCTCTATGTCTGTGTTGGTCTCCTTGGAGAAGATACACAGGGCTTTCAACACACGTAATCAAAGTTTGCCTTCTCTCAGGCACCTGGTGTGCTAAAAGGTACCCACATGTCCAATTGATTCTCACTCATCCTCCTCTGTTCTCTAACACATCTCCATTACTGCATATTCTTAAAAATACATATTGTTTAAAATGCTGCAATAAAGCAAAACAATTACGCTCTTCAAGAATATATTATCTGAAGTCCTTTCTAAATAATGAATGTTTATTCTGCCTGAAGGCCTTATTATTTCTGTTTGATTTGAAAACATAGAATCAGTCTATACTTTCAAAAACATTTTTTTTAAAGGTTTTTAAAGAGGTGCATAATTTTAAATACATGGGAAAATTATGACATTTCTGACTATGTTAAATTGGTAAATTGCTTTATTGTTTTGCAATTATAACTTAGAAAATAGAAATACATTAAAAAAAAAAATGCTTTCAAAATAACCAGGGGAAAGAACCCTAGGCCTGAAGCTTCATTAAATAATTTCCTTCTTCCAGTTTTTATAAGCTCAGCAACTGGAAATATCTCTTTTTTTTTTTTTTTTTTTTTTTTTTTTTTAACTCGGAAATACTGTTACAAGTAATATTAACTGTTTTTCAACATGTAACGGAGTTAGGGCAGAGCTGAAGTATTTAAAAAAACCCAGCTATCCACTCCTACTCCTGAATTTAATTGCCCCAAATGTAAGAGACATTTTTAAAGTCTTCATATTGTCTTAATAGAAATACTAGCGCATGAACCATATTTTTAAAATTACTTTGAACATCATTAAGATTACAATCTTGATCTTCTGTATGTTACAAAATTCTATTTTGAAAGTAGATTAATTCTGAAAGAATTGTTTCCTTTCCATCCTTTTCACTATTTACTTAATTATCTTTGAAAAATGTTGCTCTTTAAAATGTTTTTTCTGCATTGAGTTCTTTTTTTTTATTAATGTCTCTTCCTCCTTTACTTTTATTTTCTTCAATTTTTTAGAATCTCCTTTTGTGTTCTGTTTTCTCTTTCTTTCCCAAGGTCTAAAGTTTCAACAGTTTCACTTTAAAGACAATAATGGAATAATTGTGTTTATGAGTTGGAATAAGAACCACAACTGAATTACCTACACCATTGGCTTAAATCTGTTAACTGTTTTGTGTTTAAATTAATTAGTAATATTTATTTCATCTAGTTTACATTAAGCAAAAATAAACAGTGGCTATAATTATTTACAAATGAAATCCACATGCTTTAGTCTTAGTTACCCCATGGGTTTGTATCAGTAACAAGCCCATCAGTATATCCTTCTTAGTACATATACAAAATTGCTGGACTAATTTAAAAAACCATAAGACACAAAGACTTTGTTTTTCTATGGAGTGGGTTGCCAGGGGATGAATGCATGTGAAAGCTACCTTAAGGTGAGAAGAAATATGATCTATAGATTTTCCATGTTAAAAAATATAGAAGGGAAGATTATCTCCATGAGAACCCAATTGCAGTTATTCCCGGTGTTCTTCTATACAGTTTAAGGACTGATTCCTACCAATTAACAGAGATCTTGTTTTCTTACACAGTTATTGTGAAAGTGTTTTTTTCTTCTTTACTTATGCCCCACGTCATTTATTCTCTCCAAATTGACTGTTCTTCCCTGTATAACAAGGAGACAGGACAAAAAATATAACTCATCCAAGGTCATGTGATGGATCATATTGCCCTAAATGTTCCTTAATGGCATTCCAGAATCATAAAAAGATAATTTTCTCTCAGTCAAGTATGGTGGGGGGACAAATGTACTTGGAATTGATGCTTAGCAATTTATTTTTTGAGGCATCTGAACGTGTTTTCTGGTTTGACCTTGGCTGACTCAATACCCACAATAAACCTTGGAGTTGTGTTTGGAATATGATAGATACTGCAATTTTGAATTGTTTCAATTTGTCCTTTTTTTTTTTTTTTTTTAGAATAAAGTCTAATTAGTTTATTTTAAATTGAGCTATATGGCATAGTTTAGATTCAAGGTAATGTTTAAAAATAACTTTTACAAAGATTTAGCAGCTTTTGGAAACTGTTTCCTCTTATACACAAAGTATGTACACTTTGTTATTTTCACAAATAAGTATCCTGTGTATAAAAATGGAATTACTTGTAACTTTCATCAGTTTAGCTAATTGCTTCTTTATCCCAGACTTAAAAAACTTTCATTATGAAGCTTGGATAAAGACATTTGAAAACCTCTCTTCCCTCAGGATCCCTTCTTCTTCATAAGATCTTGAAATCTTATCTTCTTCTACTTCCAATTTTATCTGTAACACTTACTGGTTTTTAATAAAGACCTTTGCCTGTTTTGATAACTACTTAATATTTTCCTTTTTTCCCCTCAAGTTCTGATTTTTTGTTGCCTATTCTCTCAGAAATCACTGAATATTCTTGAACAAAAGCCGAGCCTTTTCTGGGAACTGATTTCATCATCTCTTCTTCTGAATAGGCTTTTTGGAAGAGATTCTTTTTGTAGGACAGGCATCCCAAGTTTAACTGCGTCACAGAGCTGCCTTCACTGGAGTATTTGAGAGATACCAGGATGGTGCAGAGAGTCTCAGCGTCACTGATTTTTCCTGATCCCTCTGCATTCTTTTACTGAAATGGCACAGTAGACAAGTTACTCATCTGCAAAGACAACAAACCCATTTGTTTTGTCTTTGTTTTGTTAATATTTTTAATCAATGTTGTCTCCACTCCGGCACTAAACTTTTCCATCATATCTGCATCATGTTGAGACTTGGGGGACGGAATCACAAGAGAAACCCTCACTGTACTGGACTACAAAGGCAAGTTTATTCTGTAATTCATCACTTGAAAACTCCAATTTGTCAGCATCAATGCATCAAGCACATGTTGTCAGCCTAATTATCAAGCATACTATGGTATGCTTATATTCCTAGTTCTTTAGTACAGGTCCTTGCTACTTTCTCAGCATGCCACACAGGACCCTTTGCTGCATGTAGATAATAGGTCAAATGCTCTTTATTTTCCAACAGGATCACAGTGATGAAAAGATGCCTGTAGGTAAAAATTTTCAAACTCAGTACTGTGCATGTTGCAAAACTGATAGTCCACACAGCCAGAAACAATTACTCAAATAAGAGAATAAAGAAAACAGAATTGTAATCACCATTCATTGTTTTAGAAATGTCATGCCAGCCACATTTCAGACATTGTATGATATTAATACTAATCAGCAGCCAGACATGTTCGCAACTGTTCTAACAGCTGAGAGCCTCCAAGCTAAATTGATTTCATCCCTTAGACACCCATTAAGACCTCTCCTTCCCATTTAGATAATAGAACACAGTTTTTCAGGGGTGTTTATGAAATGACATTCATTTGATTGATAAGTGACCTTGACTGAATGAAAATATATGCTTGCTGGAATTCAAAGGATCACCTTCCTTTCCAATAACCTTGTCAAAGCTACAGGCCTCCAAATCCTTAGAGAATTCATATGTGCACAACCAGTAAATACTGATATAATTTTTTTTCCATGAGAGGTGTGTTTGGGAGGATTAAATTTTAAATAAAATCTTACATACACATACTAAAATTCTAATTGTAGAAAGTGCTGAAGAAACCTGAGAATGACAGTCTGGTTTTAAAAATAAATCAGTGTTTAATTATATGGGTTTTGTAGCTTAATCTATTTTGAAAAACTCCCTGGCTCTAGTGGACCATTCTTATTAAGATCAAATGAAACACTGAAGCTTCATATATTGTTAATTTTATAGGGCATATAACCTAGCTATGATTAATTAAGGATATTGGAAACCTCTGATACAATGCCAGAAAAAAACTTGGTTTAGTATAGGAAGGTTTTCTAGAGCTGCATTATGAGAGGTTTTTCAATAATAGATTAAACAGACTAAATAATTAAAATGTCATTTGATTGAAATCAGACCATTCTGCTTGTATTTCAGCATTACATCCTATAACAGGCAAGACTGTCTTTTCAGCTCCAAATATAGAGGCAATCCTTCCTTTTCTGCACACTTCAAGGAAAACATCAAACAGAATTTAAAAGCAAATGACAAATACCTACTTGAATATTTATTTAAGAGTTTAAATAAAAAGCTAAGGTTGAGATTGTCAGGGATTCTTGAATATACTTACCATCAGATTATTTGGGGGAAATTACTGAAACTCACCTTCCTTTGTTCCAGGGAAGATACTTAGGACGTGAAGATACAGGCACTGCAGAGCATCTCATCTGCCCCCAGTGTAACCCCCCAGTGGATGCACTTGAAGGCTGGAACCCTGCTCATTCTCCTTGTGCAGCTGCTGCTTCTGGCAGGGTAGAAGAACACCTGAGCAGCAGCATTTCTGTCATAGCAGTCCCAAATGCAGCATTTTCTGAAGTTTCTGTGGGGGGCAGGCAGGCACTCAGGTACCCTTAATATGAGGCTGGATATGAGCAGCCTGTGGGCCAGATCTGGTTCACCAATCACTGGTTAGGCTGTGTCAATTAGTTGCTCTGTTGCGATTAACCATTTTACAGTCCTTTTACAGCCCTTCCTGCTAAAGCTGTTTCACCTATATATATTTTTTTAATTTTATAAAAATAAATCCTAACTGAAATAGAAATCTTCCAGTTGCAATTGCTCCCAAGTGCAGGTGTTCCATGTATAGCTGGAAAACCTCAGCAGATGAGACAGTGGGAAACCTGCCCCGGCATATTCCACAAAGCTGGCAGATCATGATCTTGGCTGGAGACCACAAAGAGATTGAACACATTAATTGCCTGATTCTGAACAGGCCCTTGAATGGATGTCTTCCCCTTTACAAGACAGCACGCCCAACAGAGAAACATTTGTTTCTCCTTTAAAACTTTTAAATGCAAAGACTAATTTAGAAATGCTTTTGCCCCAAATTTGCCAGTAGCTGTTACAAGCTATTTCCACTGTATAGAACAGCTGCTTATACTCAATCTCATTTAAGTGAGACATGAATGGAAGCAAAGGCATTCCGGAGTCCGTTCATAGTTATTTGCACAGGTTAATTCCAGGTTTTTTTGAAGAATATTTTCTCTGTTCCACTACTACCACTCTTCCTGTACTATTCCTTTTTCTCTTTGCTGCTAGAAGTGAAAAGATCAATTAAGTATGGTCCTCATGATGTGGGATCACACAACTGTGCCCTTTTTTTGGATATTCTTTATATTAATCAAGGATCTCATCTAGTTCACAGTTCAGCAACACAATATGTAGTACACTTTTCATCTCTTCCTAGCGAACAACATTCTGTAACCTACATTTCAACAGTAGGCTAAATCCATAAAAGTGAGTAGCTGCTTTCGGGGCCATGGCAAGCTGCCTTGAGCTTGGGCTCCACGGGTGTGCTCATGACTGGCTGCAGCACAGTGCCACAGGTTTTCCTGCTTTGGGGTTTGCATACACCAGGTGTGGGGAGAGATGCCACAGCAGCACATTGCAAAAGCAAGACATGCCTATGCTGTCATTAGGGACTGGGATTAAGAAGCCAAATACACCTTATATTCATGGTGTGAAACTTGACATCCTGAGGTAGAGCTGAAGACTTACACAAAGACCAGGATTTAACCCTAAAAATAGTCAAGAGAATGAGCTTCTGACACAGGCACAGCTGACATAGCATAAGATAATGAACATGGGTTAAATGTTCTTGTTCAATTCTTCCAGTGTTCAGGAAAATAGGGGTTAATACAAACACAAAAAATACCAGGATACTTCTGAGTAAAATACATGATCTTGTTAAAAGGGCATCAGCAGTCTTTTTCCTAATTAGAACAACTGGCAATACTCCAGGCTTTTGTCTAGCTGCTGGGGTCAAAATTGTGGAAATTATTTGAATGTAATGTAAAATAAACATCAAAGTGGATATTACACTTACTGTAATAATATTTTTACATTTAATGCATCATTATCTCTCATACTAATTTTGAACTGGCACGGTATAAAAAAGACATGGGGCATTGTCGTTGAGTTTAAACCTGGCCTTCTGTTGGGTTCACAGAATTTTCATTGAACCTTTAACAATAAATTTTTACATCATGATACTTATGCTTTCATGTTTATTGATGCAGGAATGGACTTCTTTAAAGCACTAGCAGGAAAGAGGGATAGAAAACTAAATTATAACTTGATATATAGAAATAGAATAAATGTAAAATAGTTTGTTCACATGTATTATTGGTAGATATTATTCTTTCTGATTATAAAGCCTTCAGGCTGCTTTCCAGTTGCCAGAAGCATACTCTCATTTAATGTGAGGGTTGGAAAGCTAAAAAGGATGAAAGTTAAATGTCTAATTTGTGCTTATCAGGTGTCTTAAGTTACTGAATGATAAGTGAGTAACCCTTGGATTACCATGATTGCCAATCCAGGATGTGAGCATTCAGGATACCCTGTTTACTCCTGCTGTGAACAACTCAGATTGGTTGTCCAGTTAAAAGAATTTACATCTGTATCCAATCCAACAGCAGATGGCATTATTTTTATATTTTTGCCAGCACTGATGTTATATCATAGCACAGCTGATCTATGAGCAAAGCTTTTAAATTGAAGGTATTGTGAGAGAGGACTGCTGCTGTCTTGAAAAATTAACCATTTTGTTATCCTGAATGGTGTTTGAGATGAGGAAGAAAAAAAGCCAACAGATCCTATAAAAACAATTTTGCCATCACAGCACCCAGTATCGTTGAAACTCCATAGGCTGCACATATTTTGCTGTACTGTTCCCTTACTGAAAATAAAAGTCTACACTCAGCAGTGATACAATTCTACTTTTGATTTAGCTGCTCCTCATTTCTTAACTCTATCCCAGCCAAAACCACTACAATGACTCAGCCCTACTTCTGCACCACAGAATCCCCCTTCCATCCCCATCCTTAGTATTACCAGCAGAACTGCTTGTGGGGACATCCTGTGGATAAAACCAGGGAACTAATCTGACCAAAACCTTGGCAAAACAGAAGTTTCAAAATGCAGATTAGTGTCTGTACATGCTGTCCCTCCTTCCCAGGTAGTTGTGTTTACACAACAGATGGCTTTCACACAGGGTGGAGACAAAGGAATATGAAAAAAGACAAAGCAGCATGAAAACACACAGCTTACAGTAAGACACACATTTTTAATCTACCACTGATTAATAAACCAAGATTTTACTTGCACTTAGTCTTCTGTAGTCCTGACAACTTCCTGGAATATCTTGGGGGGGGGGGGAAATTGCCCTGAGTTCAATTGCATCTGACTTTATTCTTATCCCAGCTTCACCTGCACCAAATTTTCAAGTAAAAAGTAATAAAAGGAAGACTCGTCTCAAGTTTTGGGGGGTTTTGCTCTCTTATTTTTGTTTCCTGAATACTTTATTTTTGCATTTTCTGGGCAAATATAGAAGTCACACCAGAGGTTTGCTCAGTGAGACTGAAGGTCCACTAACTTAATATCTTACCTGCAGTAGTAGCTAAAACCAGATAGCTAGTGAGAAGTATAAATATATATGTTGTGGTTTAACCCCAGCCAGCAACTAAGCACCACGCAGCCGCTCACTCACTTCCCCCCGACTCAGTGGGATGAGGGAGAAAATAGGGAAAAGAAGTAAAACTCGTGAGTTGAGATAAGAACAGTTTAATAGAACAGAAAAGAAACTAATAATGATAATGATAACACTAATAAAATGACAACAGT
>JAVJGG010000074.1:23987573-24008848 GCA_035590195.1 Aviceda cuculoides | reverse complement strand
AGTACACTGAGGATAACTGGTCCCCTTATTAAAGACTGAGGCAAAGAAGGCATTAAGTACCTCAGCCTTTTCCTCATTTCTGGTGGCTACATTCCCTTCTGTATCTATTAAAGGACAGAAAAAGAGGGAACATGCATCTGCTTGAAAACACTTTTGTAAAGATGTAAGATTCTGGACAGACTTGCTGGATGTTCTGTCCTAAAACTTGTGGATAGCTTCCCTGTTCCTTCATTTGAATACAGTGAGTTAGTTGGCCTAAATTTAAGCCATTCCTGGATTTTAGTAACTGACATGATAGAGTTGGTGATGACACAGCCTGTCAAGCAGGTACAAAGGACACAGCAGTCCTTTTGTAGCCAGCTTCTCTCCCTAAGCAAATCTTGGCAAAGGGGGACTCCAAATAATTTAACAGATTTGAAAAAAATATGTGTGCTTGCAAAGGATACCTATTTTAAATGGCTTTTAAAAAATCCAACCATTTTCTTTTGCAGTTGTTACATGCTGATGACAGACCTGTGTAGCTAACAAAAGAAGCATTTGGTAGAAGCTAAAACGGGACTGTAAGTCTAAGACAAGACAAACTTAATAATTTCAGCTAGCTAATGATGACCAAGACTTGACCTAGAGGTTACAATTCCTTAAATTGAACAATTTTTTTTAAAAACTACATTTACCCTTCCTTTTCCTAATTCTATCAGGTAGCTGTTTGACAGTAAGGTAAAATTTTTGACAGAATCAGTGTGAAATCCCAGTGTCTCCAGCCTGCTTTCATACTACTTTAATAATTAATAAGAAAGGCTTTTACCCTTAGAATTTAATTGAATAAAAAGATGTTTTAAATTTTCAAGTATCATAGCTCTTATTAATTGTTAAACCAGTATAAAAGCAGCCTGGAGACTAATTTTCAGGCTCTGGGCAAGCAAGATGCCTGTGTTGGTAACTTTTTAGAAAGAAGGACAGCATAAACTATGGACTCCAAATGCCATTTATGTTTAAGATCTTCAATTTTAAATACATACAATAGCCAGTTCTTGCTAGACAGTGCTTCTTAGCTTTACTAACTTTCAGGTTAGCGTGCCATATAAGAAAGACTAATTTAAGTTACTCTTAAAGTTGAATTGCAAATAATTTCAATTCAGTAATACACTTTTAATTAATTCTTTTGATAAACTTAGTATCACGGATCCAAACAAATAAGAGGTGGACATAAAACCTGGAGATATATCCTACTCTTCCCTCATTAGGATTGTTCTTTCTGAAAGCCTACTGGAAACTCCCTATCTTTGAGAGCACTGGGTTTCTCTTCTGCGTGAGGGAGATACAGACACACACCTCCCTCATAAGCATATATACCTTCAACATCAGACTATAACACAAACTTAAAGCAATATTAGCAGCTTTTACTTCCCCTTTTTTGCTGTGCTTAAAACTTGCATCTCTTTAGGCTGTGACTGTGTTCGGTGCATAAATAACTCAATCAGGCACCACCCCTGCAAGGTTTGGGTCTTGGATCCTGAGGGATCTCTGGCAGTTGGTAAGCAGTGAGCTGGTCAGCACTGAAAAAGCTGAGCTGCATGAGGAGAATAACCCAGAAGCCAACATTAGGTACCCAGTGCATGCTGGTGTCAGCAACTGAGACCTTTACTTACCTTAAATTTCCCTTGTGATGGACTGCAGCTCACCTGGAATTTGGAAGGCTACAGTTTTGGGCTTAAATGCCTTAGCATGGCAGCCGCTAAGACTTAAAAACCTATTTGTGAAGCCTCAAGTATACGTTGTGGGACTGAGTTCTGTTTTCATGCAAGGGTAATCAGTTATAACAAGTAATTATTCAGTTCAAACTCATATATCATTACAAATAAATGTATCACATTGCAAAATAATGTCTGATATAGAATGCTCTCCCCTTACCTTGGATTAAGTTGTTAAAAACTTTATTCTTTAGGATTTCTAAAGTTTTCAAACATATTGTAGTACTAGTAGAAAAGTTCCATAGCATATGTCATTCAGACTGCTAACTCAGGATTGGTTTTTTTCACCCTACACATTATATATTGCCATGCAATGTGCTGCTCACCCAGCACTTTAGTGACATATGATGTATGAAAGACACTAGTATGTGCTTTACTTATTAGAAAATAATCCATATCCGTTCAAGATAACTTGCTTCCAGGTTGTAAATGACTTGAACTAGGTGATGTCAATTTGGCATAGAGTACCACATCCTATTTATTTCTGAACAATCAGCATTTTCCAAATAGATTATGGCAACTGTTTTTCATCTCTTATATCAATCATTCCAACATGTTTCATTAATAGATGGACAATTATAGATTTAAGTACATAATCTACATAGATTCTTCTCAAAGTAGGAGTTGGTGCCTATTTCTATCACTAGATAACTAGTCACAGAACCAACAGAATATTTAGGATCCTACTACCTAGTTAAGGAAATTGATAGAAAGCTGAGAACTTAAAGAGGCATTAGGAGCTTAAATAATGTTTTCAACCTGGGATATGCATAGCTTTGGCAATCTGGTTTTAATGTGAGATCATTTTTTTGAAAAGAGACTCATGCTGTCACTGTGAAATTTTGAAAATTCCACTCTACAATAAATAAACATTGATAAATTCACATGCAAAAACTTCCAGCCTCTTTTCTTTCCAATGAAGCTTATCAGAAGAGTGAGAAACTTGAGTATGAATGTCTTTGAGATTCAATAATGTGCTAAATAATACTGGTTTTTTCAACAGCTATCTTTTTTTCTTCAATAACAGAGCCAAAGGAAGTGAGAGGCAGCCAGATGGCCAGAACACAGAATCTTAAAGGAAAAAAAAAATATCAGTGTGAGAAGATTATATAATAGAACAAAGTATTCCTTCTTCATTTAGAAGATCTTTTTTTCCAAAGGGTGGAAAGCTGCCAGACTGACCATCTTGCGTTAGAAATGTCACCATTTGCAGTAAATGTGAAATGTAGCCAGTTTCAACCAGTCAATATTAACCCATCAGTCATTCCAGACTCATCCTCTGTGAACTTAAAGAGGAATACATTGACCTGTAACCCTTTTTTTCCTGTACTGAACTGCCCTAGCATTCCCCCTCTGGCTTCCTACAGGAGCGCTCCTTTCTTGAGCTTTATAATCATATCACAGCAAACTTCCCTCACATCTCACTGAACACTTTCTTATTATCTTGTTTAACCAGTCCCATCCACCCTGCATAAGCCCAGTTACTAGTCATAGGAAAATGTTCAAGGGATGAAAGATGGGGCTGCTGAATTACTTTTTTCTAAATTGCCTTCCTGTTATGTTCACTTTTGGAACTGCAAAGTACTTTAAAACATCTAGTACCGTGCACTAGTCTCTGCTCCAAGAAATAGACAAGAAAAATGTGTCCCGTCAGCATAAGGAAAGACTATAGCAGTACTACATGTACATGATATACTGTAATAGATTATAAAATAAATCTAAGCTGTAAAAAGTAATCAGAAAATACAATGTAATTTACTCCTTATCATACCATGGAATGGCTGAGGCTGGCAGGGAACTCTGGAGGTCACCTGATTCAACCCCCCCCCGGTCAAGCAGGGCCACCTACAGCCAGTTGCCCAGGACCGTGTCCAGGTGGCTTTTGCATATCTCCAAAGAGGGAGACTCCACAACCTCTCTGGGAAACCTGTGCCAGTGCTTGGTCACTCTCACAGTCTGTGCCCATTGGCTCTTGTCCTGTCATTGGGCACCACTGAAAGGAGCCTGGCTGCATCCTCTTTGTACCATCCTTTCAGGTATCTATATATAGATATTCCCCTGACGATTCTCTTCTCCAGGCTGAAAAGTTCCAGCTCTCTCAGCCTTTCCTCCTAGCAGAGACGCTCCAGTCTATCATCTTCATGACCCTCTGCAGGACTCTTTCCAGTGTGTCCATGTCTCTCTTGTACTGGGGAGCCCAGCACTGGACACAGTGCTCCAGGTGTGGCCTCACCAGTGCTGAGTAGAGAGGAAGGATCATCTTACTTGACCTGCTGGCAAGACTCCTCCTAATGCAGCCCATAACGCAGGATACGATTGGCCTTCTTTGACACAAGGATACATTGCTGGTGCATGTTCAACACTTTGCATCCACCAGGGTCCCCAGATCCTTTTCTGAAAATCTGCTTTCCACTTGGGCAGCCCCTAGCATGTACTGGTGGCTGACACTGTTCCTCCTGAGGTGCAGGACTTTGCACTTCCTCTTGTTAAATTTCATGAGGTTCCTGTCAGACCATTTCTCCAGCCTGTCCAGGTCCCTCTGGATGGCAGCATAACCCTCCGGCATATCAGCCTCTCCTCCCAATTTGATGTTATCAGCAAACTTGCTGAGGGTGCACTCTGCCCCACCATCCAGGTCATTAATGAAGATGTTCAACAGGACTGGTGTCTGTATGGAAGAACAAGACAAGGTAGTAGTCAAAGGGTTGGACAAGCTTCAATAGTTCCTCTACAACATCCTGGATCCAGGGCCCAGTAGGCAGCAAACCTCTCAATGATAGGTCAGATCAGCAGACAGATGCCTCTGTCCCCCATGACAGGGAGTTGCCCATTACAGCCACTCACCACTTCTTCCTGGTGGTCTTGCATGGTTTAGGGTCAGGTGGCCCAGATCCTTTACTTGAAGGCACGTCTGGCTCCACTTCCACTTTGAGGGGGGTGAACCTGTTTTGTGGTTGTAAGCCCTAAGGTGGGGCAGAAGCCTTCCCACTGAAGCCAGAAGTCATGAGCTTCCACCCTTCACCTTCTCCAGGGGCTGCCCTTACTTAATACCAGGGGTAGACACTGCCTGATGTTCTGAGTTTGGTGCTACCAAGGGTATCTGGAAATTTAAGCATTACATATTGAATAAAGGCAATGTTTGGACATACAGATGGTCTGTTGTTATGTACTGGCAGAATGGTATTTCTGTCTTGTTTATGAAGTGCCTTGTGTTCCATATGACCCCTAAGTATAACAGCAGCACTGGATGAAACAGGTTTTTCTCTCTCAGAGGCAAGCTATTCCTGTGAGGAGCAGCGAGTTGGATTCAATGATCCTTATGGGTCCCTTCCAACTTGAGATATTCTATGATTCTACAGCAGGTGGAGTCTGGGGTTCTTCAGGCTGTTGCGTCTCAGAGAAGAACCTGTCTATCCCCCTTTTATCTTCTCTGGGGCTGTGCAGCCTGCTCGCTTCCTCCCATAACTCCTCCGCTTGGTGGCACAGCTTCTCCAGGACAGCACTGAAGGACAGAGGGACATCGCTCCTGGCATCAGAGAGTCCTCAGATGCACCCTGCAGCCTGGGGCTTGGAGGGCTGCATCTATCATCCGAATCTCTGTCTGTCTGGACGTCTCTACCCTAGCAGCTCCAACACCTGCTGGGGAAACTGCCCTGTGGCACCATACCTGAGGTGGTTTATGCAGATACAAATTCAGCTGAGGCCCTTCTTTGTACCCTTCTGTGCAAACTGCTGTCTCTGTTGGCCGTGCCCTGGGCCTGGCCTCTCCTGAGCACTGGCTCAAGGGTGCTTGACCCTCCCTAATGCGGGGCAGCTGCAACAAAGGTGCCAGGCACCCTGGGTCAAGAGCAGCCATCATGCATGTTAGTGAAATTTCCTTCTTCCTTTCTACTGTAATAACTTTGAAATGGAACTGTATTTTTTTTTCAATGGGAAATATTTTTCAATGGGTCCAATATTTTCATGGACATTTTATCCCTGTATTTTTGTATTGACTAGTTGTTCAAAAACTTTGTCATTAGCATATAGGAATTAGATATTTTAAAAAATCTAACAAAGCAGATAAAAATGTTTGCTTCCAGCTCAAATACTGGAATATGGAGAAGAGTAGTTTAGTAACGAATGTTGCTAAGATGACAGCTCTACGTACTTTTAGTTTTACAGTTGCATTTGTTTCCAAACTATTCTTCATACAAGTTCTGGCATTCCTGCAGCTACACAGGGAGGCAGACCAAGGAACTGATGAAACTGAAAACTCACTGAGGAAAAAAGATACATTTTCAGCCAGATTTATTCCTTAACACTGTTCACTGTGATACCTATTACTAGTGCTTGGACAAAGAAGGATTTGGATATAACAGCTCCAGAACTAAAAGCAGCCAATTATGAAATGCACCACGGCTTTTGTTAAACATATGTCAATATATTTACACATTCTTTCCCCTATCCTAGCCTTATCATCACAGAGCTGATACCCAGTCTGACCTTTTATCAGTATGCTGTCAAGAGTGCCACAGTTTCTGCCTGCAAGAATCTGTTCCCCACTCCCCACCCAAACCAGACCTTGTTCAGATGAGGGAGATACAGAAGAGCTCACTGAATGACATAATTAATATTATTGATTATAGCAAATATTGCTATGATCAGCCCTTTATTTATAAGAAAATAAAATTCAGAAAATTCATAGGGCCTTCCATTTAAAGTTTTTAAAGTTGTTTAAGAAGTGCCACAACAAGTAACATCATTCCCATTTCAGAAGTGATTTGTCCACAGGTCATGTGCCTAGAGTACCTCCCAACTTCCTTACGCTTGTCTTACACACATCAGATCCCATGCTACTAAAGCTTCAGTGCTCTGTACTATCAGCTTAAATTAGTACACCTGCTCTATCCAGAATGAGCAGAATATGAGTGCAAAAACCTTGTAGGAAGTGTTGATATTAAGATGTTGTGTTCTACAATAAGCAGCTTAATTCTGCATCAATTCCAATATTGGAGAGTCCACTGTGGTATTGTGACCTGATCCAGGTTTAAAAATAAATAGAATGCCACCCAGATCCATGCAGCTACATGATGATGTAAAAGCTGTAGAAAATCTAGTAATGTCCTCCAACTCGTAAGTCAGCTAAAGTGACAACTGATGTATGCACATCTTCAGCGAAAGGACTGACATCTTTTCCATATCCTCTGGTTGCTTTCCCCAGTCTCATCATCTTAGTATTAATATCCAGACTGAACTTTAATCAATTTTGCTCTCAACCATGCCACAGTCTCTACCAAGCTCTTAATGAGATGGTTGATCACACTATCTGTGCAAGATGAGCTGCAGATACAAGATGAGTGCATGCTGTTGTCCTGAAAATGTTTCTACCTGTATTTCCTCACAGACTCCTCTAATTGCAATTCCTGATACTTATATTGAGCAAAACCATGACACAGAATCCCATCAAGTATCCTTCAGGGTAGAATAACTGCAAATCATTTAATGATTATTCACTTTCTTATTTAATAACAAAAATCTATGCAGAAATCCCAACACTGCATAAAGCAGATTTTTAAAGTATATTTTGATGGCTCAAAATGTATTTAATTTACTTTTGGCTTTTTTCTGCTTTGGAGGATTCTTCATCCTACTTCACTACAGTAACAGGATTATTGAGTTTAACTGCTTATGTTGGAAGATAAAATACATCCACACAGCCAATGATGATAAGATAGAATTGCTGCAGCCTGAGGTGTTACTAAGAAGCATCTTCCATGGACTGTTTCTTACTGTGTGTGGGTTGGTGTAAGCAGCTCCCATCCTCCAGCAAATTAAACTAAAAAAACATATCAGTGAAAAAGTAGTGAAAAAGAAACATTCCTGGGTACCTCTTTCCACTGCATGCATTAATTTCCTGACATGTCTTCTTGTCATGGTCCTCTTCTAAATGATTAATAGTGTTTTACCATTGTGCTGTTGTTGTTATGCCCGCTGCCAAGCAAAACCATTAACTTTTTGAAATGGGAATGAACGGGTACTACAATGGTGACTGTGGGATTTCTCAATGAATTTTATTTAAGAACTCAGTATTAATAAGTATCAGCAATGAATATCTGCAAGAAATGTTGACAACATACATACATGTACATACCTATCCTAATTGCTATGCACTTCTTTTATTCCACATATAACAGAAAGTCTTATTTACATGATTCCAGAAGGCTAATTTTCCTCTGTACCTTCTGCTCTTTTTTTCTTTCCCGTAAACCATTTCCTTCCTTTGAACAAACTTTTAACTGTCATTTTCTTCAACAGTCCTATTTTCTCATTGCCTGCTGCTGTAGATACTATTGTGACATAGTCAGAGTCAATATTAGACATGTTCTCCTTCTAAAGTAAAGACAATATTCCCCTTCTAATATAAATGCAATAAATTCTTAAAATCCACTTAGATCATGACTGACTTAGCAAACAGGCTTTGAGCTGAATCATTGCATATTGTCCTGTGCAGGATAGAAAGGTAATTTTGCTATAGCTAATCTTCCACACAACACCATCTATGTTTTATGTGCTATATGATAACTGCTGCCACTCTGCTGTTATTTGTTGGAACTATAATAGAGTTCAAAGGCCCTAACTGAGATCAGGATCCTGTTACAAAAGCACTGCCAAGGGGCAAAAAACCTTCAGCCTCTGACCCTCTGAAAATAGTGGAATTAAACATAGTAATAATGTTAAGCATGTCCATGTTAGACACGGACAAGGAAAATTGTGTTTTAAAGAATGAAAATATTTCTACTCCTATTTTTTCCATGGGGTAGAAAGTGACAGCAAATTTATGTGATTTACCCAGGTAAAACAGCCAGATATAATTTTTTCCTGTTAGTAATCTTATGGATCTTTCTTTTTTGAAACTTACTTATCAATAGAAGGAATAAGGTTCAAGCTAAAATAGTATAGAAACAATAGTATTTTGAATTGTAATGCATTAAACAAATGGATTTGTGAGCATACAGATATAATTTAAAAAGTAACACTTCATAATAACTGCACTAAAGGGTATTTTGAAAGCCATTCTTTCTGAGGTCTTTCTGTGAAGTCTGAGGCTTGATTAGGGACCCTAGAGGACAGAGCAGATTGAATAAGATGATAAGAACTGTGATGAACAGGAAGAAAGGGGCATCTAGAGGAAGCAAGGACTCAAAATTGGAATAAGGCCACAAAACTGGATTTGTCATAGACTGGAGGGAAAGCACCAGAAAGAGTCAAATTTGCAAAAGGGGCATGAGCTCACAGTGGCACAATTTCCTTTACAAATTAGATTAAAACTTATAATTCTCAAATCTTACAGTTCCTGGGCTATCAGCAAACACTTCACAAATCCTCTTTACTGTCAGTCAATTTAAAGAGGCTATTGCCCCAGCTCATCTCTGAGCTGTCTAAAGACTCAGCATGAGCCAGGTGAGTGTCTGTATAGTGACATAGAGTTCACAGCGAAGGTCACATGCAAAAACATAGCTTAAAGCATTACTGAAGTTTCTGACACAAACTTAATAAATTCCTCTTGTGTCTTTGCATTACAATGTGGAAATTTATTTTACACAAGATTTGTTCCTCATCCACAGCTCTCTGGATAGGCTTGCTCTGGGGACAAATCAGAATTATACAGAGTAGGATGCTGTATAATCCCTACATTACTTGTGCAGAAGGTGGAAGATGTGCAGCAGTGGATGCAGTAGAAACTAGATGAAAAGAAAGGATGGCCTGAAAATTCAGGGGAAGGGAGTGGTGCCCTGAATAACTGTATCCCTCTCGCTCTCATGGATCTCTCACAGCCAAATCACTTAAACAGAACTTTTTACAAGTGGTCACTACCGCTGTTTTCCTCTTTCTTGTAACTCCAGGCCCTTGCTGTGGTTCGAAAACATTAAGTACTTACACCAGCGACACAGGCAACAGGCACTGAATGTGTTATGTATTGTATACTACGAAACCATCTGAAAAATCAGCTTGTAAGCTCCTCAGATTGACTGTCAAAAATAGTGGATATTTTCTAATTTATTCTGTCTCAGTTCTCTCTCTGTCAAATTAGAATAATAATCATCTCTTCAGTGCATAGAAGTGTTGTGAAGATAAATTCATTAAGATTCGTAAAGCACTCAGACACTGTAGTGATGAGCACCACAGAAAAGCCCAGGAGGAAATTAAAAATTCTGTCTTCAGAGCAGAACTTAAAAATGTGGCATGGGACCATACACTGAACAATAACAAAGAAACAAAATGATGAACAGTTACTCATTGAGTGAGCATTAGTTATATATTGTGCAGAGCAGGAGACGAGTCCTGCGGGGGTGGACCATATGTGATCAGTTAATTAAAACCAGCCTCATAATGCATGCCAGAAGATGGGAAAATGAAAGTGGGTGGACAACCCAAATTCTGGTAATTACAACAGTTGAGTACTAGACTATAAATACATGGCATTTTTTAAATATATGTTTTATGTTTAATATGGAAAAAGTTTAAAAGAGCTCTACCTACCTTAATTCCTTCCACTGAGACATAACAGTAGTTTTGTCTAACATTGCAGCTGATCTCTTAATTCAATAGATTTGCTGCAGTCTTTTTCCTGCATCTCTCAAGACTGTTTGATACCATCTTTGAAATGTGTAGGATCCCACCAGAGACAACTGATTTTTTTGTAACAGTGATACATAAAATAATGCTGTTAAAAGAATCTCAAGAAAAAATTAATTGTACCAATCTAATGTGTTATATGAATGAAATCTAGAATTTTCTGTCTGAATTATTTGAAGAATATTAATCCCACCCGAGATTAAGTTATGCCTAACTACAGTAGTGTCTTTTTCAATTTGAACACTCTTAGTTAAACAAATAAAAGACTGCTTACAGTATTTATTATGTATAAAAACTAGATCAAAAATTCACATGGACAGTTTGGTTTTACCTTCAGAAAGTCACCTTTCTAATTCTGTTGACATTGCTCTGTCTATCTGATTTTTTTCATTGCTCTGATTGCTGCATTGTCCCTTAACAAGTCAATCAGTGCATTTTACAAGTTTCACAGTATCCCAGTAGCCTATATCCTCTTGCTTCACAGAAAGCTTTTAATAAAACATGGACAGATGATACTTAGATATATGGGATGATGTTTCTTTAGCAATACATTTCCTTTTTCTTATTATCAAAAAAGTCTTTAGAAGGGGGAAGAGATATTCTCAAGGTCTCTGCAGAACAAACAGATATAGGGAAGTATTTTTAATGATTTTTTTCCTTACATTTCTAAAATTTATCCTCAGTTTTGCAGAATTCTGGTTTTTTTACAAAAATACAAACCTGGGATGTCACTTTTCCCACACAGTACTTAACAATCTTAATATTTTGTAATTTCTCATACCTATGAAATAAAAAGCAAAGGCAAAGAAGGCTAAATTACTAGTTTATCAGATAAAAGTACCTCTAGAGTAGCCTCACAGCTTTGTACATAATTTCATTTCACGATGAAGGGGAATTGATAAGGTATGAACTAGATCAAGCTTAATAGTGGTAAGGTATATTTTTATTTATATAGTTGAGTCTTTTAGGCTTCATTTCTATTTAGATACGGGTTTCAAGGTTAAAAGTTAGAAATACTCAAAATATGATTACAGGGAAAGTGAATTTAATTGAACCACCTTAAAAACTACTTGGAGTTCACAAATATGAATAGTTAGTTAGTAAATATAATGAACGCTTCTGTAGTTGGCATCTGGTGGCTGCTGGGTTTAGTGCTCTTCCATTTTTATGTTTTTCACACATTGACAGGACTCATGTGAACACCAAATATTACTGTAACCTAGGAAGAACAAAATTATAGATGTCAAAACTTTAACAGATTTTCTAAGTTATGGAAATACAGATAGTGGTAAAGTTAAGTAAGTCTGTCTCACTTCACTGGAGAAATGTTCCATTTTTAAGAGATACCAAGCAGTACTTCTAATTTATATTAACTTTACCTGAATCACTGGGCATCTTTCCAGAAGCAAGGCCAGAATGAGACAGACATAAGATGAGCTGTAATTGTAAAGCTTGAGAGAAGAAAGAGACTGTGTGGAACCAAATGATGAATTGTCTGAACTCATCATCCATGCCAAGTACAAACAGATGGGTCTACGAAGACACTGTGTGACAGTATACAGCACATCATTTAGTGTTCAAGGCACCAATCACTGCAGTAGAGTTGGAAGTTCTCATAATTTATCTTCATTGCCATGACAATGGGGTTTAGATTTCCAAAGAATTTTAGAAATCCTCTGCTCTAGATAAATTTAAATGCTTTAGAGAGGTAGACAGAAATTTCAGCCACTGGCAGATGTTTGCTAAGAAGCTTCAAGAAGTTGCCACACACCATGGATGAGCTTCAGCATGCCCGAGTACTGCAGAAATCTCTCTTGGTCAGTTAAGTGTAACGAAAGGCTTAATCCTTTTTAATATAATTCTGTAGCAACTATTCAGATCTGATTTTTCATCTTGGGCAAAGGGGAAGAGGAGGTTCAAGAGACCTCTGCAGAAGCCCTAATCCCTAGCATAATGCAAATTCCTGTGGGTTTTAAGCCACAAGCTTCACCAGTAATACCTGCTGTACTTACTGTAATTGTTCTGTATATTCTGATATTTGGAAAACAATGGATAGGATGTCTAAAAATATATTCTGTCAATATCTCTTTTTCAGTTAGATCTCACATTCCTACTGGTAGAAATTACCTGCTTTTTAAAAAAGATGACTAACCCCATTCGCCAAGCAAAAATTACATCGTGATGAGGTGTAGGATAGGATTCAAGATAAAAGAATGGAATATTAGAAAAATAAACTGATCATCTAAATCACAGTGATGCAGCATTCCTGACTTTCTTTAACATCTTCCTTAGTGTGTGCATAAATATAAAGAGATCACGTTGTGCTGAAACCATGTGTTCCTTCAAAATTGGAAAATTCACAAATCTGAGTCTTAGAAATAGGCAACTCAACATGTGTGGATCCAGTTTTTAACTCCTGTTTTGCTACACTTTTAATTGACAGCCACTTTTACAAGTAGACTTTATATTTAAAAAATTCAGATGTACCCTGAATTTATAAGCCTTGGTGAGCTCTTCAGTATCCTAGCCCTGTTTAGCAACCAGTAAATAACCACCATGAACGAAAGTAGTCTCAGTTGTTGTGTCTAAGCTTATACTTAGCCAAACTGACAAGGCAGCCTGGCTGGCCTTAACAGAGGAAACAAGCACTAAACAGGCACAATACTGGGCATTTACTCTCACCCCAGAAAATGTGACCAGCAGGCCAAATGAAGCAGAGGGGGGAAAGTTCAGAGTGCCAGTGCCCTTGTTTTCCCAGGTCTGAAGATAAATAAAAACTACTCCATGTAACTCAGTCCTCTTGTCTACTAGTAATTTTGAGCAATCATTTGATAAATGTTTAAAACTAAATAGCACGCAAACATAAGTTCATGTTCTTTCACTCCTTCCTCTCAGCTCCATCTCTAAATGTTATCTGAAGGTGAATAGAAAAACTGTATCTTTTTAGGATCCTGCCACTAAATGCCCTGCAATACCTATTCTACATTGCTGTAAAATAAATCTTATTATATTTTAAATAAAGTTATATAAAGTTTTTCACGGACTTTGTATAAAAGAGCTCACTATTAAGGTGTGGCACACAACTGTGTTATTAAGGCTGAGTCTACATTTCATACATAAAATGAAGATCTGGTCTTTTATAGTGTCTGTGACCTACAGCATATAATCTCCAGCCTCATAGCACTTGCCCTTTGAAATCAGAAATATTTGGACTGAGATAGGACAAAGAAATCAATGTACTAGATTTATTTTAAGTAAGTTAAAGGGACACTTGTAGTTTATCTGTATCAAATCTTTCTTTGTCCTATTATTCCATAAAAATGGAACAACACAAGCTTTAAAAAACTGACTTATAATTAAAGTGTTGTAAGATTTTATGCACAGATGATATACAAAGAAATTCAGTGGTAAGTCTGCTAATGCACAGTTTTATATTTATGAACAACTAAGTCACAGACCAGGCAATTCTTACAGGAAGTCATTACGATAAAGACAATGTGGCCAACTGCATCCTCCTTCCCTCCAACAGATTATTTGCATGTTGGTGTTGTGTAATTTTGCATGATATTCCTTCTGTGAGTCAGTGATCTAAAGGAGACCAGACATAACAATTTTTTTTCAGTGATATTTTTCTTCATCTAATTGTCCTTGATTTTGAAAGATACTGTGACCATGGACACTTTTGGGTACCTTGGGCATGCCTGAAAGGGAATCTCCATGGCGTTACTGAGGTTCTTAATGAATATGGATTCAAGGACTGGATCCTCTCTTCATAAAGCAATAAACTTACTAAAAGTCACAGAAACAAATAAAGGCCAGATTTTCTCGCATCCCCTGGACACTGATCTCAAATACACTATATAGCTTCAAAAAATCCAGTAGCATACAGGTTTTCAAAAGGGCTTATGTTTAGCAACTTCATTTAAACACCTTGTAAGTTGTAGTTTGATAGTGTGAAATTTAAAGCTATTATACTCACTTTTTGTTTTAAAATTCACCATTTTAAGATAGATAGAAAGTTGCTTGGTCAGAATTCCTGTATGTGAGGTTCTTGTACAGCAGGTTACAAGACTAAGCATTGTACATGGGTGAAGCAGATCATACATAATGTTTAATAGCAAAATTTCTTCCTGATATCTCTAATGCTTACAAAAGCTGTCATAAGATGCAGCATCTTATTTGTATGATGAATCTGTGGAACCAGCACACAGATTATATATTTATTCCAGTAGGATGCATCCCTTCACAGACATCAACAATAGCAGCTATCTAAATCTGTCAGATAACAGGTGGTATCCAAGGAAAAATTTTATAATTTTATTTCTGAAGTGTAACATGAGGTATACTGTGCTGAATCTATCAGTCAGAGAAATATAAGTTTTGCAAATATACATCTAGATAAACAGTACAAATTCTGATAACAGTGGATGAAAAGTACTCTTCTTTAAAAAAAAAAAAGGAGTGACAGTAAATCTAAAAATCCTCTAGCTACCATAAAATACTGGTAGTTACAGTAAGACAGTAAGAGTGATAGCTCTGGGTGTGTTATGCCATCAGCCTGCATGGCCAAACAGCATATAAATTGCAGGAGAAAAATACTCTTATATCATTAACACTTAGTAATGCTTTGCTCTTCCTTACCTTTCCAATTTATCTTAAAATATTCTCATTTTGTATCAGAATTTGTATCGTAATATGATATTCCTTCCTGGAATAGGCTGCATGAGAAACCAGAAGGGTTCTTCTTATCTTCAGGGATAAGAGGAATAAAATGAGTATGAAATGAAATGGCATC
The DNA here is from genome assembly GCA_035590195.1 of Aviceda cuculoides. Classification (NCBI taxonomy): domain Eukaryota; kingdom Metazoa; phylum Chordata; class Aves; order Accipitriformes; family Accipitridae; genus Aviceda; species Aviceda cuculoides. Next base: position 23,993,683 of record JAVJGG010000074.1, on the reverse strand, counting down.
AGAGATTTTGGCAGTGACATTTTGTCTTTAATATATTTCCGGTCATCTGCTGTAGTGCAAATGTCAAAGGGAGAATCTGTTCAAGAATACCATTTTTGAAATGGGGCACAACAATTTGGCCTGATAGTCTATTGTCATTAAAGGATCCCTGACACTTTTTCAAGAGATCCAGTATAAAAAACCACACTAACCAGTTTCAAATTTGGAATACTTGTTACAATCAGACACTCATTACAATTTGGAATAAACGTACGCAAATTCTTCACTTCTTTTCTTGAAGCATTACTGCTACATGTAACTCAGCTGTTTATTTTGTTTAAAAGGAGCCACATGCAAGAATCATCTAAATAATTCATAACTACAAACCTCATTCCCTCAGGTGTAACACAAGAAAAACTTCTGGAATCAGATCCTACTCTGTTAAGGTGGTCTCGGCTAATCTGGTAGCATAAAGAAATCTTACATTTCCCCTAACCAGACATTTCCAGTACTATGACACCTTTCTTAACAGTCTTAGTATGTGGCCATGGGAAAAAAACCGTATTTATGTAGTTCAGCCACTGGCTGCTGGAGCAGTCCATTGGGACTGTGACCTAGAAGCCTCACTGACAAATGAGGGATAGAGGGTAAACCCTGCTGACTCAGCTTTGTCCAGGCAAAACAGCTTATGATCAACTCTGTCACCACTGTTAGTATTAGCTGCCCACATCAGAAAGCCTGTAACACATCAGAGATCCTGAGCATCATACAGTTTGTGCATGGGTAATGTTTTATGTAATATTTAATATATCAGTATGCAGTCAACATTGGACAAGATTTCTGCTGAGTGATGCTGACATGCTGAAGTTCTTCAGCAGCTGCAGTGCCAACAAATAATGACAGAGGGCAATGTAGGTAAATCTTAAGGGACTCACAGCCTGGGATATATTTAGGGAATTAGTGGTTGGAAAGTGCTTTTATACTACTCTGCAGAGATTATTCTGACAAGGGGTAAGTTTTAGATCACTTCATCATGCACAAATCGGTGTCTCTTTTAGAAGAAACATGTGAATGAGAATCCCTCTTCCGTTTCTCCTGCCCTACAGATGTGAATGCACCCTGAAACACCATCAAGGCTACTGCAGCTGATGCCAGGTATACTCAGAGGCTTCATCCACACCAGTAAATTAAATGTGCCAGGGAAGTGTTCCTGAAAATCGAGGCCAACTGGCACAAAATGACTGCAGCTATTCTAGTAAAGTCTCTAGGTGGGTCTCCAAAAGAGGGGCTGCAAGCAAACTACCTGTCAGAGGGGGTAAGGCCCCCATAAATACTGACTCCCAAATCACACCCAGGGATAATTTTGGGCAATGTTAGGTACAGGACAAATATATGCCAGGGAATATACTAGGATAGACATATCCAAAGAGTTTAGTCACCTTAGGATTTAACAGCTGTGAAAGTAACCTTTGTGGATTATCACAGATGACTTCACCCACAGATCTGGACTGCATTGCTATTACTGTGAGTGAGGAATAGAAGACTGAGTGTGCAGTCGGTATAGCATTTTTTTGTTTCTGTGGTATAATCAGTGCTACATAATTTTGGGAGATTTTTAGTAGGCATTCCAATCCTAAAAGTATTCTAGAAAGCATTACACAATTTATGCAGTCTTAATCAGAGATTCATGCCTGATTCATAGCTATCACCTAGGAGCTTGAGAAGAAAGTTTAAAAATTTAAAACACAGCTGGAATGTGGGGCATTTTTCCTACTAAAATAAGAGGTGAATTCTAAGCTAAATTTCATCGTCTCTTTTCTCAGTAAAAGTGCAGGTGATTTTATGTGAAAATTAAAAGAACAGCTACCAACTAAATGAAAAGAAGCAACTTAGTAGGTGAACAGCTGGACTGTGATAGTCACCTAAGCTGGTGACCTTTTTACAGTTTCATGATCTTATTGCCCATTAATTCTATACTCACTCTCAATTTATTAAGTTACAGTTAGGAAAAACGCTTGTGAGTCTGATTATTTTTAATCCAGCTCACAAGATAATGATTTTCAGTTGTAGCTGTCTACCAGTTCCTTCCAGGGATAGAATAAGAAAGATAAAACAAACCCCAAATGAATATACCACAAACCTTTGCAGGTCTGATGGAGAAATGTTACAACTTTTACAACAGAGAATGAACTTTTCAGCTTGCTCACTGGTGAGACTCAACATCCATTATCTATGGAAGCCAATTTGTGCCATGTAAGCAGTGAGATTCAAGATGAAAGCAACAAAGGATTTATTCCTGGACTTGATGATAGCTATATCTCTAAGCTATCAAGTGAATTTAGATTTAGGGATGGATATGACTCTGTAGCTTACACCAAAGTAATACTGGATTCTCTGTAGTGCCATCTTGTGACAGCTGGCCATATGCAGATTTGAAACTGGACTATTAAATATTTATATGGCATTTCAAGATGAATGTGAGAAACATTTTTAGATACTGCTATTGTTTTAAAAAGCTGAAGAGTGGGGAAAAAAAACAGAAAAGACACAGCTATTACTGCTTATATTTACAATTACAAAATGATTTCTGTACTGCATGAAAAACAATTGCAAGGAAGAGAAGAACTTAGTGAACTTAGTGAAATTTTGTTTAATTGCATATAAAGACCTATCTTAAAATAAACTCATAAAAGTTGCCACATCAAGTACTCTAAGACAAGGAACCAGTACTGGGACTAGTACTGTTTAATATCTTCATCAGCAACACAGACATCAAGCACACCCTCAGCAAGTTTGCAGACAACACCAAGCTGAGTGGTGTGGCTGACATGCCTGAGGGATGGGATGCTGTCCAGAGGGACCTGGACAAGCTCAAGAAGTGGGCCCATGTGAACCTCGTGATGTTCAACAAGGCCAAGTGCAAGGTCCTGCACCTGAGTTGGGGCAACCCCTGGTGTCAATACAGGCTGAGGGATGAAGGGATTGAGAGCAGCCCTGCAGAGAAGTACTTGGGGGTACTGGTGGATGAAAAGCTGGACATGAGCCGGCAATGTGCGCTCACAGCCCAGGAAGCCTATTGTATCCTGGGCTGCATCAAAAGAAGCTTGGCTGGCAGGTCGAGGGAGGTGACTCTGCCCCTCCACTCCACTCTGGTGAGACCGCACCAGAGTGCTGCTTCCAGCTCTGGAGTCCTCAGTACAAGAAAGACATGGACCTGTTGGAGCGGGTCCAAAGGAGGGACACAAAAATTGTCAGAGTTGGGGTTGTTTAGCCTGGAGAAGAGAAGGCTATAGGGAGACTTTCAATACTTAAAGGGGGCTTATAAGAAAGATGGGGACAGACATTTTATTAGGGCCTGTGGTGATAGGACAAGGGGTAATGGTTTTAAACTGAAAAAGGGTAGATTCAGACTAGATATAAGGAAGAAATTTTTTACGATGAGGGTGGTGAAACACTGGAACAGGCTGCCAAGAGAGGTGGTAGATGCCCCATCCCTGGAAACTCTCAAGATCAGGTTGGATGGAGCTCTGAGCAACCTGATTTAGTTGAAGATGTCCCTGCTCATTGCAGGGGCAGTTGACTAGATGACTTTTAAAGGTCCCTTCCAACCCAAATCATTCCATGATTCTATGATTCTATGAAGTATCAAGTTCATGATTCTCAGAACTGCTACTAACATGCAAACACAACGTAAGGTCTGTACAACAAAGGCAGGGACAGAATTCAGCTCCCGTGAGCAACATTCATTTGTCTTAACCTTTGAATTTTTTAACTACTTTTTTCCTTTGCAGTTTGCAGCATCATTCATTGACTACATTGCAAGTCTGGCAAGGTTTTGAACACCCTCTCCTGCAATATTCTTGTATCCAGGTTAGGATGTTACAAATGCAACAACTAACAAACTGGGGAGCAGCTCTGCTGGAAAAGAGCTGGAGGTCCTGGTGTACAGCAAGCTGAGCATGAGTCAGCTGTGTGCTCTGGCAGCAAAGAAGGCCAACAGCATCCTGGTCTGTACTAACACAAGCACAGATTGTTATTATCTTGCCTTGTGCAGCACTGCTAGAGCACCAGTTTTGGACATGCAGTACAAAAAATGTTGACAAACTGGAGCAAGTCAAACAGAAGGCCAACAAAACAGCCTCCATCTTCCTCAAATATCTCTTCTTGGTGATCTCCTGGTAGGGCACTAATCAACCTTAGTGGCCCTGATCTGCTTCATATGGGACCCTTACCCATGTGATGGACTGCCACCCTCCTGCGTGGGCACAGGGGCTCCATTTAAGCTCAGCCCTGGGCCTTTGGCCCCTAACTAGAAGTGCTGGTCTCCAGCCATATCTGCCCATAGATGCTACCAAAGTTGACCTGTGGGCTGATTTCCTGGCTTGATCTTGGACCTGCCCCATCCTCATAGATTTGTGAAAGGCCCTGGACTTGGGGCTGCCCTTCCTTCACCCCCACCCCAGCACCTGCCCTGCTCCTTTGCTGCGATGGTGGGACGGCTGGTGAGGTCCCTGCCCTGCCAACCCCGGGGCTTCCCTTGACTCCCTGGGTCTGGAGAGATACTGGTACTTAGGAAGCAGCTGGCCCTCACTGTGCTCTGGCACCTGGCTAGTCTTGATTACCTTTTGAGGTGGCTTGTTCTCTGCACTCACTTACAACTCAAATGCTTAATTACAGGTGCCTGGGAACAAGGCATCTAACCTTGTCACATGGTGACAAATACTTGTGGCATTCACAGTTCTCATTATTATAGAGAGGGTTCCAGACAACAATGTTGCCATGTCTTGCTTGAACTGAGACAGAATAATGTGAGACATTGATACTTAGAATTATTTATTTGGGTGATCTATAGAAAAGGTGCCAATGGAATTCTTGGACTATATACTTTATTTGAAGACCCGTTTAGTCTTCTGCAAAGGTAAACTCACCATAATGCAGCAAGACCAGTCTTGCTACATTCACTCTTTTCAAGGTTAGGCATGTTATTGCATTTATAAATTATATAAAAAGAGACTCAGATGAAATATGTCTTTAAATGTGCTAGCCTGACTATCTAAAAGGATTGTAATAAATCAGATCAAACCAATACTTCCTACAGTTGAAAAAGAAAATTTTTTAGCTAAGCACTAACACTGTTCCAGATATTTAATATAAACTAGCCAAGCAATTTCTGTAATTTGATACTTAACAGTAAGTGAGAAATGCTGATAAGCTGCAGCATTTTATTTTCTTCACTTACCTCAACGATTTTAGTCCAGTTTCTACTAAAATATTATCAACATAACCCTAGAATATCTATTAGAGCAGGGAAAAATCTTGCGTTTTACAAGAAACACTATAATTACATACAATATGAATAAAATAGAGATGAGGTTAACATTTATGAAACAAAGCGAACCGTTTTGATAAACCTTTCCTTTAAAATATCTTTTGCTGACTTTCATGTTTAAATAATGAAATTGAATCAAGCCAGAAGCTTGTCTTATCCTCCTTTGGATTCTAGAAGGCACAGGCACAACTGATTTACTGTATCTGATTAGACAAGGGCAAAAAAGTAAAAACCACTAATCAAATCGTTACAGCTTCACCTGCAGGTGTTCAAAGATAGAAGATGGATATCTGCTTGTTTTTCAAATGGTGTGTATTGCTGCAAGCAGTGGAATTCATAGTGTTGGCTGTGATCCCACTCCACTGATGTCGATCTACATTGGCTTCAATACATGGGGTATCAGTACCTTACAGGAAAAGCTTCCTGTTATGTGGAATAATGATCACTGTTGCATAAAACTCTTGTTTGCAAATCCTGCTGCTGGTTTCAGGGTGATTCACTGACCAAAGGTCTCATGAAAAAGTGTGCGAGTACTCACCCATCCTTAAAAGATTGTGCAGACCTGCCAGGGGCTATCTAAACTGTATAAATGTGGAACAATCTGCTAAATACTCATTGAATGTCCAGCGGCATAACATGTTAGATATGGCAGGAAGCACAAGCTTAATTTCCAGGGCTATGAGCTAAACAACTTGCTATAGTTTTATCAGTAGTATGTAGAAGGTTGTACTCAAATCTGAGAAAGCTATTGATCCTCTTTCTCTTCGGGGGGGGGGGGGGGGGGGGGGGGGGGGGGGGGGGG
>JAVJGG010000074.1:23944150-23972160 GCA_035590195.1 Aviceda cuculoides | reverse complement strand
TTGTATGTAAACTGTAATACAATGAAATAACTCAGCATTTTGGCTCTAGATTTGTCCCTGTTATTTCAATTCCCTTAGATTTAGACTAATTTGCCGGTTGATAGGAGGAAAAGAAATACCCCAAACCAGATTTAACCAAATAAGAATTTAATTTCTGGAAAAAACAACTGGAAAAAAAACATTAAATCTATATACTGACTTGAGTTCCTTCACCTTGAACATACTGTAGTGGTTTTGTGAGTTGATGAGATAGTAACTTGAACCAAAGTAACTCTTTGTTGTAATTCCTATGAAGAGAAAACACTTACTGATAATCATAGTTTTTCCAGAAAATTTTTTGTGGCAATAATTGAACATGTAAGTTACACTTGTTTGTATGTTTTGACCCTAAGCCCATACAGTAACTCAATGCTCTGAGAGCTAGGTATTGGCATGCAAATGTCAAAGTTGCTTGTCAAGCCTCCAAATTGTGGCTTTTGTTTTTCAGCAACACTTCTTTACTTGTTTCTTTCTTTCTTTCTTTCTTTTTTTTTTTTTTTTTAATAACCCACTCTTTTCCTTTATTGGATGTATTTGAACTGATAAATGCAGAAATCTTTCTGAACAAGCCCTGGGTATTTTCATGCAAGTTTTAAATTGAACAGCTACAAAAGCTGAAAAATGGAAAAGTCAGTGACAAATAGTCTTCTGAGTATTTTTGTTGGTCTGCCTTAGCTGGAATTCATATACCATGAAAGCAAAAAAATGGCACTATGGGACAGGGAGAAAGGATCAATGAACACAAGACACTGCCTTATTGTTTCAGAAGAATTTTGAGGGCATTAAAAATACCTGCTGTATATGTGTGAGTATGTGTAAATGAGATACTGTTCTTACTTGGAATGCTGAGATTTAAAGTAATTAAGCTCGGAAAAGGTAACTGCTGAACTATCAAGTAACACCCTTATCTCTTTTTTTAAACCTCTATTTTACAGGAGAGAGGTCTGTGTCTTTAACAGGGCTGGTAACATAAGACAGCTGTTGCTAATCACAGCCTTTGATTTTTATTTTTCTGTTGTCTGTACCAACAATTTCAGAAATCAGACTGTAGACACTTGAGTAGAGACAATTTTATAATACTTATTCTACAACTTCAAGCTGCTGTAGAATACTGTTTAGCTACTAGAAGCCTTTTGTGTTTGGTTAACTTTTACTCAAACCTTAAAATGCGCCTTCTGACTCTACAGCTGTTACTGAAGGGATCTACTTGCACTGCAGCCTAACCTACAGGACATATTAAACCTTGAGGCCAAGGGTTCCCTTGAAGAAATTTATTTTTCTAAATGTAGTTAAAATAAGAGCAATGTCTTTAAAGGAATTATCACATTCCTAAATAGAGAGTCTGTAAAACATGTGAAATAACTTTTTTTTTTTTTAAACAGGTAAGAATTTTTTTCCAAAATTTTATATTCTTGGATACTGGGACACAGATGTCTAGAATGCTGCTCACCCAGCACTGCCCAGAAAAGCCTATCAGCAAACTGAATGAAGAATTTAAAACTATGTTCTTTCAAATATAGGTACATCTCAGATGGAATCATACAGCACTTCTCGTAACTGTTCGTAAGCACAGGTGCGATCAACTGCTTTTATTACCATTTTCTGCTAAATATATAAAATTGCCATGCTTTTTTTTCCCCCAATTTCTACTTTTTTTTTCTTGTTATTTGTAAAGCAATCTGCAGCAACCAGTGTGTAGTGATTTTGACTATCCTAATGTATACAAATAATTAAGAAAAGATAAGACACTAAACCACAGCAATCAAGAGTTTGATACAAATGACAAATCTAATCTTTGAAGGATGGTTACCAGGTAGTAGCAGGAAACCTGCAGTTCTGGGAATAATTCCATGCTGAGCATGGAATATTGCTAGCAAATCAACTACAGAAACTTCCCAATAATGTATTTTGCATTACTGAATAAGTATGTAATTTGCACTGCAATGCTGCTTTGTTGTTTTTTTTTTTTTTTTTTTTTTTTTTTTTAATGCTGAAGACTTTTTCCTTGACGTAGTGAGTAAACAGTGAAATAGGCAGAAGGTAGTGCTAAGGTAAGGTAAAGGAGTTTGTAGGAATTGGCTTCGGGTTCATATTTCTGCTGTGGGTTTTTTTGTTTTTGTTGGGTTTTTTTTTTGTTTAGTTGGGGTTTTTTGAGACGAGCATTGCATGTAAAGGCTGTCTGGATTGATCATGAGTTGTTTTGGTTGTTTGTGACAGCAAGAACTGAAGAACTGGTCTGTATAGTTCTACTGGCTCCAGTCAGTAGTGCATTGCTACTGTTCAGTTCTCTGATTCAGCAGAGATGGAAGCAAATTCTGCTTCACAAATAACTTTGGAGGTGGTCTCCTTTCAAATGTGTCAAAAGGTGATGAAGCTACTATGTACTCAATATTCAGGTGGATTGAGAGGTTCCATCCCATTCTCCTGGACTGGCCATAAACATTAGAATGACAAGCAGTTCTGTAGATAAGTGGGTCCATTTATCTGTTTGCTGTAGCTAACTGTTTACAAGCTAGACTCTGTATGTATGCTCCATGCTTAGAAAGCATGGCTCTCCTTTCATAGCTGCTGGTGCCGCATCAACAGGGAATTACAGTTTAAATCAAAGTAAAGGTTAACTACCAGTATAGTTGCTTTTAGCCAGTTGATTTAAGTGTCTGTCATGTAATCCTTTGTTTAGATAATTAAGTGAAAATGATTTGCCTAAGCAAGCAATCAGTCATAAGGCTGGAGATGTGTGGAGACTTAAATAACTACTGCTGGTTTATCCAATGTGGTGTACACAGTTGAGCATTTGAGGGCAATTTTCATGTACATATTTGCTGAGATTAATAATTTTATCTAAGAGATCATGTTCTGGGTTTCTTACAGAACTGAGGTTATCTCTGATTTGACCAGAAGGTTTTGAAATTGCAGTAACACAGAAAGGAACTCTGAAGCTGCATGCAAACATTCAGAAAGAGCCTAAAGAAGGCTTTAGATAGGAGGAGCTTTGTTACTCTTAAGCACTTGTAGACCGAGCAGTTACTGCATATGCACCCAGGAATTAATCAATGGTAATTATTTGTATTCTTTGAGAATTTTGTGGGGAAAAAATTGGATGCCATGTGGTGATATGTCATCTATGTGTTCAAGTCTTGTGCCAAAGATCTTAAGATATAGCATATAAATAGGACATAATAGATATGACTTTTAATGACGCCTAAATAAAAAGGGAAGTGGGAATACGGGGAAAAAAACCCCATTGCCTCAGTATTCATATCTTTTGAGGATTTTATTCTTAAAATCTTTATTTATTTATCTTTCATTAAACTATTTGTGAGAAAGGCACTCACGCTTAATTTTATGAATTTTACAAGTTTATTATAGAGCAAAGGTAAACAGCACTGGATGCACGGGCTGCATACTGTCGGGTCTAATTGTGCAGGTTAAGTATACATTTTCATTAGAATATACATATTCATTAGATTGCCAGGAAACTATTAGCATATGCAAATGTCCTTTACGCAGGTGCATTGAAGGTCTGTGGTGGTCTTCGGGAGTCCTCTGGTGGTCTTCCATAGTCTTCAACACTTGTCTGCTACTTGACTTTCCTCAGGTGGTTCTGTGCAGTATGGTCCTTTACATGTTTTGGTACATCAGTGCTTGTTAATGCTCTTATTATCTAAGTTTTCATTAGTGGTATAAAACCATATGGCTAGTTTAAGCTAAATTATCTACAAGGATGAGAACAAAGGCAGGAGTTCTTATCTTTTCTGGCGCTATCTATTTAAGCAAGGCCTCTGCTTGTGCCTTCTCAACAAGATCAAACATTTAATTAAGTTTTGTGATCCTTCATGGCTCCTTCCTGCTCATCACCCCCAAGTACCAGTCTCTCACAGGCTTAATTCTTGACAAACACCAGTCTTTGGTGTGTAAAGTTACAGAGAGACAATCATTAAGCAATACACAGTCCGTTCTCTAGATCACTGCACTTTTTACCCTGTTGTTTTCCTCCAGTCGCACTTTTACATTAAACTTACTTGAGTTGCAGGATATCTTGTCTCATTAGAAGAAACTATATACTCTGCTTGTACCTAGTTATTGCTTACAAACTATAAAATACAATTGACATCTAAGATATATCACTTACACATTTCCCACGTTAAGGCCCACTTTAGTGGTAGTCAGGACATAGCTCATGCAGTAGTTAGGCAAATTTCAGTGTTTTCATTTTGCGATAGCCAATACACATTTCACAATATGAAACATTACCTTCAGATGTTTGGAGTTTTTTTGCAAATAAGGATGACTGCTTCCTACCTTCGAAATGGAGAAGTCAGCATCTAATTGAATGAAAGAAATGAACAAAGAAACGTTAACAGTGCTTAGACTAACTCATTAGTCAACAAGGTTACTACAGCTACTTTTTTATTTCCGTGTTGACTCTTGCTGCCACTTTTCCTAGCAGTTGTTTCTCTCTCGAAGATGCAGTACTTTTGTTGTCTTTTGTTGCTCTTGTTTGTTCACAGGTTTCTTTAATACACTATATAATATACACTTTAGATGAGCCTGAGTCACTGAAGTGTGTATTTAGTTTTTTTCAATTTGTGGCCAGCTTTTGGTCTTTTTAGCATTATATGTTTCTTTGTAATTCTAGAATGGTCCTGTCCTTTAGCTGGTAGAACTTGTAACAGGGTTGAGATGCCGGAGCACAGTGCGTGTCACATGAGAATTATTTTTACCAGCCTCATCCTTCTCAATCAGTTTCTCTGTTAAGATCTAGTGTGGAGATAAATGTTGCAACACAGCAGAATTGAGAGTTTGGTGAAAATTTTTTGGTCAGGTACTCTCTATAAAGGCTGTGCTTTTCTTTGGCTTTCCTTGCAGCCTGGAACTTAATATGAGGAAAGTTTAATCCTTGGAAAAGTACAGGAGGGAAAGATTTCTTTATTTGTAAGCATGTGGAGTGTAATGGGAAGCTAGTGCATTTACCCTTTGAAAGCAAGGGGGATGTGTGTCTGTTATTTTGTATGTGGCACTGCCTTTTTCAGAGTTAATAAGAGCACAGCACTGAGTCCTGAGGCACAGTGGCAGTGTGTGACTTGTGGCAGCCAGCCTAGCTCTGCTCTTCCTAACCTGTAGCTGCCTTCAGCTTTTTGCCTGATATACTTTTCTGCCTGGTGAGATTCAGTCTGCAGCATCTGCCTAGCTATTTATCTGTGACTGTGAGGTAGAAACTTCTACGGGGTGGAAACAAAACTGGTTGAGTAACAGCACCTAAAGAGCACTTACCACATGGTTCACTAACAAATGGCAGCTCTTCCTGTGGCATGTTTTTCTCAGGAGGCCTGAGATGATAAAGGGCATGCTGAGGAAGTTTTCAGGTCATGGGGAGCTGGGAACAACTGCAGGTGTGGTGGAGAATGAGATTACTTTTTAGAGTAATCTTGTCAAATGGGAGATGTCATCTAGAACAAAGCAGGGTGTCAGTGAGCACAAAAGCAACATGCTGTCTGTAGGCTGGACTGCATGGGTATGTGATGGGGAAAGAAAAAGGGTACAGTGCAGTTCTGTGGAAGAGGACCTGGAATTTTTGGATTACAAGCAAAGAAGGACAAAGTATCATGCTGTTGGGAAGAGGTTAAAGTGGTTGGGCAGGAGGTCAAAAGTAATTTGAAGTAATCTTTCTGCTCTTCTCAGAGTTGGTGGGTCTGACAGTACCTCACTGGTTTAGGTTCTGAAATCTAAGTGAGATGGGGACCAACTGGAGGGTGTTCAGAGGACAGCAGTGGTCTAGAAAATGATTTAAAATGAAAGATTGAAAGGATTAGAGTTGCTTAGTCAAAAAATAGGATATTTAGGTTGCAAAGAAGTGGCTAGTATCTTCTCTTTATTCCTCAGTCATGGGGTGGGGAAGGTGAGATTTGGTCATTGAGAAACTTTTTCCTCAGGCTAAGGGCAGGGGAATACTGAATTAGCCTGAGAAGACCAAGTCTTGACAAAAATCTTTCTGCCATAGGTAAGTATATGTGGTTCTTTGGTGGAAGGGAAAGTAATTAGATAGTGTCTTTAGATTATAAGCCTTACACCTACATGTTAGTGACTTTACTTCCATCATGTCTGTTACTACCATTTGTGCATGTGAAGAGAATTCCAACAAGTAAATGAAAACTTTGTTTATCCAAAAGAGGAAGTATGTCTTATAATTCTAGGCAGAGGGTCTTAGAGTTGTTTTTTGGGCTTTTCTATGTGTTTTCTTTTTTTTTTTTTGTTCTTTTTTTTTTTTACTACTGACAAATGTAAATCCTATTCTTTGATGGAGATCACTGCTTCTTGTTTGCATGTATTTTTAATAAGGTCACAGCTGCAAGAGCTGCTAGGGAAAACTGTGGTCTTCATACAGCTGCAGCGGTAAGAGAGTGAGAGTGCACTGTGTGAGGATGTTTGTATGCAATCAAGTGAAGTCCGTCTAGCCCAGTACTTGCTACCGTCAGATAAGAGGGGGCTGCTAGCACAAATGTAGAATAATAGTTCCTGTCCTGCTTTTGCAATTTAGAGACATCTTGAGATGGAAGTTCTGCTGTTCAACAGATCTGGTTTTTTCATGAATTTTTATAATAATTTTTGAATGTGTTTGTTTCTTGGTCTCAAAAATGTCTTTAGGCATTGAATTCCCTCATTTAATTATTTACTAGGCAAAGAAGTACTTAAGAGCAACTTTTAAAAATTTCATTTGGTGTTCCCATGTTCTTCTGGGAAACACTTCAGGCATCTGACATACCATGTCACTTTGTGCTATCATGATTTTTATTTTTTGTACTTTGATCTGACACCCCATCATACTTACCTGTTCTGTGAGCTAAAAAATTCTCTTTACTTTCTTTGTGTAGAAGCTGCTCCATACTCTGATCAATATTACCTATACTTTTTTGGTCCTTTATGTTCTTCATGAGATAGAATAATTTGAAGGTATAGGAACACCATGAATGCATCAGCAGCATAAGAATATGTTATGTTCTTCCTTCTTTTCATTAAAAAAAAAAAAGTCTGACATTCTGAATGGATCCTAACCTGGCCAGTTCAAAGCACTGAACGAATGTTTTTGAAGATGTATGTTCAGAGGCTAGCAGACCTTTTTCTGGTAGTGGCATTAAATAACCTAGAGTCCTCTCTCCCAGTTTGTTACATTGCATTTATTGACATGTGACTTCATCTCCTGTTTTACATGCTTGTTGCTCAGTATTCTGGGGTTCTGCAAATTTTTTAATTATGGGTTGGTTTTGATTGCTCATAATAATTTTGTATAACTTGCAAACTTAAGCACAGATGATACGTGAAATGACAGATATGCAGATGACCGTTCTGAACAGCAGCCCAAGTCCTGGCACAGATTCTGGTGAGGCTTCTGACTCTCTCCCCTGTGAGTCTTTCTCTCTTAAATAGTACCCTGGAAGGTCTTCATTTCTGTAACAGCTTCCTATGAGAGGCATGAGCAGAAAAGTTTTTGAAGTCTTCTGTTCACTGCCAATTCCAGCATCTTTATCCACAGCATCCGTGATTCCTTCAAAGAACTCTTCAAGTTACAAAGCATCACGTTCCTCTACAAAAGCTGTGGTGTTTTTCTTCCTGTTATTCCAGCCTACAGATTCTTCACTATGGTTTTAACCACCTTGCCTGGTATGGGAGTCAGACTGTCTTCGTTGTGCTTCTCCTGATTGCCTTGTCAAGCTCTGAAAAAATTTGATGTATTTCCCACTCCCCATTCCTCTTTACTTAGGTCACCTTAAGCCTGAGTTTTTGCAGAATTAATAGTTTCGCAATTTCATATTTGATGCTTTAACACTTCAGCTGAATAGTATCTGGCTCTGGTGAATTCTTACTATTAATTTGGTATTTTTAAGTGCTCCGCTGATGCTTCATTTAGAGAGATTGCCTTATGTATCCCCAGTCTAAAGAAGATATGGTGTGGGACTGGCTTTGACTGTCTCAGAAGTAATTTCAGAAAACAACAGATCATCTGGGTTTTCTGCACTATCCATATCTTCTTTTAATTCTTCAATATCTTAATTTTCTAGTGGTTTATTGCATTGAGGTAGCAAGCTGTATCAGATTCTACTATATTTGAGCTCAGAAACAGCAACGGGAATTTTGTAACATTTTATTGTTCTCTTACAAATGGCTGTGTAGTTCAGTGGCAAGCTTTTATTATACTTCTGTGTACTAGCTAGTATATGCCTATCAGTTAGACCAGTATTGGATTTGTATTACCAGTTTTAAATTCTACTTATGACCTGTATGCAGATGAAAATGTGCACATAGATAAAAATTCAGTAGTAATTAGAATTCTGAAGAAAAGTTTGGTTTGCATTTTACAAATTTCTCCATTCCAACATCCGTGATAGAGTAGTTCTTTAAAAAAAAAAGTGTGCTTTTTGTCTGTGTGCAGAGAGCAGAAGACATAGCTTGTCTGTATTTACGTGGCTCCAATCTGTTGCTTCATTTAATAAATGGAATTTTCAGAAGGGGTTTGTTTTACCACATGCAGTTCTTTAACATCTGCTTGAAATCTGAATGTGCCCAGGTGATGGTGGTAGCATGTGTTTTACTTTTGTGATTCCTGTTTGAACCAGGAAAGGGGTTAAAAATGCTGTTTCTGTCCAGTGGTATTCTGGTGTTCCCAACTGGTTTGTATTTGTGATGGGAGGACTGGAGCCAAATTTACTACACTGTTTTGCTCTTGCTTGTAATTTTTTGCTGCTGAAGACTTTCTCTTGCACTTTGCAACCTTGCAACAAGTATTTTTTGTATCTGTTATTAAAAATGTGCAATTTTGTAATGCTTCTAGCTGCTGCATTTTTTTTTCTGCTTTTGTATCTGCTTGCACAGCTGCTGTTTCTCTGCAGTGACTGAATGTAAGCATCATTTGCAGTCTTTTCTATTTTTGGTCCTGGAGAATGGAAGTTTTGTATTTATATTAGGCAGCACTTTGTTTCTAGGGTGTCACTAAATAACCAGAAAGGAATACCAAATAACGTCTGCTGGAATATCAACTAAAACTATCCCTGCATAAGATTTTATAAAGGTGTCTATGATTAGTGCTTTGTTTTAAACAATGGAGATCTTGAAAAAAGTAATCTTTTTTTTACCCTTATACACTGTGTCTGTCTTTCAGTTTTGCTTAATGTATCTCCTCTTACAAGGGCATTGCTAAACTGATGTTGAATGTTTCATCTAAAGATTTAACTTTAGATGAAAATGGGTATTCTGGTAAGGGATTGTGAGTGAATACTTCACATAGGTCTGGATGTAGCTTATACAGTATACCTTACACTTGTAAGCTATATGCAAAGCCTGTTTCTTCTTATTTTTTGGATTTTATGTACTTTTTTCTTAATATAAAACCTCAGAGATCCAGCCTAGACTGCAGTCCAGAGTTACAGTTTGAAATTTTAGTGCTGCAGTCATCTTAACTTTCTGACCTTTTACTAGATATTGGAGTAATTGGAGCCATATAAGCAATTTCTGTGCCTTGGTTGGTCCCTTTCTCATGTTGCCACTTGTTTTCTTACAGTCTCCTGAAAATACCGCTGGAAAGTTTATCTTTCATATAATGAATTTTGGTTTTCCATGCTTTCATTTTCCTTACTAATGGGCTTCCTTTTTGTTTTATCAAGGGCAAAGTTTAGAAATAAATGAATTATCTAGTTTCCTGGCTACAGTACACTGTGTCATATAAAGTTCCAAGAACTTTAAAAAAAAAAAAAAAAAAATCTTTGGTCACATGCGTAGAGACAAAATTATTTCTTCCCTCAAAATTGTGTGTATGAAGTGATAGCATGCTACTACTTGCAGTTATTTGAGAAGTCTGCTCTTCTGGTTTTCTTGAACTCTGTGTCTTATTAAAAAAAAAAAAATCCGTCTTCTGGTAATAATCTGAAAATGCAAAGGAAATTACGTAAGTTTAAGTTTTGCAATGTAATTTGAAATGCTGAAGTAATAATAGTAAAAAAAATGTTCTATCTGTTTTTATTTTACAGAGTGCTCAGAAAATAAAAGTATATTTCAGAAAGTGAGAATCAGAAGAAGTAGCTGCTGACATAAAGGGAAGTGTATTAAGGATCAGTTCTTAGGGAAAATTTTTTAAGGTATGTGAGCTATGTTTTGCAGAAAAGCTGCTTATGTTGCCTTGAGTGGACTAATATTTCAGAGCAGTTTTGAAACAATCAGGCTAGCTTTATATTACCACTTTGGATGTTTATGGAATGCAGTAGCTCTATGGAAGCATTAATTCAGCTAGTTCGTGTTTCATACATTTTACATCAAATGCATATGTAGATAATATTCTGAATATGAGGTTAGTGTAAACAAATGGTAGATAAAGCATGTGTTTTGTGTTTCATGGTCTTGCATGTTCCAGGAATGGATCCTACACTACCAGAAGTGTCAATTGTTTAACAGTCTATTTTTTATTTAAGGTGTGGATGGACGGCTAAGAATGATTTATTTCATTGTTTCAATGGAATATACCTACTGTAAGCCTCACATTCAGAAATTGAGATGGACTGTCTAACAAATTGATCACTTGCTATACAATTTCTTTTCAATCAGTACAGAAGCCTTGAATTTGAGAATTTGTCTCCTGAATCGAAGTCCTCTTCCTTTTCTGATCTTGCATTATTCTTAATGTTTCTGGAAAGGGTCTGTAAAATATAAACCCTGCTAAGTGATTTGCAGTCCACACATATTTAGGAGCAAGGGAATTGACAGCAGATCAAGAGTGAGTGTGGTGCTGTCTGCATACTGTACCCATTCCATATTCCTCCTTCCAGAAGGGCCAGATGTGTGCTGTGTTTTCCTGTTCTGAATTTAACTGGGAGTAGGTGTGCTTCTGGTTCATGGGTTATCAGTTGTCTGCCTTGTCATTGATATTATGAAACCACAAGTTCCAACTGATGCATGTGGATCCATCACTATTTTGAGATCAGTAGCCACAGTCTTGGATATATTTCATGGCAGTATATAACAGAAGACACCGGTTGTTATAAGGGTAGGAGAGCATCCTGGGAAAGTACTGCTATACCCATGCTCTGTTCTTCCCCGCTCATTCGATTTCAGTCCTGTGTAAGACACACAGGACCTTTGATCTGACATGGTATGGCCACTCTTGTGTCAGGGACAGATTGTAATCTTTAAATTAATTGCAGATTGGCTGTGAAAACTACTTTCTTCAGAGTTGTTTTGGGAATCCAGGAAGACTACTAATGCTGGAATATTGGCTTTATTTGCTGGGGGGAGTGTTACTGTATTGAGCAATGATGTGACTGTCATTGAAGTTTCTCACTGTCAAGCTGACAAAATTTAACATTGATTCATTTGGAATTTGACTGTGCTGCTGTGGTGGTGGAGACAATTAATAAACTGTCTTCAGTAACTATGCTTAAATTTAGAACTGTTCAAGGCCTGGTTGCTCATTCACAGTATATTATTAAATGTTCATTGAGTGTTTACTTCCTGTCAGTGATTAGTTTGTTATTTTGAGAGTGACTCTAAAAAGAAAGTAAGTCCTATTTTCTTGGAATTGTCTCTGAGACATATTTTAACCATTAAAGCTTACCAAATATTGATTGGCTAATTTGCATATGCAGTAATTTTTATAGTAACATATATATCACATTTCAAATAAAAAAATAAACTTGCTGAAACTCATTTGTCCTATTTGATGCCACTAGGTTTTTAGTACTTTTACAAAACGTGCTAGAATTCAGTTAGCAACTTCACTGGCATGTCAAATTATGCAAGCATGTTCATGTGTGGAAAAAGAGATAAACCTCATGGGTATCTGCCAGAAGTAGGAAAGATCTCTTCACAGTAAGAGTAGGCAATTCTGAAAGGTTTTTTTTTTAATGTATGAATTGAGCATATCATGTGTTACTTGTCATCAATTCTCCATCTAGCTACTTTAAAATGTGATGCCATCTCTGTTCTTTTCCTTTGAGATAAAGTATTCTCCCATGTTATTTTTGAGAAAGATCCTCCCCACCCCGAATATCTCTCACACTATATTTTCATCTTTTCAGCATTGGAGTAGAAAGCATGTTTGTGTCTCAAACTCCCCATGTCTCCTACTGGTTCCACAGTGAATCTTTTCTGGGGTCAGATTTTGTTGCACTACTCAATTTTGCCAGTAGTCTGTGGTTGCAAAATCTGGGTGGGAATCTGTCTCTGTCTTACATGTTCAGTGTGAGCATTGCAGTGTTGTATGGTAAAGCCAAAATATGGGACTGTTAGTATTTTTTCTGTAATCCAGTAGCTGTGAACATGGGGAAGCACAAGGAGGATCACACCACAAATAGCAGCCCAACTTGCTTGCTGTCCTTAAATAGCATCTCCTGGTGCCATGGTTGGAGACAGAGTGCTGATCTATGTGGATGGTTGTGCCCAGATGATCATTGCTGGTCCCTTCCAGCTGGAATATTCTATTCTATTGGTCTGACACTGTAGGGTCAACTCTTCTGTGCACACTAAGCAGAGGGATAACGAAACTTGTCTGTATTGGTGCCAGATATTGTCTCTTTGAATGCTAGCCTTTTGAAGTGCACTTGTACTTTTTAAGAGTATTTGAAATACAGATTGCATAGAACACGTCTATTCATGTGTTTGGTAATTCTTACAGTTTTGACTTCAAGTAAGCAACTGTGTGATCTGTACTGTTTTCAGTTGTTTAAAGTGTTAAAAAGTGTTCAAAGTGTTAAAAAATTGAAAGTGGCTTTGGTTAAAAATATCATTTTTTAGCTTATTGACAGTTAAGTTGCTTAGGTCTTGGATACTTGTTCACCACTTCTTTGCCTCCATAATATTGGAGCATTTGAGTTTTGCTGAATATCTTGATAGAACATTTTCTTAATCTACAAGGAAGGTGCACGTAGGCTGGCTTACCCAGTTGGGAGTCATCCGCTCTGAGACTTTATGCTTGTTAAAATTCTGATTCACTAATACTATCACTTTTCCAAAACAAATTTTTGCTGTGCTGCTTCTGTAATGGTGAATGGAATAAATTAAAACAAAGACCAGAGTCCAGTATGTGCACAATTTTTGTCTATGTACCCAGGCATCTAATAGTGTAATCAGAACAAAATCTGATTACTACTTAGCGAAGGCAGGCTTAGCAGGCTGGAGTTGAGATGTTGTTGGATCTTCTGTTCTGTTGATCTTTGTAATCTTACGGCTCCACAGTGAGTCAGTAGAAGCAGACTGAAATATCATATGCTGAGAATGTTTCCTCCCTTCCTTGCCTTCCTGCCTCTCAGTAAAAAGCAAGCAATCCAGCACTTTACTCATAGCGCAAGGCCAGACTTCATTCTGAGATTCAGTTCCCATCTATTCTGAATCTGGAATGTAAGAAAATAAAGATACTGTCTTTTCTCATAGCTGATGTGCTAGGATATTTAGGTAATGTGCTAAAATGTGCTAGGAGAAAAATGAGCTTGGTCACAGAAGTGGATATAGGTCTAAAGAGTACAAAATAATCATCAATGCAGCTCCAGTCATATTAATAAGTAGGTGCTCTAAGATTTTCTCTTTCACTCATCTTACTAAAATACTAGTGGTTTTGCAAGACTGTTCTTAAATTTTGGCTGTGAAAATATTATCAGTAATGCGACTAATGCCATTGTCCATCCTTTATAAATACAGCCAGTGTGAATTATTTACTGTTCCTCTTTATGATTGAGCTCCTAGCCATCAGCAAGAATTCTGACTAAAATATACAGCTTCAAATTAAAGAGCATATGAAAGCTTGCGATATTTGTGGTTACTCATACAACCTTAACTAGTCTCTATTGTGTAGATGCATAGTAACACAACACTACTCTTTCTTTATAGGATCTTTGTTTCTTTCATTACATAGCATGGTTTGTGTTCTGAGAATAACCACATAGTGGATGAGGCTTATTTCCATACTTTACTGGAAGAGCTAATGGAGGCAGGGAACTGCAGGAAGAGACCTGGGAGTCAGGCTACCCTGGAGATCACTGTAGGTTCTGACTTGCAAAACCTTCTGAAATTTTGTGTGGTAACTGAAGCCAATAACTTTTTTTTTTTTTTTTTCCTGGATACTTAATGTGCTAAAAATGCTAGGCACTCTGAAAAGTCTGTCTTTAAGACTTGTATATACCAGTATTAGCTAGTACAATGTTGACACTAGTTTATGTGTCTCAGTTCTGAGTGTAAAATATGATTATTAGTCCTGCTTTGCCCCGTGGGCTGTGAGGAAGATAAATCTGTTAATGTTTGTAAAACACTCTGCTCTTTTAAGTGGCAATTTGAAGCCTATGAACAAATTGGTACTTCTGTGTTCAAAAGAGTTAAGACTTGGCTGGAGTGCAGGAATTGGTGAATAAGCAGTACACAGACAGTGTCTGCACTGCAGTCCGGAGCTGTAATTGCCATTTTTGTAAGTTTATCTTACCTAGTTTGAAGCTGATTTAGTATAGGAATAGGTTTTTGGTGTATACGCAGAAAAGAGGGTTCAGCCTGCATTACAAAACCTATGCAAGTCTGTGGAAATTACTCATGTGTGGGTTCAGGTCTTCCATGATGTGGCCTCATGTTTATCAGTATCAGATGCTGGTGGTTTAGAGCTAGCTCAAACAGGTGTCTTTGACCTGCAGTTGTGTTACAGGATTTCATAAGGCAGCATTTCTTATCTGTTTATCAAATGATGTCCATTTGGTACAGTAAGACTGGACTGCCTTAGGGGAAGATTGTGTGAACTTCAGGACTCTGCCCTAATGTGTGTCCAAGGGGAGGAATGGACAGTTGCATGGGAAACCTGATTTGGGATATTTTCTGATTTTGAGGATGTTGAATCCGCAAGTTTAACGGGCTGTTAATACAGTGTTCAGGAGCAAACAAGCTTCTGAGTAGTTATCCATTTCCCACAGATGCTGTGCCTCAGAGCTGATGTTTTATTTGGATTTTTCTGTGCTCTTAGGACAGTAAACACCAGAAACAAATGTTTCAGGTCACCAGGAGTAAAACAGTGTAGTTGGTGGTTCTTGTCTGGAGATACTGTCAGCTGTACTTATTTGATTAAATATGTGGATTGGTCTCTAGTATCTGTCTTAGATGTTTATATATATTCCCTCGTAACTCCAGTTTAAGTTAGGGAGGTACATTTTGCGCATGGAAACTGGAGGACAGTTCTGGGCCTGAGATCTCTTCCAGTCATAGAAGGGTGTTTGAAAGAGTGCTCTGACTCTTCTTTTGGTTTATTTCGAGGAGGTATATATAAGCGGTTAATCTCATGGTTGAGTTATTTCAGGGTTTAGACATTAATAGTTGCTCTTTGTCACAAGAAGTTTTTCTTTTGATACATGTCTCATTAACTTTGTTCTGCTTTCAGATGTGGTGAAGAGCCTGTATTTTCCCCTGTGTGGTATATAGTGCCTTAAAAAATGGGGTTTGGAGGTGACCTGAAGTATTCTCATGATGCTTTATTAAAACTGCAAGACTGGGAACTACGACTGCTGGAAACGGTGAAGAAATTTATGGTGATGCGAGTAAAAAGTGATAAGGAGTATGCTTCCACTTTACAGAATCTTTGTAATCAAGTAGATAAAGAGAGCACTTGTCAATTGGATTATATCAGCAATGTGTCCAAGGTAAGACTGAAATATTTTAAATTCAGAAAATCCTTGGAAATAACAGTGCTGGGTTTATTTTTGTTTGTTTTAGTTTAAGTTGGATTCCTGTTCATTTAGCTTCTTGAGACTTAATGTTGCTGAAGTATTTTAAATGGGCTCCCTTTAGTTTCTCAATGGAATATGCAGAAGTTGAGCTCCAATCTTGCTTTGAAGATAACTGAGTTAGAATCAATCCTGAATTCTGAAATTCAGTATTTTAGGTTCCTGGGTTGAGCCTGCTGCTTTGTTTAGTGATGAAAATAGAGTATGCTATAGTAAGCTTTTCTTTTAAGACAGTTAAATAGTAACTATTGTTTATGTTATATAGAATTTGTGACAGAAATAGAAAAATGCCAGGAAACCGAGGCAAAGGCTGGCATTCCAGCTATTGCTCACACTGCAGCATGTATTGTAAAAACAGAACATTAATTCAGGATGTTTCTCATAATTGTGAAGTTATTTTGTATCCAATTTAAAATAACTGTGTTGACTTCTTATAAAGGTAAGGCTGTCCTTCCCCCAAATTATTAATTTTCAGATTTAAAGAAAGTCCAATAGAGGTACCGATGAAGCAAACTTCCATATTTCACCTGTTTGTAAGCTTCACTCCTAACTTGGGATTCCTTCCAGACTAGAGAAAACTATTTATTCTGTTTTAAGGACTTATTCAATTCTTAGCCCTTCTGCTGTACAGTGGTTACGCAGTCCCTTCAGTCTGGCATGTATCCTGATCTCCTCTCTGCAGGAAAACACCCTTTTTGGGTCAAGTTAAATTTTAGACAAAGCAGTTTTTATGTAGAGACTTTATGGGGTGGCTGCTTCAATACTAGCTGTGGCATAGCCCTAGGAACGTGACTGCTCCTTGTGCAGCAGTCTGGATTTATACTGGATTTAAAGTGGCAGTGTGTGTGAAAGCTGTGCTACTGTAGCTAGCCTGCTTCAGCTGCCTCAAAAGTAGCATTGCACAGTGTTTACCTATAACAAATTCTGTGTTGCTTTCTTCCCCCACAATAATTCTTGTCTAGTAAATTGACATACTACCTTTTTTTTTTTCATCTGTGTGTTTTGGTGGTGTATTTGAAATGCTTTTCACCCAATTGTATGTCTTACACACAGTTTGGTACAGATTTTGCTATTTAAGTTGTAATGGTTTCCATAAATAAACATTAAAGCATTGTCATTAGCCTAAGATTGGCAGAAGTCAGCTATTTTCTTCAAGCTTTCTACTACTGGATCCCTAAGTTTTGTATAGAGTGATTGGTGGTATGACTAATAATTCTTACTATTGTTGCCCCACTAGAATTGCCCTTATGTGTTAGCTAAACTGTTTTCCAATTCTTTAATGTGATGAAATGGAGTGGATTAGGGCTAGAACAGTAAAGGAACATTTGCAATCAGAATATTTGGTGTTATAAGGTATAAGCAACCTTTAACCTTCATGTAACTAGTTCAGTCTAGGATGGGTCATATCAGTGACATGGGCACTTCCTGTGAGCAAATCAATTTTACAAAGCTGAAGATCTGACTTAAGTCATATTCTTTTAGCGTTGAAGACAGGCATGTGTGTCACATTTTGAAATCTTGTTTTGGACATAGGCACTCAGGTTGTTCTTTCAGGATTATTTTTTTTCTTTTTTTTTTTTTTTCTTCTCTTAAGGAGATGCCATTTTTCTCTCAAGCCCCATCCCTGATTCCTACATCTTTGTATAACAGCAAAAATATTCATATGCTACTGACAGATCTTTTATGTGGGCTTGTCTTGAGATTTCACTATCACCTTGGATTTTAAAGTTGTGTAGTGACACATTGTCTTGTTGGTTTTGGCAGTTAAAATGTCTGAATTATTGATTACTTTACTCGCCTCATTCTAATTAACTTTATTATTTCATGATACTTTTTCTCTTTTCATGACATGTTACAGAATCAAAGTATGACCCAAATACTATGGGACATAAATCCAGTATCTTATATCTTCTAAGATTTGAAATACCTGCATATGAAATTTTTGGTATTATGTGGCATCAAAACAAAATACCAAGCTGTCTAATCTTTCATGTTTGTTTGTTTGATTTTCTTGTACGTGTACAGCAAGAGTGAGCACTTTGAGAGAAAAGGAGTTTGGGAAAATCTGTCCTATGTTTTTTCATGCAGAGGCAGCAAACTTACTGGAAGGCATAGTGGCAGCAGCTGCTAATGCTGGAAAAGCAGTATTTTTAAGTGCTTCCCAACAGCTCTTTTGTGTGTGTATACATCTAAAAAATACTGTTAAAGCAAACAACATTGTATTTTATTGCTTTTGATGGATTGTGGTTATTTTCTGTGAAAGGAAATGCTTTGCCTTTTCTGCTATCCCCACCCAGCTGCTTTTCTGTCCCATATAAATCTCAATTTTTGAAGCCTTTCCTCAAGTATAGCTTTTCACTTTAGGTTTTCCTGTATAAAATAATAAAATATAATCATAACAATCACAGAAATCCTGTTTAACTGATGTTTTATCAATATGGAAAGGGGGATGTAAAGAACAGGAAAATGCGCAAATTGTTTTTTTTAATAAAAAGGGAAGTTTTTGCTGTTTCTGGCTTACTCAGGTTCATTTGGTGAATTGTAAGCGAAGTATTTCTTTAGAGTACTTGTCCTGCTGAAAAGTGCTTTTGCTGTGATTTTGAGGGTTGATTGAAACAGTACTGCCTCATCAGTAATAAATTTGCCTGAAAGAAAATTGAGAACTCTGACTACATTTTTACCTCTGAGACTGCTCTTATGAGCTGTTCTATAACCACAAGACCCACTCCTCTCAGACAGATGTTTAATGGTGTTCTTATCCTGTGCAGCTTTGCAATAAGGCTTCTGATGTCATTGGAAAGTATTCTGCAATGGAGAGGTGAAACAGTTTTCAGCCATAGCTGGGAAGCTTTACGCTGTGACCTTTTACACCACCACACTAAGCAGTCTGAGAGAGCTCTGTGCCAGTCTGTGGGATATTTATGAGCTAAATGAAATGTTGAAGATGGGTTAATATATGCAGGAGTTAACTGTCTTTTGTTTCTTGCTCTAGAATCCAGTTTGCATTGCAGCATTATCATGTAGAGATGGAAATATTATGTATATATGTTCATATGTGAGATGTAAGGAAACCCCAAAGCTACCAAACAAATTAATGTTCTAAGTTGTGATGGTCTAGGGTGGATTTCTGTTTTTACTAAGGGTAAGATAAATGCTAGTAAAACTAGCATACTAGCTGCCTTCAAAACCCGATAATCGTATGGCATGTAGCCATTCTGAAATTTTAGATAGAGTATAGCATTCAATGTCAGGGAATTATGTCTAAGGAATCCAATACTGTTGTCATCAACAAAGTGTGACAAGGATCTTTAGGGTAACAAATGCTTTTATTTGAATTGAACTTTAATTTCATGTTCGTATCTGTTGTGCGTTGGAAGTCTCTCTGTTCATATTACAGTTATTAATCAGAATTTAAAGCCGCAAATGGCACATTAAGCTGTCCTGAAAACTGACTGACAGAATGGCCAAGGAAGTTATTAAAGTAAGGGTACAGAAATATGTTGGGTTACTATGACAGACTAGTAACTGCTTGTGTCTCTTAACCTGTTAGCACCTTATGCTTTGATACTGGTGGCCTGACGCTGTCAGTTATGTGAAGCAGCTGACGAATGGTATGCTTTTAAACCGTAACCACTTAAATGCTTATTACTGTGAGGTATTTAGATAAAGCCAGAGAAGTCAGCTTGAACAGAGTAACTGTGGCTGGGAAACAGGGCAACAAAGGACACGGGAACATGCTTGTCAGGGGTTTTGGGAATGTATTTCAAAAAAGGTTGTAAAGCCTTCATCGGTGTTCAGAAGTACTAGGACAGTGCTGAAGGCTGAACATAAAATATTGTATTTTTGTCTCTGGTGCTTTTTTGTGATTTTTATGGGTAAGTTTGAGGCATGATTCTGCTGTAGCAGGAAGAACTTTATTTTAGAGAATCTTAAGTGCATTTGGGTAAGTTTAAAATTCTTATTTTACTGAATTTTTTAAACAGTGATGCAACTTTTCCCGAAGTTCATGTTCATTGTTTGCTTATTTGTAAGGCAGAATAAGTAAGTGCTTTTCTGTTCTTTTTTTTATAGTCTTGGTTGCTTGTGGTACAGCAAACAGAACAGCTGAGCAAAATAATGAAGACGCATGCAGAGGATCTTAATTCTGGGCCTTTGCATAGGCTTACAATGATGATCAAAGATAAACAGCAAGTTAAGAAGAGTTATGTAGGTGTTCATCAACAAATTGAAGCAGAGATGTACAAGGTATTTTATTCAACAGTGCTTTATAAATTTATTATAGTTTTGTATGTTTCAAAAGTAATATATTGAGGGTGGATTATTTTAGTTCCTCTGTTTTTGTTTGTGCTATGCTAAAAGTAGTGATGTGTCAGATGTAGAATGCCCAATATAAATTTTAGGTATTTGTTCCACATTTTCTCTCCCCTGCTAGCTGACAAGGCGGGGTTGGAAAACTTTCTTCTATATGAATTTCTATGGACAGATAGCACTGGAAATGCTCTTGTTCTGGTAGAGGATGATTGTGTGACACTTGCCTATTCCATCTCTCTTCCTGTTCTCGTTCCACACTAGACATACCTGGGATTAGGGCACTGAAAACTTGTTAATGAATGCTCTTGACAGTCCAGACTGTTTTGGGTGGGAACAGGATTCTAGTCCCTGTTCTAAAAGATGGAGCTCTTCAGGGCCTTTTCTATTACATGTCAGTTGTCCTGCTTATGTTGAAAGCACTCTATTTAGTCAGTAAAGCTGACAGAAATTGCAGTTTCATTCAGGTGCTCTGGGGGAAGTTTAACTGCAAATGTCAAAAAATAGATTGATAGTCTGAAAGGTCTACTTCTTTCTTCCAGCAGACAATTTGAGATTTGGAGTAGTGTAATTAAAACGTAACATCTAAGTAGTACAGTACAAATGTCATGGACTGCTGAGTGGAAGATTCTTGGGCTCGTTATGAGAAGAACTTTAAACTAGTACTATACATACATTAAGTTAAATATGTTGGCTCTAATAGGACTGCTTCCATAATATGCTAGGATCTTGGCATCTTCCTCAGGTATTGACTATGCGGAGTACATCCTTTTTGATGCATGCTCACTAGGCTGTCTTATCTGATAAAATTTCCAAGCCAAATACTTACTCACAACCACTTATGGATTGTTGTATCTGAAAATAGCCAGGATGGAAAAAGAGGAAAAACAGATAGTGTATGTTAGAAATAATAGGAGGTTAATTATAGAGAAAATTGGACAAATGGAGAAAGAAAGAAAGAAGCATAAGAAAGAGATGCTAGGTGAAACAAGGCTGCTGGAAGTTCATGTCTACTTTTAAAGACTGTGCAAAACATGTTTTTTTGTGTTAATAAGTTAACTCTAATAAAACTGTGTTTTAAAATAAGGCTTTAAAAAAAAGCACATATTGAGCACTCCCCAAGTGATTAATTACAAACCATATTGATTTTAATTAATTATGGGCTGTATAGCCACACAAATATTTTGCATCCTGATGAATAAGCTTGCATTGTTGTTTGGATTCCCCCCCCTCCACATCCTGATTTTCCTAAGAGGCTTTTGAATAGCATTCTGGCTAGATATGATGTGTTCTTTCATTGTTAGCTGACATTGCTTGTTCAGAGGTTTTGTGTCACTGGAGCACTTACAGAATGGTTCCCAGAAATCCAAAATACTTCTTATGTTCTGTGGTATTATTTCTGCTTTTGTTACGCACAGAAGCAAAATGCTTATTATTTCCCAGGACATTATCCAAACCTTGTGAAGATCAGTGTCTGTGCAGTTCATATCTTTAGGATACACTGGCAAAAAAAAAGTGTTTTTGTTTAGGTGAAATGCATATATGTCATCCTTCCTTATTCTAGACACCTCTACAGTGAGGAATCTTTCTGATAAAATTCTAAAGGACAGTGAAATACCATGTCTTTTACACAAATATAGTTAAACTTGTGTCTTGTAGATTTATTCCAATTCCCATTAAGATGTTGGATATTTTTTTCTTCATGAAATTTGAGGAAAACAGTACAGTACTATGCTAGTTAGGTGGGCAAGATTTTTTGGTATAAAAACTGGCTTTAAGGTAATCCTTGACCATCTTAGTTCCTTAATTGTTATTTGAGGACAAAGGTGCTGTTGGTTTTGTTCTTGTCTGTTGGAAGACCACAGTCTAAGAATCAGTAGAATATATTTTACAGTTATTACAAGGGCTTCTTAATACTAGTGTCCGGCTTAAGTTTTATTTTCTAATTTTCTGTAAGAGAAGCAGTTCCTTGTTATTTATGTCTTAATTGTGTTCACTGCTTCCTAATTTCATCTTTTTCTCCATTTCTTGTGGTGTCTTTATAATACAAGTTTGTCATAAAGTTATTTTTTCCTATATCACCTCTATTAGTCTACAATAACAACAGTTGCAAGTATAATTTACAGTGTGTAAGAGTAGGAGATGAGAATATGGGACTGATGTGGAGAAAAATTCCTGCCTTTAAATCTTTGCAAATTTGGCTCCAAAATAGAAACTGTAGATAGCACCTTATTGGCTCTTTGAGGAATTCCGTTAAGTTTCCAGATGCTGTTGTTGAGGGTAAAAGTAGTGGTATCTGGGCCTTGCCTCATGACAAAAAGGAGAATTGTGAACTCCAGCCTTCTTCATGCCAGCTGCAAGAGGAACGGACTTCCTTTTGTGCACATTCATCTAGAGGAGCACTTCCATTAAATTAAGTTCCTCTTCCACGATTTCCTATTGTAAGTGTGTTTTTCTTTTTGTCAGTTTTTACTTTTTCTTACTATATATGCCACCTTTTTGGTATTGTAGGGGCTGGTTTGTTATTAGCTTTTGGTTGCAAATTCATGATTTGTGATTATTTCTGAACAGTGCACTAATTTTGTCACACAGTGACACAAGGTTGGGGATGGAACAGACTTTTCCTTTTTAGGGATTTAAGTCTTACAACAGATTGGTTTATGCACAGTTGCTGTATCTAAGCTGTTTGTACAAACTGTAAGATCTAAAAATTCTTCTATCTTGCTTTTTTTTTTTTCCTAAAAGGTTTCTTTCCAATGCATAGAACTTTTTCATCTAGTATGATTTATTAAGCATCTTTTTGGTGCTTTTTTTTTTCTTTGTCATTGAAATGAAATGGTGTTTGTGATTAGCTGGATTTCCTATTTTTCATTACACTGCTGTGGATGGGGATCTCTGTTTTAGCCCTTTATTTCATTCCATGCATTTATTGATTTTGATTTTGTTACACCATATAATATCCTATTAAGATTATCTCAAGGCAATGGCAAGTGGTAGTAACACCCTTATTTTGGAAAATAATCCTGTTAATTCTCTTTCACTAATGCTATGAGGTTTTTTATATGTTGAGGGTAAGTATTTTTAATACTTTTTATATTTCTGTTTTCTTAAAGGTCACAAAGACAGAACTAGAGAAACTAAAATCTAGCTATAGACAACTAATAAAAGAAGTAAATTCTGCCAAAGAAAAGTATAAAGAAGCTGTGGCTAAAGGTATGACTGACTTGTGTTAATTTTTTTTATTTGTTAGTGCCATTTTCAAACTTGCTAAAACTCATACAGTGAAACAGGGGTTTTTATTTTGAGCAACTTAATTAAATATAAAAGCTTATTTAGTATCTTAAGTAAGACAAGGTAATTGTCATCATGTGTACTTGGTGGTACTTTTTTAAAAAAATCATAAAATAAGTGCATAGCCCTTCTTTTAATATAAATGGTAATCCTTTTAAGTTCTTCTACTATTCCTTCAGTGGATGTATTTGAAATGTAAAATTGCTTAAATGAACTGTTAATAGTGGTAAGTGGGTTGCAACTCCATCTCATCCACATTGTAGCTGCCGCCTCCTTGCATCCTGTGTCCTATTACGGTTGCTGCAGTAGTATCAGCATCAGTTCTTGACAGTTAGTATAAGGGATCTGACCTTTGTCAACCTTAAGCAAAAGAGGAAAAGAATTCATTTGCACACTGAGATATTCTTAAGAATTTTGTGGAATGATGTGTCCAAACTGCATGGATTTTGATTCCTGTTCATTTGTGCTAATGATTAGATAAAGGAGAGCCTTTGGTCTATGATGTATTGAAGTATCTTGGTAATAATTGTCCTTGTGTGCCTTTCTAAGATTTTTTTTCTTTCTTTAGAGAAAATTAATTGGTTGGTAGTATGTAAATATAATTGCAAGATTAGTCTTCAAGTTTTTGTATGACTGCCTAAAATGACAGTTATTGTCCTTGGTTCTGTTATACTATAATTCACAGTGCAATATAGTAGCTATCAATATCATATAGTAGCTGAGAGAAAGATTGTTTCTTTGCAAATTTGTCTTAAAATTTGGAGTGGTATCTGGTATGTGAATGACAGAACAGCATGGAATAAGAGAAGTTATACTTAGCACTGTTTAGCTTCAGCTTTTTTTTTTGTTTTACTGATGTTTGTGTTCACTTAAATGTAAATACATACTCAGTTGTTAATTTCATCCAGTTCCCCAGCTGTTTTCTACATATAACTTTAATTTTGTTGCTTGGTTTATCCCCAAGTAACTACTTAATGTGTGAGCGTATAGTATGTAACATGGAAAACAGGAATAGAATGCAAGTCACACAAAGGAATGACTATAGAAATTTCTCTGTTTTGCAAGTGTGGTGATTTTGAAATTTAGTGACTTTGTTTTGTTTTGTTTTCGAATAGGAAAGCCATCTTCTAGTGAGAGAGTAAGTTTACTAGAGCTGGTAGTGAAAGAGGTACAAGTGGTTCTCTAGTTTGGGAGGAGAATTATTTCCCTGTTTTTTGGCTGAGTTGTTAAAAGTGATATTAAAGTCTGGGCTAAACACACACAGTAGAGGACATTAACTGAAAAGGGTAAAGCCTGGCAAAGTTACAGACAGTGGAAAGTGATCTGCAGTAGTAGTTGGTTTTTCTGCAGTCACAAAGTATTCTCAGGTAAACTGAGAAAAAAATTACTGTGTGTCATACTTTCCACCAGCTAACGGGACAGTCACTTTGAATCAACGTGTTGATGCCCTAATGAAGGGTTACAGCTGTTTTCACTTTTTTCTGAAAACACTAAGAGGGCCTGTGGAAAGAGGAATAAGAGTAAGGGTTAGGCACTGAATAATGATACTGGTTAGTTACAGATTTTATTTATGTTAGGGCAATGAGAAGGCAGCTGGTAGGATTTTTTTGATAGTTTCGTAGTGAGGAAAAGGCAACTGCTTTCTAAAGGATGCAGGACCTTCATCATGGAAGGCTTTGTGCTCTCCAGATCTGAAGAAAGGTGAAAGTGTCTGAGATACTGACTCAGGAGCTGTGCTGGGGAACCCTCTGCTAGCACTGCTTCTGCTTGGGTGTGAGGTAAGCAGTGGGACAGTTGTGTTGCAGAGGGTGCACCACTGAGCTTTGGCTGCCACTTGGTCCTTAGGCTGGATTGCACTGCCCTGTTGTGGCCACTATTGTCTGCATGCTGTCTCAATCAGAAGTGACTGATTTATCTTGTTTGTTCTAGCCCTTACCCCATTTAGTCCTTTGTTGCTGCTCCTTTCTGGACCAGTGATTACCATGGGAGTCACAAATGCAGCCTGGTTGCTTGTTCTTGGGCATGGAGACCCCAGGTGTCAGGCAGTCTGGTTGGTGTTACTCGGTTGATAGTTGTTTGCTTTTTTTTTTCAGTCCTTAATTCTTAACGCTTTTTTTTTTTAATGTATGGTGAGAGAAAGCAAGCTGAGGGGGGATGAAGTCAGCAAGCTGAACTAGCCCAGTGCATCTCTAATGAGGCATACTTCAGCAACTGGGACTATGGACAAATTGATTCCAGTAGTCTCTTCTGGATTGGTAAATTTCAGGTAAAAAAAAAAAAAAAAGTAGTATGTACTGGGAATGCACAGCATGTTCCTTTGCAGAATTGGGGCATCAGGGTGTTCTGGGTTGTAGTGCATACTGGGGTCATTGGAGCAAAATATAAGATAAAAACTTATTAGATAATTAAATGGACAGCCTTCTGAAATCTTTTGGATGCATGATATTGACAGATATGGTGTAGACTTCTTACAACAGCAGTCCAAAATAATACTCACAGATTGTGTACAAATCTGAGCCTACAATGCTGTGCTGACATCAGTGATGCTGAGTAACAAGGTAAGTAGAGTGTGGCATGTTGATGTTCCTGCTGCAGTTAAACACATCAAAACAAAATTTATGCCACATGAGAAAGACATTGTTTGGCTAAAGAACAAGTCACAAAGCTTCTAAAAAAAAAGTTTCATAAATAATCGGTAAAGAACACAAAATAGAAACTGTAGAACAGTTGTAGATATCAAGTGTTATAGCTCATTACAGTTTGAAACTCATCTGGTTGGATCAGTAGCTGCTTCCACTTAAGTTTGCTATTTCCACAATTATTTTTGTTTCTGCAGAATTGTGCATCTTTATTAAGTGCAGTTCACAATGTGTCTGGGGGGTTTGCTAATTTTTTCATTCTTGAGTTTTTTGATTAAACACTATTTATTGCTATATAAAAAAATCTTAAGGAAATAAGTACAGGAAATCATAAACAATAATTTTCTCTTTGCCTTTTTTATAAAAAATTTGAAAAGCATTATTAATTCTTAACAATTTAACAAATAGTAAATAGTAGAGCAAAAATATATTGATTCTAAGTATTTAATTTCATAATTTCATTTTATGCTGCTACAGATTTCCCTAGGCTGGCTTGTGTTCCCTGACAACGTTGTGATTTAGAGGAGACTAGAAATATTAACAGTACACCTAGCACATTATACAACACTGCATCTGCTGGAAGAATGTTTTCTGATCCCTGCAACTCTTTTGATTTAATACTTCAGAACTGATGTGACTTCTGTGGTACCTATTGAAGTTGCATGACAGCATAGGCTGTATCTATGATGAATAAGGAGGCTGTTGAAAAAGCTTTCATTAAATCAAATTATCGTCCTACTATTCTTTGTAATAGCTGAGTGGCAGAAAATACTTTTATTAGGTGGCTGGTACATTCATTCTAAGATGCCTGAAAAGTTGTGATTATACTGCTACATTTCCTGGTGACATGCATTGCCTTTAGTTGTTGCTGAGATCAGGGAAACTCCTAGTAGGGTATTTTTTGAGTTTATTTTTGATTGAAACTCTCACATTGTTAAGACAAAACAAGTAACACTGGCTGAACTAGTCTGTCTTACAGACGTCAGCAGTATGGATGACTTCAAATTAATATGCTATTGTAGGCGTTTCAACTCATAGACACTACCAATGCTTGTAAGGGCTAAGGTTGTTTCTTGTGTGTAAAATATAGCTTCTAGAGCACGAAACCCTGGGGAGTGCAGAGACAAGAGATCCTGGTGACTTCTTGTGGAGTGTGGGACCAGCTTGGGCATATTGTTCCCACTCAACATGTACGTGCAGCCCCAGAATGTGTTCTCATCAATCCTCACAGACCAGCATTCACAGTTCTGAGAGAATTTACTAGTGTTGCTTATTAGCTTAAACATCTGACAGCAGTTCAAAAGATTGCACTTTAATTTTTGCTATTTTTATACTATGTTATTTGTTTATCTTAATAAAGTTATCTGCTTAATGTTGAATTCTTAAATCAGAAGTTTAGGTCTGGCATTTTGTGAATTTGAGATCTGTAAGTATATACAAATGTTTTTTTTCCCATTAGAAAACTATTTGTTATTTGCACTCATTAATTTGTTGAATAAGGTTTGGGAAAAACTTCTTATCCTCTTCTCAGAAATAAGTTGAGTGGAGGAGGGAGTGTGTGTTTTTATTTGTTGAAGAAACACATTCATGTAAGCCTCTTGCAAGACATAAAGGGAAAAAAGCCCTTAGAGATTAAAAGCCAAGATCCTATCTTCTTTATGTCTGTCTTTGTGATTTTGGTCTTGTGAAACCTATGTTAATTAAGAGCACTGCATTTGCATCTCTTTACTTGGAGAGTGATGATAAGGCTGGTCACTCACTAAATTTCAGAGTTTGCTTCCTGAGACAGAACTAACATTCAAAGCCATCCTAGTTTAATTGCAGCAGTTTCTATGAAAAGTGCTTTGTAGATCGGTGTAAATTGTTTTTAAAGTCTCCTAACTTCTGGACACAAGTATAACTTGGGAGAGGAGTGGCTGTGGAGCAGCCCTGCGGAAAGGGATGTGGGGTGCTGGCTGACAGCAGGCTCAGCATGAGTCAGCAGTGTGCCCTGGCAGCCAAGAGG
>JAVJGG010000074.1:23920150-23931584 GCA_035590195.1 Aviceda cuculoides | reverse complement strand
ATACTGAACCCAAAACACAGCACTGTACCAGCTACTAGGAAGACAATTAACTCTATCCCAGCTGAAACCAGGACACACTGTAAGAAATACAACCTTAAAAATACAACTACCTTTTTCCTGAAAGGTCATTTTTTACATCATTACAGATGTGCAAACTGATGATCTCTGAGAACAGACAATGAGAAATTTAAGCCCTTTTCTGGTTTGTAACCACCATGCTGCCTCTTTGTCTTTCCTGAAGAGCAGGAATTGGTTAGGGAGTCCATTCTGTAGGTCTTTTTCTGGGGTGTTAAGTTACTTAGCCTAAAAGAAAGGGCAGTTACTTTTTTTTGTAGGTATTGTTCATTTAGATGTGAGAGACTCTTCTTTAACTCATTTTCTTACCTTCTCTGAAGTCTATGTTCATCTTGACTTCAGCACACAGGAAGTGAGGGCGAGTTGGGGATTTCACGCTTTACATGCTTACATGGTGCAGACACCATTAACCGCTCTATGCAGAATCATATTAATTCCTTTGATTCTGGTGCAGGTATTGAAATGAAGTAGACCTTTGTAGTAGTCTCTGTACAGTCCTTTTAATCTTCATTTTGTATGTAAAATCACAGCAAAAGCCTACAGTTAAATTTCTGTGCTGTAATTAAGGTGATTTTTCAGAATTGTAAGCTATGATAATTCACTGAAGAATTCTATGGTGGAACAAGAACCTATTGAACCTGCTCACCTTTGCTATGTCTGGAGTAAAAACCTGTAAAAAAATATTTTTGTTCACTACATAGACATTTTTTGTGAGATCTGAATGTATTGGAAAAATTAGTCCTGTCTGGTATCTTTTGTATACAAAAAGAGGTGGTGACTTAAGGTGTAGAGCTTGGTGTGGCCATCTGTGTGAAACATACTTCCTTTATAATCCCAATTTTGCAGATGAATTGTTTTGGTAAACTTGAAGAAGTGTAGATTAACATTGCTAATGGTTTGGGGTGGTGGGGTTTGTTTATTTGTTTTGGAATTGACGTAGATTCCCTTTCTCTTCAATATGGCATTCACCTATCTTTTTGGCACACTCTTTGAACTTTTTCCTGGAACCTTTTCACACGTGTTGTTCATGGGCAAGGCAAGATTCAATGCCTTCCCTTGTCTGTTTTCTCCTCAGAAAAAGTATTGAAAAAATCCAATCCCATATCTTTTTTTACAGATTGAACATAACTTGAGATCTTATCCAGGAAAAATCAATTGATGCTTTTTTATTTTCATGTTCCTCTGGGCTGGCCAAAATTCATCAGTATTTTAAGAAAGCTCACCATGCTTCAGAGCCTGGCGAGCTATCAAGTTTGTCAAAAGATATAAATCAAATAGAAAATGATTATGAGGGTTCATTTATGGAAAGCTAAAAGTTAAAGAGAATAGGAGGGTGTTCTGAGGATGTGTCACTGGATTCTGTTAAGAGTAGTGGCACAATATCACCTATTCTTTTACCATTCACTATTCACTTGGTTTTTCCCACTCTCGGAAGCAGGTAAAGACAAGGCTGGATGGCTCGTACTTTCTTACAGGAAATTCTTGCTTGATTTTGTTCCTTCTTGTAAATATATGCTAACTTGTGATTTATGCTTATCTTTGTCTGAATGACAAATCATAAAATAAATGTATGAAAGAAGATAGGTAAAACAATAAAGAAAACCAGTTTTTAAAGGAAATGCATCCTATTTTGTGACTCTTTTTGCCTTATACCAGAATATAATTGTTTTGTCAGTCAGAACATAAAAAGCTTTAGTGTAGGCTATAACAAACATGATAAGTCATTTGTGAAGAAGAGTGTTATCAATGAGCTGTATACATTCCTTTTCCTTGTAATCTCTACAGTTTTTAGTTTAGCTAACCTGTGTGTAGATGCACTGAAATCAATACAAGCAGCATGGTCTTAGAGACTTCTCACTTATAGCCGATCTGTAAAGAAAAGGCCACAGTTGATCCGTTACTTCTTTGAGTAACATACTGTCTTGTTTTTCCCTTTTTAGCCAGTTGCAACAAGAGTTTGTAGAAACAGCAAATAGAAAGTTTGAAGCATCTTCAATGCCATCTATGCCTTCAGTGCCATGTTATACACTAGAATTTTTTTTCCTCTCTAGAAAAGGAATCTTGGATGAGTATAGCCAGATCACCAGTCTTGTAACAGAAGAGATTGTGAACGTCCATAAAGAGATCCAGACCTCGGTTGAACAGATAGACCCTAATTCTGAGTATAATGACTTCATAGATACTCACAGGTATACATTTTCATCTTAGTGTGCATGTTCATGTTTCTTCTTTGAGAAAACCCTGCATTAAACTGCAACACTGCTTAAGTGATCAGAGTTGAATTTGTTTGTTTGGTTCCTTTTACATTGTTACTTGTAAAGCTTTATCCTAGTTTGAAAATTGTTCTACTTGCATGAATGGAAAGCTGTCCGAAAGACAGGTTTTTAACCTGACTGTTTCTTTAACCATCCATCCATCTCTTTGGCTGTGTCTAGAAAAACAAAATTCCAGTTACTGTTATTACATATGAAGACCCATAACTTTGGTGCTGACAGCAGACTATACATGACAGCCCAGATTCAGTGTGAGCTAATTTACTGTTTATTTGGATGCAGTTTGCTTTCTGGGCAAAATTAAGTTTCTCTGCTTTACTTCTCTTATTCTCCAAATTCTAGTTTAAAGTGAGTTCTAGGTACCTCTGTGTACTCTGCAGTTATTGCAGGTTGAGTGCCACCTGAGACTACAGAGTATGCAGATAATGCAAGAAGGTTTTTTACTTTAAAAATAAACTGTATTTGCCATTTATTGAACTGTAACTCTGTATTAGTATGCGCAGAAAATATTCTAAGACTTCTTGCGTTACCTTTTTTGTTGTTGTTGTGTGTGAATTGATAATTGTCACATGCAGCTTTATAACAGGATCGGCTAAGAGTGGACCCATTCACATTGATACCCCTTGAGAACCTTGGTTGTGCTGTGATCTTGATTCAAAGAATTGTATGCCATTTTATTATCTGGTATGATTTTAAGACTATGTTCTTTATTCAAAGGAAAAAGAATACGTATCCAGTTGCTACCTTTCCTTCTATTTCATATGTAATTTTAACTATTCCTAACTAATTCTAGTTAATAAAATAATTCAAAACGTAATGATTTGCTTTATGATCTACTCAGAGATACATGTTAATTTTGAAAATATAACATTTATTTACTAAATTAGGTCATCAGAAATTGTTGAACAAGAAATAGAGTTTGATACATCTTTACTAGAAGAAAATGAAAACCTTCAAGCTAATGAGATCATGTGGAATAATCTAACAGCAGAAAGTTTACAAGTCACGTAAGTCTTTACAAACCTTTCATCCTTTGGAAGTGCTGTTATACATTGTATCTAGGCTCAATCAAATCCTCGCGTAGCTGTGTCCTCATTTTTAAGGTCCAGTTTCTAAAAATAGTATTTTCACACTATAGACTCTTTCCCATGCTGGTTTTATTGTTCCTTTGCACAAAATACTCCTCCCCAGTTCGCCCCCAAAACTTGCCAACATTTTCAAGATAAGTTCCTCTCCTTGTCATTTAATTTATACAATGCCCCAAATCCATCATGAATCCTCCTTGGAAACATACTGATTCATCTTCCCAAAAGTGTTTCCACATTCAGTACTGTAGGAAGAATACTGAAATCTTTTGATGAAACTTCTGAGTGCAGCGATATAGTCAAGGATTTAAATTGCCATGCAGAAAATTTTCATGAATATATTCATTTTTGCTTGTTTTGTAAGTGGTTGCTTTTGTTTTCCAAAGGAAATTCTTATTCATTATTATAACCTTTAAAATACATTTATTTACTAACAGATGTAGCTGTCGTATTGCATTTCTTGGAGCTTTTCGCTATTCAAGGTGATAAACTACCTCTCTATGTATTTTGTTAATCTATTGCCTAGTTAAATCTTTTCATTACTTTTACCAACTTCACCTTTAATCATTTGTTACTGGGGAACAAATCTCCTGCTGAGTTTATTATGTTCTTATATTATCAGCCTCAACTTTTGAAATAATGTGGTCCGAGGCAGTCACTTGTGAGATTGCAACTATTAATTGTACATTTAAATTTTCTTGTATTGATCACAGCAATTTAAAATGGAAAATTCAGAATTTCATTGGTTGATGTTTTTGTTGTCTCTACTGTATTTCAGCCTGTGTTTGACTTATTTGAAGTTTTTTTCCTTTAGAAAGCATAACTGATCCAAATAAGATATCAGTGGTGTGTCATGGGGTTTTTTTAAGCTTTTTAAAAATTTTCATCGTGTTTAATGAAGCTAGGATCCTTATTTCAGGATCAGGATATATTTTTCTGAAACCAAAATCATAGTGAGTCCTAATAGCAGTGAGGTATTTTAAATGTAAACACATTGCAGTGACTTCTGCAGATTATTCTAATCCCTGTGTTTTATCAACATGACAGAATCTCCAGATTAATTCCTTTTCAAGGTCATTAATCATGCTCTCTTTTTTCCTGTGCAATCTGATTACTTTTTGTAAATGTATTCCTTAATAGGTATTAAAATAACCTTTTTCATATGAAGTTTCAGCCTCCTTTGTCAGACTCCTTAGTCCTGAAGCAGCTTCATCTTTCTTATGAAAGGATCCCTTGATAATTAAAGGTCCTCCCATCCCTTTAAACATCTTTCTTTTTATAATACATTCTGCATCATTACTAAATTGAGATTAGTCCTGCTTAAACTGTGTAAATGTTGTATATTTAGATATACTTCAGCATGGTAACAGGAAAAATATATATACCGAATCTCCTTTTTCATTAAAGTATTACAATTTTTCAAGGATTCTGCCTTCCATAGTTCAACAAGAGAAATAATTTCTTGTTTGGCTTGTCTTCTGTATCCCATTGTTTAGAAATAAGACATCAGCATGTCTAAGTGAAAGAGTTGAAATACTGCTTTTCTAGTAAATTATTCTGATGAAATACATATTTGTGTTTAGAAATGCGTGTCTGCGTATTTGCCTACATATATACATTTTCAATAAAATTTTGAGTGTGTCATGTTACAAATCTTATATTCACCCACTTTAAATTCTTCTTTTAATTTCAAAGTGAAATTTTAATGGTGTGATATTATTTTTGGAACAGCAATCAAATAGCTCTTTCACGTGTTGCTGTCTTTAAGGTGTTCGCTTTCTAGTATAGATTTAGGACTCTGAGCAAAAAAGTTGAATTGTATTAGGTCAGACCAAAAATTGACCTAATAAACTTTCTTCTCTCTTACATTAGCCAACAGAAAAAAGTCTGGGGAGGAGAACAAGAATAGGATGATCATGCAGTGCTGTTTCCTCAGAATGATCTCTCAACCTCCCATAATTTTCAGCTTAGAAATGTTTTGAGACAGATGTAGTATTTGTTTGTAGTAGCCTTAGAGGTATTTTATCATAGCCTTAGAGATGTTTTTCTTTCGTGAATTTGTTCAGTCATTTTCGGTATGTACAAGTTTCTGTTGTCCATAGAATTTTTGGTCAAGGAATTCCAGAGATTAACTTCATATTACGTGAACCTGCTGCTACTTAGTTTCATTTTATGGCTCTTAAGCTCTTGTTTTGAAAGAGAATAGGAGCAATCTATTCCCTTCCACCTATGATATTGTAAACTTCTGTCATGCTCCTACTCTGTGGTCTCTTTTTCAGAGCCATCTTTAGCTTTAGTCTGTCCTTCCACAAAATCTACTCATATCCTTTATCAAGCTTGTCATCTTTATTTGAATGTTTTCAAGGTTACCGTAATGGTATTGAGATGAATGACCAGAATTGCATGGGTAATCCAGATGCGTAGTTTAGAGAGAGGCTTACTGAGGTTTCCTGTGTTCTTGCTCTGCTTTATTTTTAAAAAATCCTAGACAATCATTCTGTTTGCTTTTCTGACCACTGCAGTGTTTCATGCCAGTGTTTTCATGGAATCATCTTTAATTCCAAGATCTCATTTCTTGGAATTTGTAATGGTGGTAATGGTCAGCTTAGAGTCATTCACTACATAAATAAAGCTTTGGAGTGTTTTTCCCCCTGTGTATTTGGCTATTTCAACATGGATTGAAATTAGTCTTCTAAATGACAGTCCAGTTATTGAGTATCATAAGGTCCAGAATAATCCTTTTGTATTCTTCACATTCAGCCCCTTCGCCCTACCTCAAATAACATTGTACAGTCAGCACTGTTTTTCACTTTTTAAACTGTCCTTTTATTTGGATTGTTATGAACATATTAAGCAATGCAGATTTTTGTGAAGCTCTTCTAGCTCCTGGCACTGTAAAAACTGTTTATTTTTATCTTCTTTGTCCTTTTTTTTAAATTGCTTTTCAGTGTGGGTGAGAACCCTTCCTTTTAGGAGTTCTTAGTTCTCTGTAACTGCCTTTGCTCATATACCTTGTTAACT
This sequence comes from Aviceda cuculoides, assembly GCA_035590195.1. Classification (NCBI taxonomy): domain Eukaryota; kingdom Metazoa; phylum Chordata; class Aves; order Accipitriformes; family Accipitridae; genus Aviceda; species Aviceda cuculoides. The sequence goes on along the minus strand of JAVJGG010000074.1, from coordinate 23,925,130 downwards.
GCATTTTAGGTATATTTTGTTACAGTCTTGTTTTAAAACCACTACAGCGAAAAAAAACCCCACAAGTATTTGCATCAACTTACTACGTATGACTAGAAATTTGCAAATAAGATAAGTATATTATATCCTTTACCCATAGATGATGACTTTTTAAAAATCCATTCTGTATGTGCTGAAACAACAGAAACTTGACTGTTGATCTTTACTATTGAGATCATGGCCTTGGATCTTCAAAGTACTACGTCATTATGTTTCTGCAGAGGAGAACTACCTTTAGTATCTAACAAATATAATAAATCTAGTACACCTAGTGGATTTATTTCACAGACTTTTAATAGATTCAAAGATGTATATTGATTCAGAATCAATAATTTTTGGTTGAATCAGTTGTTTTATTGAGTATGTGAGGGAAAAATGACAGCTTTACGTACATTACTGTTTAAAGGTTTCATAAAATATATTTTAAGGAAATATGATGAGAAATCTGGCTCACTTTTACATTTTTAAGTAAGTTTACATTTATTCATAAAGTTTTGACAGAGGGATGTAGTTAAAAGTCAGTGTTGACTAGATAACCTTTCTAAGTAATGAGAGACGTATGGTGTCTCCTGATAAATGTTGATGAGTGTCACTAGTATTGAGATACTCTGAAAAGCATAACAGAATAAAAGTTTATACTTCGAAGATGCATGCATTAAAAACAGAGGAGGCAACCAGAATGAAGTACGTGTTGATCAGTTGTGTCACGACCCAGGCTGGACAGACCAGGGAGTTGTGTTTAATTCGAAATTCCCTCAGGCTAAATTAAGGTGAAACTACACCAAACAATCAGTGAAAGATTTTATTTATGACAGAAGCAAACGGAACTGGGGCAGCATGGTAGTAGGTGGTAGTGTTTCTCACAACAGGAATTGGCATAAGACTACTTCTGTAAACCGTGTAACCATATACATCAATTCAGAGAATAAGGAGATCCCTCCCGTTGAGTCACGAGGTTCAGAGCAGACCCCCTTGCTTTCCAGACTCCTCCTCAGAGAAGGGCCCGGGTCAGCTGGATTTGCTCCTAGTCTCAGACTTGGTCAACGGTTTATATCTTGAAACGGATTAGGTGTAGGAATTGTGGAAAAGGAACGAGAGAAGAAGACAGAGAGAGAAAAAGGAGGAGAGAAAGTTTTCACTGGTCCTGGGTCCAGCGTTGGTTCAGTCAGCCGAGGGGTCCAGTTGTGGTGGGCTTGCGCACCTGGGGCTTCAGTTTGTGTCCTTTTATCATCCTTGTCCCTCCTTCAAGTGGGGACCCGAACTGGTCAGGTTAATGAGCAGTTTGTGAGCCTTTGGACTTGGGGGTCCTTTGTGGAGTAACTTCTCCTTCCCTAAAGACATGGCCATTGTTTGATCTTTGTATCAGAACAGCTTATCAGAACTGGGAGCTTCGCACCCTCCAGCACACCCTCCCCCTCCTGTTGCTGCTGTCTGAGCTGATGGGCTTTTCACCTTGGCTCCTTGCTGTGCAAGGTTTGTCTTTAAGCAGAACTTGCCCCACCACAGTGTTTGAGACATTAACTCTTTCAGTCTGTCACAAGTGGGCATATGAATTAATATCCAAATTAATTTAAAAAATCTTCTGAAATATAAGTTCTTTAAGCACAAGCATTTATTTTTATTGATATTTGAGGCAGACTGGTGCTAATGACTAATGAGATATGAAAGGTAGTCAGAACCTAGTTTGAAGATGTTTGCTTTCTAGATCTTTTTTGGTCTCATTTTATGTGTTCTCACACCATTGAAACCTGACAACTTGGGATTGTGTGGTTGTTGAAGCTAATAAGGTTTATAGTGACTAACTGGTTAGTAATAAAAACCCTTTTGTAAACTAATTTTATCCAGGAGGCAAATACAAGGCCATAAGAAACTTCCTTTGACAAACCACAACCAGGATGATACAAGGCAGATGCAGAGGTGTCAGTTCTAGCCAGTTTGAATGAAAATTACTGTTTAAAAGAAAAAATACAGCTTGAGTACAAAGAGACAAGCCAGTTCAGTGTGTATGGTTGCATTGTTTTGTTTTCTCTAAGATAAATACACACATCCTAAAGTATCTCAGATGTTTTAAAGAACTGCATCAACTTTCTGTTTCAATCTGGTGCTGCAATATAGAATCTGATATTTTTGACATCTGGTGCTGCAATATAAAATGTGATATTATTGAAATGGTGAAATAGTTTCATATGTTGTTTCTACATATATACACTCATACCTTCCAGTGATGAACAATCTTATTAATTTGGTTTTAATTTTCTTGAATATTGGTGCTTGATCATTACATGTAATATCTGATTCCTGTAAATCAGTTGTTAAGCCAATACAATGTTGATTAAAATTTTGATTAGAAGGCTGATCAAAAAAGCAGTATCTGCAGTTACAAAATTGGTAATTACTTTTTTAGCAAGATATGAAAAGAAAAAAAGTTAGTTGATACTAAATTGGAGATGCAGTGTAAGAAAATTGTCATTTCTGAGTTCGGCATACAGATTGTGATAGCCTAAAAACAATAAAAATGTTTATTAAAAAGGGAGCTGTGAGGATTTTACTTTGAGAGAAATGTTTTAAGTGTTTCCCTTATCTCAAAATAAACACATGCAAATGCTTGTTCATTTGGGAAATAAACTTTTATCATTCACTGTATGGCTTTTTTATAGTAATTTAAGTCTTCCAAGATGAGATCCAGGACTGTCTGAATAAAGAATATATTTAATCAACATTGTATAAAATATATCAGGTGGAGAGAGAACTAATTCAATGTTTAGAATCAAATAATTCAGTTTGATATATATGGACATGGAATATGGCTCCTAGATATCTACAATCCATGTAAATTACTCTCAGTTGACCTTCTGTGCCACTCCCCAATCTGGAATGGTTTTGAGCAATACATCTGTGTGGTGATAAGTACTATGTGTATTTTGCCTTTGTTCCACTCTTCAATAACTTTTTTATTGAAATTGGGCTTGAAAATACAGGGGAAGCAGAGTAAGGTAGTTAAAGGATAAATGGATGCTGAGAAGGAAGTGAGGTATACATATGTATGTATGTATGTATTTATTTATTTATTTATTTATTCAGTTGTTCTCCTGGCTTAACAATTGCTTGAAGTCAACAAATATACTTTGATACACATTTTAGAAATCATCATTATGTGAGCCATTTTGCTACGTTGTTCAGAGTGCAAATGTTATTGTATGTTTGTTGACTTTTTGGTTGCCAGCATATTTGCCAGCATAATTGCAGTGTCAGTAATGGTTTTAATATGCAATAAGCTCTTTGTTAGTATTGAGTGTTTTTGTACAAATTTTATCTTTCCTTTGAATTAACCCTTACCAAAGGTTGTGAGGCTTTAAAAAAGTTAATTGTAGAGAAAAATATACAAATCACTCTTGTAAGAGAAGTGTCAATTTGTATTTTTGTTGTTTCTAGAAGTGAGTACAGCCCAGCTACTGATTCTGTGTGTTTATTTAACATATACTTCAGGAGTTTGAAGGCTTTTGTCTTTCATAGAGCATCTCATAAATTAGAAATATATTAGGAAGGCATTAATTCACAGAACTCATCACATGTTCTGGAAAAAATTTTCTTGATGGGAGAGCCTGTAGGCAGCAGATCATTCTGTAACCTTGTATGTAGACTGAGTCTAGTATGGGATCTGTAATAATATGGGTTAATAACATAATATAAAAGTATATCTACAAAAAAGAGATCACCAAGCACTGAGTAAGATAATTTAAAGAGTAATACTCCTTTTCATATTCAGGAGAAAAATTACAACGTTCCCATTGTGTATTCACAACATGGGTTTCTGAAATCTATGTCTTACAGGTTAAAAACAGTAATAGAAGAACTGATTCAGACACAGCAAACCCTTTTGAGCAAAGAGGAACTTGTGTTGGAACTGGAGAAAAAAATAGAAGAGTCATCTAAGACTTGTGAAAAGAAGTCTGAGTAAGTCAAAATGAAATTTCAAAATATAATAATTTGAGGGAAAAGCATCTATAATGCAATTCCTAAGACTTACATAAGAAATAACCTCCACTAATCTTGTTCTGCTTTTGTGAGAAGTGATTATTGTGAAAAACAAGAAGTTAGTTTTCCATTTCTAAAATAACCCCTTACCCACTGCAGACCCTAATTCATTGGAGACCTAAGCAGCTCCATTAGTTTAATATAATTGTCATAGTATTGGGATGGCTCACGAAGTGGACCTTTGGTTAGTATTATAACTTCAGTTTGGTGGAAGAAGAGGAGTCAGTTCAGATTACCTCTCTGTTTAATGGAGTTCATTGTGCAGATATAATTTTGTGAAAGACCTTTTCAGAGTCATGTGCAAGACATACTCTTTCTTATGCAATAATATGTTTGGAACTCATCATGTTAAGTTAATTTTTCATTGCATTTTCTTTACAAAACTGAATGTAGTTCTGATACCCTGTAGTACTACAGAGTAAATAATGAAGGTGAAGGATTAATGAGTGTTTTACAGTACCATAAATAAAACATTATTATAAAGAATCATTCTTGGGCAAGATCTTTAGGTTTTGTTCTGCCTCTGATTAGAAGAAATATTCACCTCCCAGTCTAAACTGAAGTTAATACAACAGATAAAGAAACCTTCTGTCTGTAGTGATGTTTTTCTGATTCTTGTTGCAGTCAGTCATAACCTTACAAACTTGGTCATAAATACTACTTTACAATTGTCATGGTTTAACCCCAGCCAGCAACTAAGCACTGCACAGCTGCTCACTCACTCCCCCCACCCCAGTGGCATGGGGGAGACAATCAGGAAAAAAAGTAAAACTCGTGGGTTGAGATAAGAACGGTTTAATAGAACAGAAAAGAAGAAACTAATAATGAAAATACTAATAAAATGACAACAGTAATAATAAAAGGATTGGAATGTACAAATGATGCGCAGTGCAATTGCTCACCACC
>JAVJGG010000074.1:23903381-23917543 GCA_035590195.1 Aviceda cuculoides | reverse complement strand
ATCCAGCGCTGTTTGCCTTTGTTCTATAATAAACTTATAAAATTCATGAAATTAAGCGTGAGTGCATTTCTCACAGTGGGCATGGTTGATGGTTGGTCTCGATGATGTTGAAGGTCTTTTCCAACCTAAATGATTCTATGATTCCATGATATCACCTGCAACACAGAGTGTTTTAATTATATTTTATTTATATATGTGTATGTCAAGCATACCATTTGCCCTGCTGACATGATAGCATATTAAATATTTGGGTTTTGATTCAGTTCACCTTTTTACCACTTTGCAACCTGTTGCCCTGTTTTGGTCTTGCAGGGATTCTACACACAAGATCTCACTCTATGAGGCTGCTAGTAGCTCTTGCTGGCCACAGGGGCTATAAAGTTTACACTCATGCAAGCCGTAGGCAAACAATTTTATAGGTTCTAATTCCTCATGCATAGATTGGATGGGGAGCATTTTGTGTTGGATTTGGGCAAACCAATTAGGTGATAAACTATCTTGCCACAGTTCAGGAAAGAGAATAGCTTGTGACTTAACTTGCAGGGTATGTCTTCTTATCTCTGGATTATGATGAGTTGAAACCATTCAGTGTTTGGAATGTTGTCATTCTAGCTAATCTGCATTCATAAAAGCCCTGCTGATGGTGGAAGGCCATTATTTTCACAGGGTAATCCCTTTGTTCTCTGATAATGAGGGCCAGGTTAAAGAACAATATCTTGGTGATAATGACAGTATAATTGTTCATTTCTTTGTTGTATGCTTTTAAATGTGTGCAGTCTCGTGCCAAACCTCAGTTTCAGGTCCTCTGATTCTGTCTTCATGCATCATACTTACCCTTTTTACATGAATATATGATTGTATGGAGTTCTGTTATTTGGTAACTTAGTACAATGCTCATCTATAGGGATATGATTTTTATCATTTCCTACCAATGAGGATTTTATGACAGATGGTTCCCCTATCACTTTGGAACCTGTTTGATTAGTTGTTAGTCTCAGCATAGGTTTGTGAGGGAACAGTCTCAGTATCAATGACTTTTCAATTTCTTTTTTTCTCCAAGGGTAAGGCTTGCATGAGGGTTTGTCTTCCAGGGATTGTCCTGAAGATAGAGTGACAGAATACTATGATTTTTCTTTATACTGTCCTCATTCTTCATAGTTCTGGTTCCTCTACCTCCTTCATCTGTTCTTGCAGACTGTGAGGACTCTGCATCTCATTATAGACTATGTGTCACTGGGCTCCAATTGAGTGCTTTTAAGGGTGTCTGTATTGTACTGTGGATGGTTCTGTCTCTTAGGCAGCTTCTGTCCATCTTTGGTATTGGCAGTTCCTGGGGATAATAGAGTCATCTAGCTATCTGTAGATATTCTAAGTGGTCTGCTTGTCCTTCAGTGATGATTGAGTTTTGTCTGTCTTGCAATATTCAGGGGTATGAGGGATATTCAGAGGAGAGCCATAAAAACATGCAGAAGGCAAGAAAAAATTGCTTTTAGCTCCTTGTAGAGTTCAATTTATTTAGCTTCATAAGAATGTTAGACTGCAGTCCAGAAATACTTACACAATAGAGGACCTTTCAGTCTAGAAGAGACAACAGATATCTCAAAACTTGACGCCAGACAAATTTGTACTGGTTGTAAGGTGAGTTTAACAGTGCAAATTATTATTACAACAGTTATGTGGTTTGCAGTGGATTTCTCATCACTGGAAATCATAACCTGAAATTGTATTTCTTCTCTGAAGGATGAGGAACCTTAGTGTTTATAACTTCAATCAAAAGTGGATGAAAATAGTAGTTTCATCTATATTTATTACATGATTTTTGTGATAGATTGAGAAAAGAGAATGACAAAGTAGGTGTGTGTTTGTTTGCTTGCCTCATCTTGTAACTTTGAAATGAAACAAAGTATGTATTTTAAATCACGTATATTTTTTGATTGATTGCTATTTTTCTCTGCAGTATTGTACTCTTGCTGAGCCAAAAGCAAGCGCTGGAAGAACTTAAACAAACAGTTCAGCAATTGAGATGCTCTGAGGCAAAATTTGCAGCCCAGAAAGAACTACTGGAACAAAAGGTTCAAGAGAATGATGGGAAAGAGCCACCACCTGTAGTGAATTACGAAGAAGATGCCAGATCAGTGACTTCTATGGTAAGTTTCACATCTGTTTTACTGAATTGTGCAACCTTGCTATTGTACTTTAGTCCTAGGATCGGAGTCTCAAGATATTCACAGGGATGACTGAAGTGAATAAACTTAACTTTGCATTTGTGGAGATTTGTTTAGAAAAAGAGTTCAATTGTGTGATTTTTTTTTTTTTTTTAGGTTGCAATAACTTGTAACACCCTCTGTATATCTGTGGACTTCATTTGCTCTTCTGGACACTTGATGCTTAGATTCATATTAGACTGTTTTATAATCAGAAGTATAAATCCTTAAATAGATTTAATAAACATGACTGAGTAGCTATTGCTAATTTCATTGGCTGTGTTGAAGAAATACATTCACAGTTATAGATAGAAAACTAACAGTAAAAGCTGTTGGAATCACTGCACACATTGTGTAATTGAGAAATTAATTTTATGTACTGTAACTACTCTTTTCTTTAAACAAACACTGGTTTCACTGCAACTATTTTTAAATGTTTACATGCTCTTAATAATCAAAAAAGAACTTTTTGTGCTGTGATGAGGCCCCATGTAATTTAAATAAGTACTTTGCTAATATTTTGTGTGACTTCCTTTTCTCAATTTTACGTAGCTATTTGTAGAGATAGTAGGCCACATAAAAAACCAAACAAACAGTACCTGTTTACTAAAGGGACAAGCAATAGTGTTTGCTTTTATGGATCAGGTTTGAAATATACAAGATGCTTGTGACTTGTTTTCCTTAGAGGTTTAGCCTACCATTTCTTCTGGCCCACAGAGCAGTAGCTCAGTGAAATGGTAATTAAATTGTTGTTTCTGAGAGGAATGCTTTTGTCTTCTTTATCTATTTGTGGAACCAAGTTTGGTTTTTTGTAATTGTCAGTATTCTCTTGCTTTCCCTACTGCTGTTTAATGTTTACAAGGCACTAGCAGGTGGTTGCCATTTTCACTGGTACAAAACATTATTTTACAAAGCTTATATGCTTGTCATGATCTAGGAGGAGTTGATAAAGCACAAAAAGATGGAGAAGGAGAAAGGATGGATCAGGATAATGACTATGAAAGATTAGGAGGCTTGGAATCTTTTGGGGGTAGGCTGTCTTGTTTGTTATTTCATGTAGTAGTCTGTAGTGGTGCTAGTGAATATTGTCTGTAAGGGTTAGTTGAGATAATGAATCTGACTCAACTAGATTGTTTCTTCCACCTCAGTTCAAGATTCTTAAAAACTGTCTTCTGGTGTCCAAATGTCTCTTTCAATGGGTGGGAGAAAATAATCCTTGCATCTATGTACAATACACAGTGAAGAACTCTGACCTCTTGATTTTTTTGGAATAAAAGTTATCCATGATAATTTATCTTTTTTTTTGCCAGAGAAAGTACATACTGAGATTTCTAGAATGATGCAAGAAATACATTTTTACATATATTAAATGTGCTGAGAGTAAGAAAAATGTTGCTGTTTAGGCTTCAGAGGATTTAGTCTTATAATTTGTATGCACCACGAAAAATAACGGAATATGACTTAAGTGTTGGGTGATTTCCCTTGAGTAAGTTATTTAAGACAGGCAAATACCACTCAAGTTTTGCTTAACTATTAAGTTGATATCCTGTTCTAGTAAAATTGACTCAAAAGCGGTAGATACAACTTCAGTCTAAATTAAACTTTTTTCAAGTTGTTGTACCTTGAGAGGGCAGTCTTGACTGTATCTCAGGATGAAAAAATAATACACCAAAGGGCTGTTTGTATAAATAAGCATTCCGGTGTTTTTTATAATGGAATTTTTTTTAGTAAAAGTCCTTAAAATTATACAGCTGCTAAATGATCAGAAAAGAAATGTTCTTGCTGCTGGTTGTTCATCCTGGTATCATTCAAGAGGATCATTGTTTCTTCAGCTATAAATCTGTTTAGGCTTCTCCTCTGTATCTAAAACCAGTTCATCTAAATGTTGTCTGATACTACATTTGAATGTGGTTATTTACCTCTCTTCAGAAATTCATCATAAACACTTGTTTTACAAATTCTTCTCCTAAGAATGACAAAATCATAATTGGCTTGTGTTGTGAGCATGCATATGAAGTAAATTCTCATGTGTTCAGTCACAAGTTGATTTTTTTTGGTAATTTAAAATAAAAAATATGATATACAAATGAACTTTGTCAAGTTTCATGTCTCTAAGTATTTATATATTATCATAAATACAGACAATTTTATAGTGGAATAGTTGGCAAATTGTTTTGTTTTCCATCTCTTACATCAGGTAACAGTAGAATAGAATACTTACAAGGAATGAAATTCTGAAATGCCGTTTGGTGTGTTTTTATAGACGGTGTTATGTTATGTGTATGTTATAAATTCCTTTGTTTCCATGTTCTTTTTGCCTTTGTTAACTGTAGGAAGTTTCATATTTTGTTAGTGTGTTTAATATGGTTTGGTTTGTTCAATATATTTTACTGTTTGTAAAATGTTAGCTGTGTATTGGTATTCATGTACACATTTTAAGAAAAAAGGAAATAGCTGAATGGCTCTATTCTGTGCAATCATGATAGCATAGCAAGGAGTTAAAAAATTCTAATTTTGGCCATTCCTGAACATTTCATTTAACAATTTTAGCATCATATGTGGAAAAATAAAGCATACTTTCTTGTTTCTAGCATTTGTACCTTTCTACTGAGATAACCATGCAAGACAGAGATAATTTTAATGCTGAAGGTGCTACAAGTTTAAAATAATGTCTTTGAGCCCCTTAGAGTTATGCAGTTATGATACTACACGCTATGTAATCAGGCAAATCATAGTTAAGTTTTTTCTTCCATACTTAAAGTAAGGAGATAGATACTAATAAAAAGCTGGTTATTCCTTGTAAACATCTGTGGTTGTGCCAAAATGTTGTAGTATTGGAATTATATATTATGTTACTTTACAAAAATTAACCAGTAGCTGGAAGCTTGAACTAAATTTTCAGTGTTTAGATGTTCAGTCAATGGATGTATGGCCTGCCAGCTGTCCTAAGATACATATGCTATTCTTGCTATTAATATGATCAGCAGAGCATGGCAGTAGTCCACCATAATTAAAATGAAGAAAACAACAACAACAAAACTTTTATGTGTCTAATGATCTGATTAGAAATAAAAACATCAGGAATATTTGGAATATTGCAGTGCCAGTTAACCATTTACTCAGGTAGTTAAGTACAATGATGCTGGTTTGCATTTCATAGTAAGACTTTAAAATCACAGCATCAGTACTGGCTTGGATATTGTTACAGAATAGGAAAACTTCAGAGAGTGCTTAAGCCTGGCTATAGATTTCGTTAATATAAAATAGTAATTAATTTTGTTTAGCAGTAATACAGTGAAATCTGTATGCCACTTTTAATATACCTGCTCTTTTTCCTTACATAGTAAAACCAAATATTATGAAGGTGCAAACTCATTATTTTTAAGAATATGTATGTTTAAAACTGTATGTTTTTCTCGCTGTAGAAATGTTTCATATAGATTTATTTTGCATACTGCAGCATTGTACTGGAACCACTGTTAAAACTGAGACTTGATATGCAGGCTCTGCAATACTTGAAAGACTTGTCAGCAGGTGGAGCTCAGTGCCAGATGACTAGTTATGACTGCATAATCAAATTTTTTCATCATTACATATGTTTGAAAAAGGTATATGAGACACAGAAATGGAAGGAAAAAATGTGTGTTCTCATCTATCTAACATCTAAATAATCTGAAATAGTTGTTTGGTTTGGTTTTGTCCTGATTTTTTTGAGGCTTTTTTTACAAATAATAAAATACAACTGTAATCTAGAAAGACCCTAATCTGTGGTCTTCAACAGCATGTAAGCCAACTAAAATAGTTGTGCAGCTATACTGCCGATGGAGCAACAGTACAGTCACTGTTCTTTCTCTATATGCTCCTTGAAGGACTTCCAGTCCAGATTGGTTGTCAGGATGGAAGGCTCTGGAGTTCAGATGTGTCAGGAAGGAGACCGTAATGTTTCTGGTAACATGAACTCATGAAAGGTACACAGGACAGAAGGAAGCTGGAGCATCATGGTATCATGATACAGGCAGTGGGATGGATCTAACTATTAACCCATCATTCCAGGAGAGTCCCATGCTTAAAACTGTACACATTTGGGTATTAATAAGAAATTTTACGTTTCTGAATTCCAGTTTTATTCTGTTGTAGTAGAATTATCTGAAAGGAAAAAAACAAAAGTTCACTGCATATCTAATTGGTTTTACTATTTGTCATTCCTTTTAAAAGGCTTCAGAGATCCTATTCTCTGTGATTGCTTTAAAATAAGCCGGCTTTTGGTGAAGATTGTGATAAATAAAAAAAAAAAGTTCTCAGTGGTTTTGGAAGAAAAAATATTAAATGCCTGAAACAGTGCTAAAGTGCTAGTTTCATTTTTTGTAAATTATTCTAAAAGTACCTTTTTATTTTTCTAATGTGAATGCTTTATATTTACATCCTTGCTTTCTAGAATCCATGACTCAGTGCTCCTTCTAATAGCATGATCAACAAAACAGTAGTCTTAGAGTCTTCCCCTGCAGGTTTGGGTTTCAGTCAAATGTTTTCAGGATCATTAATAGATCATAATAATAATTGACAAATTTATTGAATTTATATGTTTCAAATTTTTTAAAGTCAGTTACATAGATATGAAGGTGCATTTACAGGAGTTGGTTTTTCGATTAAAGATGGTTCATTAAATGCACTTTAGATGATATATCATAAGGCCCTGAAACATAATCTGCTGAGAGATGTACTTACACTCTAGGGGGTGTCCTTCTCCCACGCCCTCTCAGGCTATATAGGATCTTTATTTTCAAACAGATGCAGGGAGACAGTTTCTGTGACAGCCCATTGCATCAGTAGCAGGAAGCCTGATGGTAGAGACAAAATTGTTATTTTTTTTCTTACTGACTCAGAAGAATTGAGGCATTCCTATGCTTTGTAATGCATTGACAAATAGCTCCCTTGTTTATCTGTCCATGTAAGTAATTCTCTACTAATTTGTGGCTCATGACATTTATTTAAAACTAAGATCATATGAGGCCATGTATTTATATAGTGGTAGGGGAGCCCTTCACAGTTATTTGGTTTATATATTTATAAACCTTTTAGACTTTCATTGTGCTATACCAAGATTTTAAGTTTCTCATCAATAGAAACAGGGCCAAAGTAAGCCTGTGCAGCATTGGTATCCTTATCCTTTCTCTTATTTGTGCCTCAGCATAGGAAACGCTGCCAGTGCAGTCATGTTGTAGAAATTGTGCCTATTAATTCATAACAGACTTGGAAATAAACAGTTGTATTTGTTGTATGCCTGGACAGCTGAAGTTCAACTAAGTGATCTTTGCTTTGGGCCACTTTCCAAGCTTGCTGGCTGGGACCTGTGTTTCTGGCTTACAGCCAGAACTTAGCAGGGAGCAAAAATGCTCCAACTGTCAGATGCTTCTAGGAAGTGTGGAGGGTGAACTCTGTTCCTCTTGCTCTCAGAGTATGTTCTAGCTTCTGTTTCTTCTCTTTGTAAATCTTACTTGCGTAACAAGCATATATCAGAGGAAGAGCTATCCAAAAGGAGATACTAAGGTATCAGGCAGATAAACTCAGTTATACTTTCTCCTGCACTAGTATTACTGACTGGTCCAGAATTTACAAGATGGGAGGTCATTTGAGCTGTCAAGCCTCTTTCCAGTGAACATACTTAAAAACTTCTGAAGTAAAAGATTAACCTGTCAGTGATCTTTTCATAGACTAAGGCTCAGAATTATGTATTTCTTAAGGGTAGCATATTATCTATCAAAAAGTGTTGAGCAATAACCTACTCTTGGGGAAAGGTGAAATTAGAAGTGCGAGCAAACTTTAAGAGGAATTGAGGGAGGTGGCTCGTTCAGAGTAAACAAAACTCTCAGAATATTTTAAGTGCAGAATTAGTTTACCCTCTGCATATGAAGGAGAAGTACGTATACTTCTCTTGAACTGACAAAAATATTTCAAGAGCTTTCAGTTTTCCTTGAGGAAGAAAGCTTCGTCATAGTAGTGTTGCCACATTGCATACCCACTAGGGATTTGTTATTTCAGTCAAAATCTTCTCTGTGAATTATGAAAGCTTCACTTAGAAGTTTCCCTTTGAGCAGAAGTCACACACCGGTATCCAGCATATGTTTCAATATATGTTGGAATGTTTCTGTGTGTGCTGCGAGGAAAGTAGTAATTCTGTTCCAGAATTATCACCATTGACTTCTTGCATCTTTTTCATAGCATTGGGACCAACTTAGTGTGGTTATTAACTTCTCATAGCCTCTAGGCAACACACAGGAAATAATGTAATAGAATTTGTCTGCTCTAAATCATCTCTCTCCTTTTCTTTTTTTCTTTTTTAAGTGGCTGGTTAAAAATACCTTGTTCTTAAAGGCAATTATTATGCTTCTAAAAGTCTTAACATCTACTAAAAATATTTCTTGAAATTAGAATTTATGGTTTTAATCTAGTGCCACTGCTAGTTTATTGCCAGATTTGGAGAGTATCATTTTATGCTCTGCTTTGTGGCTTCTGCTATTTTCTGCCATGTGGGGAAGCTCTTACCTGCTACAGACTGAGAAACCAGAATGGCAATCTAATCCATTTTTCAGAGCACTACCCTTAAGATACAGAACAGATAATTTTTTGTTCTCCTTTTTATTTTTCACTATTTGTGATCTTTATCAGTGGGGTAAATGAAATAGCATCTTTCAGATATCACTGTTTTTTTTTTTTTACTCTGGGTCATCCTGCAGTAAGATAGATGCAAAACATTTCTGGTCAACTTGTGATCCAGGTGCCTGAACATCAACATTAATGCCATTTTTAGATTCCTTAAGGTATCCTGCCTGACATCAAGCTGTGACTCATGTCTGCTAGTCCCATGTAGATGTCTTGGATAACCTAACCCATACAGAATACTAGATATTAATATCCAAACAGGTGAAGCCCACTTTTCAACAGACACTTTGAAGTTCTTGGCTTGAAAAAGTGTTTAATGGTAGGAAAAGTGAAAGTCCTATGTGAGATTTGATAGTAACCGTAATCCAGTCAAAAAAATTCCAGGATTACTTATCTCAAATTCTATTTAGGTAGGTACAGAAACAGGCCACAAGAAAGTTATCTTTATTGGGCTGTTGTGTTAGGGTAGTGTGAGAAAGACAATGATATTTGCATCAAGATAATAGATATCCAGGAGTTTCTGAAACTAATGTCCTTGTCCTAAGAAGAAGGAAAGCTTGGAGTATCACAGCCAAGATACATGGAAATGTGTCACTCTTGAAAAATTATTGAAGGCCTTTACTTTTGGGGCACTATTGAACTCTGATGAATTACTTCTATTTTTAATCAAATAACATTCCTGATCTTTAAGACTGTATGTGTCAAAAGCAGATTTGTTTTCTGGTAATTTTTTTAATCTTTTTTTTTTTCCCCCCAAGATTTTTAATTGCAGAAACTGGAAACTAGGTTATAGATCTCTACAACTAAAAAAATAGGCATTTTATTAAATGCCTTTAATAAAAGACATGGACTAAAAAAAAAAAAAAAAGAAAAGATACGTCCTCTTCCAGAATGTGTTATGATTCTTTTGGCTGGAGAGAAAGCAGAGGAGGTTGTTCTGGGGAAAGAAGTTCAAATCTAACATCTGTGAGATGCTGAATTTAGATCATCTCTTTACCAGGTGCTCCTAACATGCCCTTTGGTTCCTAATCAGCATTTACTTGAGCAAGTAAAGTTCTTAGTCAAATAATTTCTTTTTTATTAACCCTTTTAGGGAGTTATTAAAACCAGTTGGAACAGGTATTTCATTTGACTTCTTACTAACATTTGGCAGCTTTATTAAGTTTCATAAACATGACATTTTGAGAGAAATGAGATGACAGATATTTCCTGTCTCAGTGTATCACAGGAACTTGTCATATATGTGAATTGAATTACAGGGAAAAAGTCTCAATATCTTTCTCTGAGATTTGATTGCACTTTAAAATCTTCTCGCGTAGGCAGTATCCAGAGATAGGGTAGGAGACGGATCCTAAGTGGTTGTTACGGTGCAGCAAGAGCCAGCTGCTTGAAGAGGAGGGGTGATCCGGGGGATGAGGGTGACCCCAGACTGGGCAGCGCCCTCGCTGATGGTGTGCCATCCCACTGGGTTGGAGGACAGTGGCAGAGCCAGATGTCAACAGAGTCCATGGACAGCTCCAGAGACAGCAGAGCAATGAATCAGGTTCGGAGTCTGGCTAGGAGTCCAGTCAGGAGCAAAAGGAAAAGCGGTCGGAGACAGGGTTGAAGACAAGGCTGTAACATGGGTCCAAAGGCTTTCTAGGATACAGGACCAAACATGGGACTGGAGAAAGCTGCAACATACATATGAAAGATCCATCCTGGAGGCAGGGCTGGAGATAAAGCCGGAGATGGGTACCTAATGATAGAGCTCAGGCCAGAACTTGGTGTCCAGGGGTGAGCTGAAATGGGGCTGGTGGGCACATGGGCAGGGGTAGTGTGAGTCTCCAGGTGAGACTGATCAGGGCCACTGAAGCCTATCGGTGTCCTTAGGACTTTGACACTAATATTCTGATAGGCCAAATGAAAGGACTGCTTTAATTTTTTGCTCTGTAGATCAGTTGAATGAGAGGCTGAGCAAATGGAGCCAACTTGACAATTTCAAGATGCATGTGCTGTTTTACAGGTTGTCAGTATAATTCCATCAGAGAGATTTCCATGAGACTGTGACTTTGCCTTTACCAACACAGATTGCCACAGTGACGTGTTGGGTGCTAAATCAAAGCATAAATAGTATAATCAAGAAAAATACAGGATGCAAGTGATATAGCCTGAGAATTTAAAGGATTAGGAGCTATATCTGCTAATGTTTGATGTGCCTCAGAATGACTTGTTTTATTTCCAGATCTTGGCTTCAAGAACTAAGATGAAATAAAATCCCTCAATGTTTGGGTTTATAAGTAATAAAAACTTCTGTCATTCACCCTTTAGATTAAATTTACCTAGTTTTGCCAAAACTTTGTGACAGCATGGACTTTCACAAAGGCTAACATAACTGACATATTCTCACTTTGGAAACCTGTATTTAGCATTTACTTAGTGACTGATAAAAATGAAAACGAAGAAGTGTAGGTGGGAGACAGAGAAATGGAAAACTTGAATACATTGGTGCGGAGGGGCTAAAATGAGATGCTTGATAGTCTTGACAATTTCTGTATCACGGTAACCTGAAGTTTTCATCTTCTGTGTCTGTAGAGCAGTTAAACTTGTTAATTGTTACACTGAATTCATTCTGGGTGAGCAGAGAATGTTGCAATACAGGAGAAGCCGATGTGACTGAGCAGGCATTACACTGAGGTGACCGTGTACTATTGTACTAAAACAGGATGTGAATTTTGTATTATTTTTAAGTGAGGGAAGATATATTCAGAGAGTTCTGCTAAAAAAAAAAAAAGTTTAAAAGTAACTTCTGTGTTCAAAAAAAATCCAACAACTTTTAGGTACACAAGTCTTTGGTTAGTCTGAAAGAGAAGCCCCAATCCTCAAGAACAATGAAGATTCAGAACAGTTGATATAAATTCAGTTTTCTTAGGTTAGCTAGTTTGCTGTAAAAGTTAGCTGCTGTTATAGCATAAAGGGTTTTCAACCAAGATGACAGAAGTATCATTGCAGTTACTTTCTTCAACATACTTGTTAAGAATTTGACACAGTGAGTCATATATAACTATACCCATAATCTGTAGAAATTATTGATTCTTTTGGGGCAGTGTGTAAGAAGTTTCTTCTGTAACAGAGAAGGCTGGTCTTTGATTTGACAAGCAGCTTGAAGATGCTTACTAGGTACTACTGCTGAACTTTGAGGAGAGACCCCTTGGTTGGACAGTCCCCTTTTAATAAGTAATGGCTGAAACATGTGAAAGACTCCTCCTGTTGACCACTGAGCATAACAACTGAAAGTCTTTTTTGTAATTCTGCAGGAGAAATGCTACCTAATTTATTTTGCCTCATTGTACTAAATAGAATGTATGAGCTTCACCTTGGGTAGGATTGAAATCTGTTACTCTCTGGTACCATTACTGAGACTTGCACACTGAGTCTTTTCTCCTTGATGTCTGTATTTTCAGAATAGTCTTGTTCATGTTTATGATTTATACAGCTGTGATCTGAGGTATGACATGAGTTCAGTGAACCGTAGGCTTTACTCAGAGTAGAATTTGAACACTGCCTATTTTTGGGGTTTGCATTTTTGTTCTTCTGTTGTTTAAATTGGCAGATAATTGTGGTGTTGTTTACTTAAAGTGTAAAAACATTTAACACTATGTTGGTTTGCTGTTTTCCCTTATTTGAGAAAGTAGTGGGTATTTGTGTATTATGCATGTCTGTTCTGAACAAAAAACGTTAGTATATTTCCAGTAGTTGTGCCAGTATATATTATTTATAGAAATAAAAGCTTAATTTTAAATTGGCACTCTACAAATATTACTCATTAAGCCTACCTTAGATATGCTGCTAAAGCTATGTGTTGCATCTTTTACAAAGTTCTCTATCATTTTATCTATTAATATGCAAACTCATTTTGTTAATAAACTCATGCAGGGATCTGTGAAAACCAAAAGCAAACATCACATTCTGACAGTGCTGGCTGTCAAACAGAAATACCTCATGAAATTTGAATCTAGTCATACTACAAAATATTTCTGGTTATGAAAGGACCAGTTTTATTCTTTAATACAGCTAGTGTAAATGTGGATCTGGCTAAGAACCTGTTGTGTCCCATCTGACTGAAGCTGCTCAGGGTTAACTCCGTGAAGCTTTGTTTTACTGTAATAAAACAAATGCATCCTCTCACAACATGATTTTCAAAACAGGATACAGTTGCCAGTCCATATTTAATAACGCTATTTATTGGGGGAAGAAAAAGGCTTTACATCTTGTCAGATCCCATAACAGTGCATTTCATGTCGCTTGGTGTAGCATTTCCCAGGGTGGCTTCGTTAAAGCCAGTCAATGAGTCATAAGAGGGATCTTCATTGGTAGATGGTAGTTTTTTGGTGGTGGTGTGGAGAGGGCAGAGTCCGACAAATGTTACCTTAAACCAGGCAGAACAGTATGATAATAAACTTACGCACCTCTGGTGAGTTCATATAGTGCGTGGCTGGGGAGACCAGATTCTTCTCAGGCCTCTAGGAACTTCATTTAAGGTTAGGGGAAAACTTGGGGGTTCCCCCCCACCGATGAAGTGCTGTCTTCTGTAGGTTGTCTTCTGCTAAAGTTGGGTTGCAAGTCCCTGCCTACAGCCTGGGAGTCTGCATCTATCAAATATTTAATTCTTGGTGTCTTCTGAACCCTGAAAGGACTTACGGTTACTTGTGGATTTCAAGATCATGCAATATAAACAGGATGTTCTTGTCCTCCATTCCTTCCTCACATGTTGACTTCTAGCCACTGTTCCCCTAGCAGCTCTTGGCACTTCAGGCACTAACTGCTTCAATGCCTTTAATTCTTTTCCAGGGACCAGACTTTCTTGGGCTTAAATGCCTCAGATCTGGACTCCACCATTACATTTGCCAGACACATTTCTTTAGCAGGCATTACTGTGTGTATTTGTGACTAAAAAGCAACCAAATCCAAACTATGGCTTTTTTAATATATGCTTAATGAGATCTGGAAAGACTATATATCATTCCTTCTGTTATTGAGTAATGCATTCTAATTAAAGTAATCGACCTGTATGCTAAGCGCAGTCACTAACAGCATGCTGTATTCAGTTCATGCTATGTTTATAAATACTGTATTTGATATCTTGTGGGCTGCATAACCCCCGTTGGCACAGTGCTCTGCTTTGTTGGCTGATGCAGAGACTACTTGCTCCCGTTGCTTCAGTTTTCACTTTATGCAGCTGATTGTTGGAGTTTCAGAAACTCTTCTGGTTTTTTTCTGTTAAAGGAATTTTTCCCCATACGGGTTGCTAGGGGGACA
>JAVJGG010000074.1:23878128-23894316 GCA_035590195.1 Aviceda cuculoides | reverse complement strand
CAGCTCCCCGCGAGTCCTCTCTGCAGAGAGACAGGGCCTCAAGGCAATCCAAGGCTGGGTCGCTTTTGTAACCCCCCATGAGTCCCCTGTGTGCGCCAGACATGGTGAAAATCGTTTGTGAACTATGAGCCAGACAATCCACATACAACCCACAAGCTTTAAATTTTTTTTTTCCTGATTCTCTACCCCATCCCACTGTGGGGGGAGTGAGTGAGTTGCTGCATGGGGCTTTGTTGCCAGTTGGGGTTAAACCATGACACTGTCAAAAAAGAAGTTTTTTCTCTACAAGACCCTAACAGTTGTAGTGCATGACATAGAATGTAAATTCTAGCGGAAAATCCATTAAAATGTACAGAAACTCATGTTGTACAAGATCCCCCAAAGTGAACGTACAAAACGCAGAAGCATGGCTTTCTGCGTATCTTATATAAAGACGCACTTGAGGGAATCCTCAAGCAAAATAGGGAGTGCTTCACTTGCATTTTTCAACTGGCCTGAATCCTGCACTTCTTTGGGGTTTGGTTTGGGGGGTTTTTTTTGCTTTATTTTTCCTTTCTGGATCTTGTCAGAAGAGAAAAATGGAAAGTAAAATTAAGAGTGCCAGAGTGGTTGTCTTCTGCTGTGACATGTCTTGAAAAGAGCTGAGGTAATTGTTTCAAGTATTAAAAAGGAAAAAGAGAACTGGAACGAAAAGGGTGGCTAGGTGTAGACAACTGGGAACAGGGTTTCAGCATTCCTTGTTTTGTGGCAGAAGAGTTATAACACTGCTGCATCCAAAACTGGTTACTTGTAAAATATGACAGAGCACTCTAATCTGATGGTTACAAGTAGTTGCTGTCAAATAGTTTCTCAATAAAAGAGTTATTTGTCTTAGTAATTCCTTTCAATATTATTTGGAAATAAAAGCAATAGTGCTTTGCATTATTTAACGAAGAGGATAATGACAAGAAGTCCCACGCATAAAACAGCTGTTTGTATTCCACATAGAAGTTCATCAGTCTTGTATCATTCCAGGGTACATAGCTGTATTTTCAGCAGTTTGTTAGGTGTAATTGTCCAATGGATAGAAAATTCATGACCTATTCTAAGTGCCGGTCCCAAGTCTGGTGGAGATTCATTTTAATGTATTCTTGGAAAGTGATTAGAAATACAGCTAGTCCCAAAAGGAAAATATCAGTCAATGCATTTTTCATCATTCCTTGTATGATGTGCTGTCGTGCCACAGGTACATTTAAACACAGTCAAAGAAGTAGATTAAAAATGTTCTCTAATGACAGTACATATTTTCATACATATATAGCTTCTTAATGGTAAACTACAATTTATTCTGCAGTATTTCAGTTCAAAATATTATAGCCCACAGAGTTTTGTTTTGTTTTGTTTTTTCTCTGATGAAATTGGTGTAGTATAAAATAAAGGAAGTGACAAATCATGATATCATTTTGCTAATATCTGTGGAAGTAATTAATTTAAACCAAAATCAAACTGAATCAGCTAATATGTTTTAGTAGCTGCATCATGTATGCTAGCAAGCATACTACTCCATAATGCTCTCTACAGCATCCCTGATGCAGAACTCCTAATTCCTTTCCAGTGTCCTTCTCCAGTTTGTTAGTCAAATAGTAACATGTCTTATGAGTTTGTCTGAAGTGTATGTGGTGACTACATAGCCAGCATGGTTGTGCTGCTTGGTCAGATGTCTGATGTTTATTAAAATGAATGTTGTGTGAAATTATAATGAACTTTTCTTCCTGAGGACACAGAGAGTCTCTGCTCTCTGTTAGGTTCCTTCAGAAATTTTAAATAATGTAATATCCTGAGATAATCCTTTCATGTACTAAGTCCTTTGCTAAATTGTGAGCGCCAGGGCTGAGAGATTCAAAATTTAATGTGGCTAGGGTGGAGATCACTGAAAGACAGGTCCGATGTATATTTCCTTTTGGTTTGGAAAACAAACTTAAAATAATACCCTCACTTAGCTAATGAGACTCTACACATACATATATATACATATATATATATATATATATAAAAAAAGAGTGGATGGGCTGTTCTGGGTTGTATTCTTATATTAGTTTAGGTAAAAAATTATACCTAATATGCATAAAAACCTCTCTTCGCACTGGTGAATATACTATTCTCAGTGAGAACTGGTTTCCTGCAAGATCTAATGGGTCCTTCTAAGGTGGTCTGCAGCTGGGCAATGGCAAAAAAAATTCTGTAAAAGACCACTGTTGCTGGTCTTCAGTTATTCAGGTTGCCCTGAAAATACTTAAACAGAATAAATAAACTCAGTACAGGCTAAAGCTGTGTTTGTTATGTGTTTGATAATGCCTGCTCTACATACTTACAAGTCTTCATTGCTGCAAGATACAGAGTAGTTTCAGTATGTCAGAGGGGAAGTGCTATGTAAATACTAAGCAGTGTTTGTAAATGTATTGCAGTTTGAATAGGGCATGCACTTCATTTTGAACAAAGCTGAAGTTTATCCCTTGAATCTGCATTTTAATAATCATTCTATTTAATGCAACTGTTAGCCTCTATATAATATTTGGTGGTACTTATCAAAGTCCTCTGGTGGCCCAGTCCCTGAATCTTCTTTCTGGTATTTCAAGTCAAAAGAATCTCCTGTTGTTAAAAACATTTTTAAATAAGGAGAAACTGGTGAATGTAGAACCTTACTTGTGGTTTGATGTTGTCATTAGGTAAGCACACTATTAGTGTAAAATGGAAAGAAAACTTTCTGTAGAGGAAGTGTAGTGGAATTCATGCATCTTTTGGTAACTTGTTTTTTCCTGTCATATAAGAATTATACATTTAATTGCAGGTAAATCTCATGGCTCACTTCTGAAGAGATGTGTGAAATGAGTGGATCATTCCACACCCAGCATGCAAGCAAAATTAGACTCTGTGTCCCCCTGTTCTTAATGAGTTGGAGGTTTTTTTGTTTGTAGCCAGTTTAATTCATCAATAAAAATTAATTCATCATAAAAATAAAAATCAGGACTCTGCACGGAGTTTTTTATTGTAAGAAAATTAGTTGGCATACAATATTACTTGAGTCTGATAAAAGGAATAAAGGAAGTGGGCACATAGTTAATGAGTATTTCAGTGACTAATAAAGTCCCTATTAGTGTTTTGATTATTTGACTGGGTTTTGCACTCTTTTGTCACAGCATACAAATTAAGGCACATTGCAGAATTTTGCTACCAAATATATACATTTATTTTACTAAGACAATGTTTAACCTATATCCTGTAAACTAAATTGTATTTAGGAGTCATTTTCAAACACTGGTATATTCTGTATACAGAATGAATAGCTTTTGTTGCTTATTTGGAAGTCCTGGAATAAACTGAAGCTGCATTTATTACATTATCAGATTTTCATTTTCTTCAGTCGAGGGTGTACGTCCAAAACTTGGAAGCAATTTTTCTATGTAAGACTAGCAAACAGTTGTAGTTTGTCTCCATTATCAGTTTCTTACAATTTAGGTAAGCTATAGCTAATTAGAATGAGATTGTTAATGTGTGGTCTTTCTGCTTCAGGTTTAACTACTTTGCAAATACTCATTAAAATACCTTGGCTGTTTCTGAGGGTGATTTACAAGAAATAAACTCAGTTTGTCAGTGTTAAAAATACATTTTTTTGTATTTTTTTTAAAGATTCTTTGATATTAAATTTGAGACCTGATGGTAAGTCAGAGATTAAAAAATATACAGTCTTTGGACTAAGTCAAGTTATGAGCACCTTGGAATTTACATTAACTTATGCTGAACTAGAAATGCTTAAAGGCTGTTTCAGTGTTACAGTTAGAGCCCTCTTCACAGAATTTAAAATCCAGGTGTTGGCTGCATCTATGGTTTATGGTAGTGCTAGAAAACAAATGGAACTTATAACTTGCACTGATTGGTACTAGTATTTACAAGTCATGTATTGTTAGAGAAGAACATGTTAATACAAGTTTAAAAAAAAAAAAACATGTATTAAGTAAGGATAATGTACATATGTATTTTTGTTTTACTATGTGGGCTTTTTTCTTATTATATGGTTCCAAATCAATGTCCTTTTAAAACAATAGGTATTTCAGGAGAACTGGGAATTATGTCTTTTGGTTTTAGGGTGCAAAAGAATTTCAGTTCTCTTTACAGATAACAGTAGTGTTACTTAAACTAATAGTACAAAATATTTAAGGAATTACAGAATTTGTCAGTGGTTAAGCAATCTGAGGTAGCTCAGTCCCACTGATGTTGACACTTACTGTTTTTTTTCAGTAGAGGCTCAGCCCCTACGTTTTATTTGAATAAAATCCAGGAGTCTACATTCCACATTCACTAGTAATTCAATTATCGTACCAATTTGCTTGTTTTCACTGGAGAAACTACTTTTTCTCCTAGGACAAGAAGGACAAAGTCTCAAGATTTGACACTATACGTCATTCCATCGCTGGAATTATAAGGTCTCCAAAATCCATGTTGGGCTCATCATCAGTAAGTAGTATCAGTACTGTAGTGTTGTAATACAAACTGTTATTTTTACAGCTTAAGTAGGAATTTTTTCTGAAACATCATGCATTTCCATCTACATGGATAAAAATTACATTAAAATAATGTTACAAAAAAGCTGTTCTGATTGATAAGCAGACATGGTAATACCGTGGCATGATAGTATTGTCAGTACAACTTGGTGCATTTCAGGGAAAAAAAGAATATGTATGTTCTTTGCAGGTCCCAGGCTCGTGCTATACTTTTAAGAGTATTCTTCGCAATGAGTCTGATTTACTGGAAATGCCGTGTATTATGATATTGTGTAGTAGGTCAGATGCTCATGCATGTTTTGCCCATTGTTGCAATAATTATATTCCCCATATCTGTTACAAAGGCACCAGTATATAAGCATATTAGTACTACTACTACTACTACTGATGCTACTACTGATGCTACTACTACTTCCTCAATAACTGGTACTATTTACATAATCAGATATTATACATCTTGCTTCAGTCCCCACTGGAAACAATTGTTGAGAATCTCTTACTTTTAGTTGGCTTTTGTTCAGGTTCCTTAATGGATGGAGAAACTTTTGTTTCTTTTGCTTTTGTATTACCTCTGTTTGATTTCATATAGAAGCTTGCAAGAGTAGTTAGAATTCTTGAGCACCTACTTCGGGAGGTGTCAGATTTTACTTGAAAACCTTCCTCCTGAAGTGGAACATGTGACCATCCCACACCGCACAACAACAACAACAACACAACCAGACAACCCACCCACCCCCCTCCAAAACTCAAACAAAAAATCCCACGCCAGCCCCCCACCCCAAAAAACTAACCCCCCAAAAGTTGGGCAGAATTTTTAAAGCTTTTTAAACTGCCTTTTAATTGTGATCTTGTCACTGAAACCTTAGCTCAAAACAGCATTTTTGGGAAAACTTTAGAATGAATGGGACTTCTAGACTTCTATTTTATGCTGCAGGGATTGCACCCAAAGACCCATTAAAGAAACTTTAAGCTAAACAATATTCAGAATGTGTGGAAGAGATTACAATTGTATATATATGTATACATATATGTGTATATACATGTGTATGCATAGGAAAATTGTATATAGTGTTAAAGGAATGGAATAATACATATGATAATGAGATAAAATTAAGACAGGAAGGCTTCTCCTAAAGTAGTAGGAAAAGTAGTAGGAAAAGCCCTGCTGAAATATTAAAGTATCCCTGGAGATAAACAAAATCTCCACATTGTCATGGTCTTTGGCTTATAAAACTTCTAATTGGTGTAAAAATGCAACATTTCATAGTAAAAGCATATTAAAACATAAATTGCTGTGACCTCTGTTCTTTGTGTAGGTGAGACATAGCCTTCAACTTTGTCTATTTGTATGTGTTATACAACTTGCTATGATTTCTTTTTTTTAAAAAAAATAAAAACACTACCTAAAACTGCTTCAGAGAAAAATTGGAAGAGAAAAAATTTTCAAGAAGAGGATCAAGATAAAATATTTAGATGAGAACAGGGGAAGTCAATGTCAAAATTTTAATTGGCTTTAATTAAAGTATCATTTTAAGTAACCCATGTGCCTCATTTGATTTTCATTACAATTTATATCACTATTAATTCTGTGGAAGTTGGTGTAAACCTGGGTGTAGATATATGGTAGGTAGGATTGCTGAAGCGTTGGAATATGTTTGGGAGAAGTAAGATCGGAACTGGGTCACCTGAGGCAGAAAGTAAAATCTGAGTAACAAGTGTACTCTTGATTACCTATCATTTAAATGAGCTTCAAAGTCAGAATGTCAATTTTCAGTTTTGCTTTGTGTTTTGATTTAGCAATTTCTTGTGTGTTAGAAAAGCTAACCATGCATATACAGCTAAAATTTGCCTCCCAAATTTGTAATTAGCTCTTAATGTGGTCAGCTGCTCAGCTTTTTCCTGCTGACAATTACATAACCATGCTTATTGCTAAATATATAAACTGGCACTTAAAACTTATTATCCATCAACAAAGTATGCAAAGGGATTATTGAAGTTGTATTATAAAATAATAATAACATACATACAATAATTTGCTTTTTTTTTTAAATAGACTAATACGAAAAAGGGTCTTGAAGCAGAGCAGGAAAAGGACCGGTACTGATCCTCTGATGGAGTATAGTCTAAAAATGTGATGTTAACTGCCTGTTTTCATATTATATGTTTTAAGTATATTGAAAGTTTAAAAGTGAAGCCATATCTTAGTTTAAATGTAGTGCTATTCTAAAGACACCGTCCCATTTTTAATCAGTGGGAGAAGTTGAATTTTGTGTGTAATTAGAGAAAACAAATTTTTTTGTGTCATCTGAATAAAGTCATAGAGAAACCCTGTACTTCCAAAAGCAGCCAGGACTTAAACTGTTACTTATGTGTTGGCACTTAAATGATTTATGTGTTCTCAGAATGAGAA
Organism: Aviceda cuculoides; assembly: GCA_035590195.1. Taxonomy (NCBI): domain Eukaryota; kingdom Metazoa; phylum Chordata; class Aves; order Accipitriformes; family Accipitridae; genus Aviceda; species Aviceda cuculoides. The sequence continues at coordinate 23,887,368 of JAVJGG010000074.1, read as the reverse complement.
GGTAAAGGGTAATATAGGAAAAAAGTACATAGTCTGAAGAGAAAACAGCAAGGTTAGGGATTCAGGTGGCTTCTCCTGGACAAAATGCAAGCCAGTTTTCTGTAATAGCAAGAGACGTAATTTTGATCAAGTGACGAGAGAAAATACAAGAAAAGGGGCAACTTTCATGTACCTGTAATGCAGTGCTACAAATGAGCTGAGTGAAGAGTCTGAATGAATTGCATCATGAATGCCGGCTTCTGCCCTTCTGCCTATTTTTTTTGCCACTGAGGGATTTGAACTTGTTACAGATATCTGTTATTGTTTATAGGAGAACCTTTTCATTGTTTGTAGGATAATAAGTGGAATTGATGTTGGTTTCATATGGTGTATTAGCATGTGGGAATGAGCCAGGTACACTGAGGCTAAAGGCAGGATATTCCACAGGGAATTGTCTCAAATTATCAACCTAAATTTATTGCTTTACTTTCTTATCTGTCTCTGTGCCCCTCTTTTACACTGGGAGAGAAGAAATGTCTTGACAAAATGTTTTGTTCGCTTGAAGATGGAAAATAAGGACGTATGCAAAGTTTGAGCTCAGAATATATGTAAAAATACAATATTGAGTAAGCTATTAGTTTAATAAAATATCATTCCCATTATTATTTTCTTTTCATTGACAGCATAAGTACAGGAATAATATGTCATTTTTTGGAGTTAGAAATAATACACTTCTGTTTGCTCAGTTTTTCTCTTGAATAAGGGCAGCAGCTGGGGACTGCTTCATTCTACTGTTGGAGAAAAACTGCTGTTTCAATGGATTGTTAAACAGGGAGAGAGAAGGGGGCTCAGACTAAGTAAAGAAGACAGTACTGCATCGTTGAGGAGCATGATGTAATATATGAGGGCATTTCCCTCCTCTCAGAAGGAAAAGTGTGATGAAATTTATAAAGGCACACACCCTCCCACCTGCCCCGCCTCCAAATAACCCATGAGCAAAGTGTGGCAGTAAATGGAAATCTTGAAGGAAAAAGAAAAAGAAACAAAAAAGAGAGGGCTTGGGAGGGAGAGCAAAATTTCAACAGTATGAGTTCCTTTCCTTCTGTTTAATTTTGTTAATTGCTTATTTTTAGCTTCCACTCCAATTAAGAACAAAATTCTTAGAAAAATATCTTTTCATTTAAGCTGTTGGATCACGAAGTGCCTCTGTAAGTGTGTACATACAAATGAGCAACAGATCTCATGCCCCAAGTGAAACTGTCAAACATTGAATTGTCTTGTTCTTTCAGGTATCTAAATAGTTATATTAATTTGCTTACTGATATGTAAACTCTACTGAGTTTAAAGAAAAAAGATGGGAATTTAATTTTGTGCTGGTAGCTTTTTTTCCTCTACCTTCCTTAAGGACTAACCTTTCTTGTGTTTAAACCATTTAATTCTGACTGTGAAATGCAGTAGAAACATTAGCACTAAGTGATGTAAACTGAGTTGAAATCAATATTAAAATGAATGCATATCTTGCGCTTGTACTGTTCTTTCTTGGCTCTCAGCTATTTTTTTCTTTCAAAGCCAGTGAGGGTGAAAATTATATCATACAGAAAATACATTGAAGTCAGATGACTTGTTCATAAAAATAATGCAGTTTTAATAACACTCAAAACATGAGTAATTACCACTTTTTTCATCAGAGAAACTACCTTGATTATGATTGCCCCACACTATATGACAAAAGTAGAGGTATGTGTAAGGTAGGAGACAATCAGCAGAGTATACTTTGTGGAATTTTCATTGTTTCCTTCTAAAGTAATAAATATGAGGTTAACCAAATTCAAAAGAAATTCGAAGATTGCTGTTAGTGGCATACACAATGCCATAGCTGGCAATGTCTAAAATGCTCTGTTGTTCTTCCATAAGCTCTTTCTCTGTCATAAATGCTTTTAAGAGGTTTTATTCTGGGATGTGATCATAGTTCTCTGAACAGTGACTCAGACTTGACCCAGTTCAAACATAAGCAGGTGTTATTACCTGGTGGCTTCCTCTTCAGTAAGCTATAAAATGAGTCTCATGTCTTTTTTTTTTTTTTTTTTTAACCTTCCTTTGTGAAGACCATGAACTACTTTATTGACCTTGAACTGTCCTTTTATGCTTAGAAACATTTCCTCTCAAGTAGAAATGTGTTTCTGTGGCAAAGGCTTTGCCGCTCTGAACCGTTTAACATTTCTTGATAGCATAGCAGAGGTCTGGATTTTCTGTCAAGTCAAACTTGGCATCTTTGAACAATAAATGTTCAAGTAAATAACATTGTCTAACATTCTGAAAGCTATTTTTTCTTCTAGGAATTTCTGAAAGAGAATGACTTAGTGTCATTTAGCAGAGGTAGACAGCTCTGAACTCAGATGTATTTAACTGTTGATGAACTTGAAATATATGACTGCCTTCTTGGCCAAACAATATCTTGGGCTTTTAGTAGTTCACTGTGCTGATAAATACAGTACCTTGGAATACAACTTTTGCTCCTAAAAACTCTGACTGTGCACTTTATTTTTAAGCTGTTGTTATTTCTTACATAGTCCTTCCTAGCTCTGAATCTGTAATAAAGCAAAATCTGTAATAGAGCATACTTGCTCTTTCTAGTGATGAGTCTATTGGTTACAGTGTTGGCCTCAAATCTCATGTCTGAAATTATCCTTGATACAGGCCCAGGGCTCTAGATCCCACTGTTGTTGTCAGAGAATATGAGGCTCTGTCAGGCTCTTAAATATGTCCTCCAGTTTTCCATCAGAATCCTGGACTAAACTAGACCTTTTGAGGTATAACTTAGAAAGGCAGCCAGGAACCCACAGACAAAGGCATATTTTATACCAGAAAGTTTACTGTGAAAGTGCTAAAGAATTACAGATATTTGGAAACAGGAAGTTCTACAGTAGATTCCCTTTTTTAAGTCTATTCACTCCCACTCTGAGAGTCTGAGGTTATGCCTCGTGGTTTTTGGCTAGGTAAGTCATCTTAACCTAAATATCTCCCCAGGAAGACTTTAAATGTGCAGATAACCTCCACCATGCCCATAGCTGCACCATGTCAAATTTTTTCCCTTGCATGCACCAATTGAGTGTTTCTGTTCTCTTTCCCCATCCCCATAGGAGAAATATTGTATCATCCTTGATGATATGGAGAAAAACCTGGTTTTTATCAGGGCAGAGTGGTAGGAGAGGTTAATTCAGAATTGCATGCTTTGTTTGTATCTGTTTGATTGTGCTTAATTGAGGTGTGGGTCTTCATGCTGTTATCTAAAAGGCAGTTCAGCAGGCTTGCCTGGGACACATGCACCTATCTGTTCAACTCATGATACACTATGCACTGTGTTATTTTGTTCAGAGCTTTACTACTCTGGCAGTAAGTATTTCTATGAGCTCTGGCACTAATGATTCTGAATGACATATAGCTTAAGTAAGGGCTTGTTTGTCTAGCCATTAACAAATGAATCTGAAGTGGTCATTAAACAAAATACAAAGTTTTCCTCAGTGTTTTCTTAAACAACGTAAGCTTGTAAAAATTAATATGTGAAAATGTAGGTTAAAACTCATTAACTCCTTTTATGGCTGGTGAAAATAATTTCTTACAATCTTTGTGCCTTCAGAAACTCTATGCTGAAGTTTATACCCAGGTGTATATATTGTGCTACAGTGTAAATGGTAGGAAAAATGTCTCATAGAGCTATTAACTGATTTGGGATGCAACTGGTAAATTCTGTGAAAACAATTTCTCCAATTCGAATGCTTTGTATAAATCAATTTCTTATGTTCTTCTCTCTGAGAAGTTTCTGTCTGTATAAAGAAATGATTCATTTTGAGTTGTTGTTAATAGCACATCAGAATGTGTGAGAAAGTTTGTCGATATGGCTTAGGAAAAGTAGCAGGCCAAATGAAAAGTATTAGATACTTTTGTGGACGTTTCCATAAACTTCTGCTTTTTATATATTAATTTTTTAGGTAATAGAAAAGAAGGTGATCAGTATGCCTTTTGTGTAAATGTAAGAGCATTGATTTTGTGTGTTAATAGAAACACATAGTTTAGATACAGAAACAGAAATTATTGTTATGCTTTTCGTGTAAAAGTAAACTCTAAAAATGTACTGTTATAGTAACGTTTTTCTTCAATATTTTTCCCAAGTTCTTTGATGTAATTTCAACCACTGAGAAACCCTTGGCTGAGCAAGACTGGTATCATGGTGCAATTCCAAGAATAGAAGCCCAGGAGCTGTTAAAACAGCAAGGAGACTTCTTGGTGCGAGAGAGCCACGGGAAACCTGGTGAATATGTCCTTTCTGTGTTTTCAGATGGACAACGGAGACACTTTATCATACAGTATGCTGATGTACGTCTCTGATATAGTACTGAATATTCAGTGTTAGGAGGTTTATAATTTCAGCTAAACAGTTTAGTATCTACATAATTTGCTATGGTAAATGGCTTTAGCCTTTATATGAAAATGTGAAAGTTGTTGGGAATATTTCCATCAGTGCTGAAATCAGGGGAAAAGGTCATTTGGGGAAACAAAAGAAATATATGAAGTGTGACATTATTCAACATCTTTTATCTTATATTGAAAAGCCAAGATATTTCTGTAAATGTTTTGAAATCCAGAACTTGTTACTACTAATTTATGCATGCACATTTATTTATTTTTAAACCCATTTTCATAGTTGGTGCTAATTAGGCACACTACTTGTAATTTAGACTGTAAAGATTCCATTGAATCTTCCTGAAAAATGGAAACATTCACAGAGAAGAAAATAATCTGTGTTGGTTTCTATACAGTTGGGAATTTAAGTCCCTTCTGCACTACAGATGCTTATGTTCTTTTTAGCCCTGTGGATATTGTTTTGTTCAGTATAATACAAACACTTCTGGATGTTGCACAGCATATATGCTTCTGAGGACCAGAATTGATCCCCTTGTTGCTCTAACTTAGGAAAAAATTGGTCATTTTAAACAATATATTAATTTTTATGTGCCTTTATCCAATGTATTTCTTTTTATTTTTCTTAATACATTACTTGGGTTTTTTAATGTATGTATTTTTCTTTTTACCTTTCAGAATTTCAAATTCATTCAAAATATGACAGTTCTCATAACATTACTAGAAATTCTTCTTGAAGTATGACATAGCAGCAAATCATTCTCAGTTTTGATTCAGAAATACTGCCAAAACATATTTCACTCTCTTGTAATAAAATCTCCCACATACAGAAAAATACACAAATTTAATTGCATAACGATGTTCATACTGAGGGAATTTCCTTGTTTAAATCCCCAGCTGATGTAGCATGCCTGGGGGAAGTCAATATTGTGTACCTGGTTTATGTCTTTTTAATGAGAGGCAGTGATATTTTTCAAACTTCGTAGATGTTGGAAGGCTTCTGTGTGATCAGTAATTATGGACACTTGTCCAGCTGCAGTTTTCATTAATTTTCACCTAGAGTTTTCCTTGTAGAAGGGAACCTTACACAAAGTCAGTGCTTATTTTATGTTGATTTTATGACCTTAAAGTATTTTGATGTGTCAGAGTGCTGAATGAGAAAATAAGAGCAATAAAATTGCCTGTACCCAAATACACAGAGTCTTACAAGATGCTTGGAGCTCTCTGATATGACCCTGCAGAAATAAATGCACATTGTATACTTCATGTGGCTGAAATAATTTTGTGTAAATCATTGTATGTGACAAGTAGATCTTCAAAAAATGTAGATTGGACTTTCAAGACAGTTAAAATAGAGGGGTTTTTTTGTAAGTATTACTATGAGGCCTACCTGTAAGCTGACTTTTTTTGCATTGTTTTTTCCACAAAAAAAAAATTCAAAAAGCTATTTTTACTTTCATAATTTCAATACTTTCTCTTAGGAATTACATTTGAAATATAAGACTAATATTGATTAATATTGCATAGCTTGGACAGTTTGAACATGTTCAGGTCAATAGATCTGTCTGCTTGTACATTTGGTAATAGGGAATTATGTTCACCTTCTCTTGGGATTCATTTGTGGCAGATTTTCTTGACAATCATGGAAGTTAAAACTTATTTTCTTAAAGTAATGCAGGACTTGTTATATACTCCTATGGGGTGAATTTTCTGCGTTTATTGTGAAAAAAGCATTGATTGTAAAAAGACAAAAAGCTTTTTAAGCTCTAAAAGGAGTTAGTAGGTGGTGGGACTGTTATGTAATGAGGGGTTGTATTCATGAACTTTGTGGTAGGGAAGATTGAGGAGAGTTTGGTGCAAGGGATTTGTTTGTTTGTTTACATTGGTATGAACAATGTGGAATCAGGTCTCTGACTGGTCAAATCACTCTTGGATCACTGACAGGTCCCCCCATATGGAGACCAAACTTGGTCTCCATATAAAAATTTTCTTCTGAATCAAATAATGGAAGGGCAGAGTGGGACATAGACCTGTTTTAACAGTGGTCCTTTGATTGCCTAAGTGTTCTCTTTCTGGTTTTACCATTATTTTAAAGGCTAGTCTGATAAAACTATATGTGTGATTAATGAGTTCACTGTTCAGCTTTAAGCGTCCAAATTAACTGCTGTCATTCAAGACTACTGTTGTTTCTCACTGCTGCTTATTTGAGGCTGTGCTATTTTCAAACTGTTGTTTGTTAGTGATCTTAATGGTCAGGGTGCTGTGTAAATGCACAGAATCACAGAAGACTGTCTGCCCTGTAGGTCTTGCATAGGTGGCAGCAGATGGATGCACGCCTGGGTCTGAGATGAGGACATAGAATAGGCAGTACTGGTCGTTGTATTAGGGAGGCTCCGAGGACCTCAGGTTTTTTGGATCATCGGCACAGAAAGGAGCTTATTTGAAAGGAATAGGAACTAGTGTTACGGGTCAAAGCTGAGTCACTACTTGCTAAGTGAATGAAGTTAAACAACAAAATAAGCAACAAAAAGTATTCAGGGTATGAAAACGTTTTTATGATAGCCAGGAATGTTAAAAATGTGACATGCGCGAGCTGCCTTTACCAACAGCGATAACGGATTTCAGGAATTTAATGCTTTAATCTGTAAGGAAGAGAAATTTACTATGTATTGTGCAAGGAATTTAACCCTGGAGGCTAGAAAGACAAAAGTCTTCATGCCAGTGGTAGAGGTTTTCATTGCCCAGTTGTGTAAATGAGCTTGAATCACCGTCTGTGCTTTGAGCTTTTTTAATTGCAGTACTTGTTTACTGTTGGATTGTCAGTCTGGCTTATGGCAGTTCCTCTCCTGTGGGAAGAATTCTCTAACTGTAGATGCTGAGTCTCGTATAGACACAAGACTTTGTCCTGTTTTCCAGTCAGCTGCAGTGTATAATTTAAGACATTCAGGAGGAATGAAGACAGAATGTCGTCTTTATTATTTTTTTCCCTGTCAAGTGTATGGGCAAAGATAAGTAATGAAAATACATCTTTCCCCCTTAACACCTGAAAGAATGATATGTCATAGCAGTCATTGCTGAGAAAATGTTGTGTACTACTAAGAAAATATTCAGATATTTAATTGTTTCTATTGTGTCCAATTCTGTATATAAAAAGAATTAAATTCATGAAATGGGGCTGGGGGTGTGGGGTGGGGGAATTTTGTCTTGCCCAGCTTCTGTATGAATTATACACATGACCTGCCTTTAGTTTTAGCCGCTACAGAATCTTCTGGTATTAAAGACCAATCATGCATCTTATACTCTGTGCCAGAGATTTATTAATGTTATCAAACATTGTAAGTGCAGTAAGATCTGAGTACAATAATGTTACTTATCTCCTGTTTATATTATTGTCAGATGTTTATTTTTTTAGTTTGTTTCTGTAATTCTTAGAACTTTAAGTAATTAGGAAGTTAGTGTTGTTTTTTCTGGTTTAGATTATTTTTATTTCACTCTGTCAGCGTTTTAAATTTAACTGTCCTATCTCTTTAAATTAAGAGTTTAAAGAAATAGTTTATCATGTTGCCTTATATGAGTGATGCAGTAATTTTCCATTTATTACTTTATCATCTTCCTAACTATAATTTCATTTAATTCAGTAGAAATGCTATTAAATAGATCAGGACAGAAACCTAATTCTGTAGAAGTAAACCTTTCTTTGTTTTGTTACTAGTGAAGGAAGCTTGGTGATGCACTTTTGTAGTTTCTTGTTCGAAATATTGCTTATAGAGAAACAATTATTTCCTTTTACCTCCATACAGAATCAGTATCGTTTTGAAGGAACTGGGTTTCCAACTATTCCTCAGCTCATAGAACATCATTACACAACAAAGCAAGTTATTACAAAGAAATCAGGTGTTGTTCTGCTGAATCCTGTTGTGAAGGTAATGCATACATTCCAAGAACTCTATTTAACTGAAAAGAATTTTGGGGGGTTGTATTGTTATTTAAAATAGTTCCTACTCATTTTCTCAGAAGATTTTTCATTCTTGCTTGCTTTGTGGCTCTCTTTTTCTGAGCTTTTTTGACCTTCTCTGCTCTGTGCAACATATTCCTTTAAAATAATGCTCCATCCTGATTCTTATAATAAATATTTGCTATCTTAAAAGAACAGTGTTCAACATCTCACAAAATATCCTCCTACTTTTCTTTTTGGTTTCCCATTTGGATTTCACTACTAAGTAATTGAAAGTACTAGTTCATTGCCCATGAAATTGTGATGAAGATTTTTTTTTCATAAAATGGTGTTCTTTAAGTGGTAAAGTTCTCATGAAATTTGGAAGAGTTACGACAACTCAATTTTTGTCTCTATTTTATATCTCAGAAATAAGTTATACAGACATGGAAAAGGGTACTGTCATTCCAGCATCATTGCAAATTTGAAATAAAAATTCCCTTTTTAGTGAGTAAGCTATTGCAGAAAGTCTGTCAGGAGGGAAATGAAAAGGGATGGAAATACTAAACTATGTCACTGTTTAGAAAGCTTAAGAGTCTCCTTGGCTTCTTCAGTAGTTTTGCAGTTAGTATCTACTGAGTTGATACTTCACTCATAAGCCAACTCTTTTCCACTTAAATCTTTGCATTTTAACTATGAGTAAGCCATTTGCTCCTGATTTCTTTTTTTTAAAAGACTAGTTTCAAGCATGTGTAAAGCACCTTCTGTGTTCTACAAAATTCTAGGAAGAATAACAATTTGTATTTCAGAGTTAGATTCCTACTCCAAGGTCCTAGTGTCCTGGTTTCAGCTGGGATAGAGTTAATTGTCTTCCTAGTAGCTGGTACGGTGCTGTGTTTTGAGTTCAG
>JAVJGG010000074.1:23852494-23870158 GCA_035590195.1 Aviceda cuculoides | reverse complement strand
CGTTATTAGTTTCTTCTTTTATGTTCTATTAAACTGTTCTTATCTCAACCCACGAGTTTTACTTCTTTTCCTGATTTTCCTTCCCCATCCCACTGAGGGGGGGGGTGTGAGTGAGTGGCTGCGTGGTGCTTAGTCGCTGGCTGGGGTTAAACGACGACAGACTGACAAGTATAAAACCTGACTTGAACATAGGCTCTCCCAGGTCACAAAATACAGCACAGATTAAGAGTAAGTCTGTGCTTTTAAATACCTTTGTAGAATTAGAGTTACATACAATGAGGTACTGTGAAGTAGGTTGTGATTGCCTCCAACTATTTTAGCCTCCGCCAGCTTAAGTAGAACAAAATGTTAAAAAAGGAATGAAATATAAAGAGGAACCAGGGAGAGTGGACCTCTATTGGTTATCAGTGAATTAAAAGTCAAAGCTTCTGTAAATTTTAAAATAGTCATGAGATTGTAACTTTTTCCACAATGATACTGCAGCAGAAATTCATAGAGCATTTTTCCTCTCTCTAAGGAAAATAAGATAATTGTTGTGTTATCTTTATATGTGTTTTACCAGAGGTGAATAATAGCATATGGTCCACGCACATATTGTCCACATCATGCAAATTATTCTGGAAGAAAGAAGAGACATTATTACTTAGCACTTTGAAACAACTTTTTATTTAGAGGCTCAAAAGAATGGCCAAGAAATGTTTCTAATTCTGATGATGAAGAGATGATTAATATGGACGAATTCTTTCTACAGATCAGCTGAAGACATATACAGTATGCAAGCTAGGCTTTTTGCTTTTCTGTTCCTTTTATAACGTGAACGGAACGTACCTGGAAAACACAGGATTGTTGGCAAAGGTGCCAGAAAGAAGTACAACATGCATTTTGATTCCATTTTATTTTTTCAGGCTGTTTTGTCATTAAGTATTTACCCTTCTGATCTCTTCTTTTTTGGTACCAGATGCCTTCATCTTTGTATCTGACGTTGTGTAGGTACTTAAACTTACTAAAAGAAAAGAAGTCTTAATTTAGCTATGGATTTTAAATGCAGATTTATGGTTTGGCGTGGGTTTTTGTTGTTGTTAATTAGGAATGTAATTTTGTATAGGATTTGTCAATAAGTAAATATTTATGTTGAAATAGCTTACCCTGTGTGTTACATAAAAATCTGCCAGATGCTTTAGCAGCATGTCATTGTGTTTCTACTTGGGCAGAGGAAAAGTCTTGGGCAGTTGTTTTTCCTGCCACTAGAGCTGTTAAAGTTGGTTCTTATAGTAAATTAATGCTTAGGTTGACATTGTTAAAATTGAACCATTTTGTTATTAAATGCTTACTACTTCCCTACATGAGTGTAGATTAGTTTGTGTGGAGCTTCATGTGATTTCAGCAAATCAAGTGTCTGCTATAGTAGGTGGCTCCTTTGGAATTTGTACTGGTTTACATACATGTATCTTCACAGATATCTCAGAAGCACCTGGGGTTTCCACCAGTACGTATTGGAACAATAAGATAATGGTAGTTACATGGCTTGCAAACTGAAAATGCTGGATATAAATTGGACCAGCAACTCCAGTATCTATATCACAAACATAACGTGTTATTCAGAGCAAATATGTTTCCTCTCGGGAAGATCACCCTAACCTGACATAAAAAGATCCTGCAGTGCTTTGGAGCCAGCACATGTGTTCATGTGGAGTGGTAGGATGGTGCATGTGGCTCATGGATTCCCATCAAAGTCGTTTCCAAAAAACTTGCATGGAAAGTGATGGCATCACAGCAAATTTCTTTTTCTTGTGTATTTCCTGGGTAGGAGGGAATAAGAGAATAGATGTGTGTTCTTCCTGTAGCTGCAAACTTTAGTGTAAATACACCTTCCATTGAGTAGCTGGCGAGTATGTACCACTGCCCTTTGGTATGTCATTGTCTTCTTTAAATGCAAACTGTCTTCTCTATTGACATATATGGAAGGAAACCTCATGAATATGTAGTTTTCACTTTTATATGTGTGTATGTGTGGCTGTGTGTAGAAGGGAGGTGGACTTACGGCTTGTCTGTTTTAAGCATTATGAAACATCTTACTATTGAGTTAGATTTCATACACAGACCACTAAGAATAAACATATCTAAAGCTTACTACTAAAATAAACATTACGGTGATCAAAGCATGTTTAGCAGTGTATGTTAAGACTGGAAGGTGTTTTCTCTATGTGTACCATATATGTCTGTTTGCTTCCATAATGGGCAGCCTAATGTTAAGCTTTAAATGTGGAGCATGAAAGTAGGTCATGTTGAAACCGAGTGTTGAAGTGAAGGAGTGTGTCCTGTTATTAACTGCTCCAGACATGGAACGATTTGTGTAAATGTGGAAAACATCATAAAAAGAATTCATTTTGTATTGACATGTCACAGCATTAATTTTGTATTCATTTTTAATGGTCCATTTAGTTTTGGTCTTCATTTTCCAGTAGGACTTTAAAGAACAGATTGATTCCTTTAGATGTTTGTGCGTGTGTGTTTTATTTATTTTGTTAAGAAAAGATGGTTGGATAACACAAACTGCAGGACAGACTTTTTAATTAAATAATAGGAGTTTAAGGGTGTGAGTCATGCACAAATCTCTAGTGCATGTTGGTTTTTGGCATAGGGCAGATTATTTTTGGTAGAAGATTCCCTTGAGCAGGATTCCTACCTACAGTATATTTCAGTAAGTGGAGCAAGTCATGGATGTACATGAAATATGTCAGGAGTCCTCCAACAAAAACCTCTAGAAGCACAATTTATTCTTATCACAGCTATTCTGATTACGGTATGTATATGCTAGAATGTGCATATGTTACTATAGATTTTAAGAGGCTGTTTTAAAGAAATGGTCTTAACAAGCTTTGGAAGTTAAAGGTTATTGTATCTAATCCTGAAAGAAATTACTTGCTAGTAACTGGGGCTCTTGTCAGTGTACTGTCCATTGTGTGTCCATAAGGTTCCTCAGATGGTTGAGCTGTGGGGCTTTTTTGTCCTAGCCTTCTGTACATAGTGTGTGTGCATGTCACCTTCCCCATGTTCTTTGCTCAGGGAATACTGGGTACATAATCTTTCCTTTCTTCAGTGTTCTTTCCCAACCTTTGGTTGCTGGAATCTCCAATAGAGCAAAAAGTAAGCTGCAAGTAGTATGTGTATAAGGATGCGAGAGCCCCCCAAAAAACTACAGGTAAATGTTGTTGTATAGTGTTTATTTTTATACCTGTTGCACTGCAAGTGATTTCAAAGTGAGCAGTTCAGTTGGAAATAGCTCTTGAATTCCTAAATAAATAGCTACTGTTTACCAAACAAAACAGGCTCTTCCATAAGTATCTACAATGGCATAGGGCTTGTTACAGATGCATGTAGATCTCCAGGAGCTATGTTGTAGCTGCTGCCAAAAATAAATTGCTCTTTCAGAATTGCTTGCAATTAAGTTTCTTGACAGTTCAATCACAGTGATATTATATTATTCTACAAGATCAAGCCACAAAAGAATTAAACTTATTTGGTGAAGCCCATTGTCTTCTGACATTTCAGCTGTGGAGAAGCAAAGAATACACACAGAAGAAGCTACATGCTAAGAAGGGTAGGGCTTTTCTTGCATCAGGTGTGTGCATCAGATATATGTAATAGTGCTTGAATTCTCAAGAAGATGGATCTGTTTGAGGGAGGTATTTAAATGTTGATTAAGGAGGAATTAAGGGGCCAAATTAGGTAGAACTTCAGAATGCCTTACTTACATTGTAAATACTGCATTTGGTGTACTATTTAGGCTGGTGGATGGATCTCATCATCAATTCATAATGAAGTAACTGCTGTTACTAGCTCTGTCTTTCAGTCAGTTGGAATCCTAAAATGGTTGTCAATGATTTACATAGTGTATCCACTGTGATTACTAAGCTCACGATCACCCCCTGAGGTGGTGATCAGTGGCACCAGTCTAGCTGGAGGCCAGTAACTAGTGGTATACCCCAGGGGTCAATACTGGGTCCAATCCTGTTTAACATCTTCGTTAATGAACTAGACGATGGGGCAGAGTGCACCCAAATTTGCTGATGACACGAAACTGGGAGGAAGGGCTGATAGACCAGAGGGTCCTCCTGCCGTCCAGAGGGACCTGCACAGGCTGGGGAAATGGGCCAACAGGAACCCCATGAAATTCAACAAGGGGAAGTGCAAAGTCCTGCACCTGGGGAGGAACAACCTCAGGCACCAGTACATGCTGGGTGAGGCCACACCTGGAGTACTGTGTCCAGTGCTAGGCTCCCCAGTACAAGAGAGACATGGATGCACTGGAGAGAATCCCATGAAGGGCCAGCAAGATGATGAAGGGACTGGAGCAGCTCTCACATGAGGACAAGCTGAGAGAACTGAGACTGTTCAGTCTGGAGAAGAGAAGGCTCAGGGGGATCTCATTGATGTATATAAACACCTTCAGGGAGGGTGCCAAGAGGATGGAGCCAGGCTCTTGTCAGTGGTGCCCAGTGACAGGACCAGAGGCAATGGGCACAGACTGTGAGGGCGACTGAGCACTGGCACAGGTTTCCCAGAGAGGTGGTGAAGTCTCCCTCCTTGGAAGTATTCACAAGCAATCTGGACATGGCCCTGGGCAACTGGCTCCAGGTGGTCCTGCTTGAGCAGGGGCTTGGACCAGAGGTCCGTGGACCTCAGCCATTCTGTGATTCTGTGAAGGCACATTGAAGGACTAGATCTGTGTGAGGGTAAGGTGCTTGTGAAATTTTAAATACTGCTTTCAGTGGATTTCTCTCAACAAATGAATGAAGTAAAAAGGGGTAATTCTTTCTAAGTTAGAGTGTTTCACAGAATGGCCAGCAGAAAAACTTGTAGACTTACAGTACTTTGCAAGTAACAAAAGCAAGGTAAAGAAATTAAATGGTAGACATAGATGGTTTTCCCCTATCTCACTGTGTTCATGTTCTAAATTAAAAAATTTGAATAGTAAGTTTGTTTGCTTAATTTTAGGCCTGTTTGTTCAAAAGGAGTTCTGAGACATTGAGGAGGACAGTGCATGATTAATTCTCAGATTTTGCATTTTAGAAAAAGATACAAAAGACACAGTATGGTCCAACAAAAAGTAGATTGCCGTAGACCACATAGGAAAATTTTCTTAAGCTACAGTCATTAATATTGGAGAAAAAAAAAATATTTGCTGAATACAGCATTCAGAAGTGTACATGAGTAAGAATAGAAGCTGCTAATATTTAGCAGAGCCACTTGGTATGTGTGTAGCCTTTCCCTCTGTGTGTCCTTCATTGATTGTTTTTTTTTCTGCCACCAGAGATTTCCCAGCGGTTTTGCTATTCTGAATAATGAGTTAGTGGTATATGAAAAGCTAGCAATATCTTGTTAAAGAACAATGTGTATCTGATGTAAAAAACTTAATGCAACATGCTTCATTTAAACTCTCGGCATTTATGTAATATTGTATGACTTCTGATTCAAAGCCATTATCTGTCTTGCTTGGAAAGCCAGCGGAGTTTACTGGTATTCATGCTGAAAAAAAATCTCATAAGCTCATAAATTAAGGCTGCAGTTTCATGTTATAGCTGAGTCAAGTGAACAGGTTGCTGGTGCCAGAAAGGTGTGTATGTGTGGGAAGGGTGGGTGTTCTCACTTCCTTTTCCTTTCTATGTGGCTTTGCCTTTTTCTTGCTCTTTCCCAATCGCAAATTAAGCTATAGTTTAATTCAAATTTTACCACGTTAATTCTATTCCATTTCAGTGGTTTTAACATGTTATCTGAAGATCATGAAAGCCAGTGCAAGATGAGCAGATGCAGCTAGGAAGGGATAGGATGAAGGATCTTAGGCTTTTGTTTTGAACAAAATAGTAATTTGGTGGAAGCTCTAATGTGGAACTGCGGTTCTGTGAAAGGTATTGCATACTAACCACTATAATTTAGAAATTATTTGGGAAGGACTGTTGGATATATAAAGGAACAGTCATGCAGAGAGTATACTGTATGTGTGGATGTTGCCAAAAGAATGAGTTAAATGTTTTATTTCCTGGGGGACAGAAACCATCTAACTAGAAACAGCTGGATGTTTTGAAGTTAAATAAGAATGGGACTAAATATGTGACTAAGTATTTTACATAGTTCAAGGAGAATCTCTTGGACATTTTTATATTAATCTGTAGTCCCCCAACCCCAGCTGTACATACCTCTTCATGCACATCAGTGGAAGTAAAAACGTGTTTGTGCATATGTGAAAATATTTTAGCCTATTTTAACCATTTGAGTGCATTTATTTATGCATGCATAATATGACTGTGCTTTTGCATTCCTCTCTCTAAATCATACAGAATGTTTAAATGAAAAACTATGTTATCACACAGTTTTGTTTGCCTTTGAGCATACAGAAGACTGTCACTGTTTTAGATGGTGTATCTGATAAAGGACAGATAATTTCTCTGTTTGCATGTATTTGGTTAACAGCTGATTCAGAGTACTTTGGTTTGGGAGCTGAATTTACTGTATTAAGTAGAGAGGAATGCTATAAGTTTCCTTAGTGTGTTTGAAATATAATGGTTTTGACATAAACTTGACTTTCCTTTTCCGGTGTTTAAGGATTTCACATTCTGTGTCTTGTTCCTTAGTTGTTTTTTTTTTTTCCTCCTTTATTTTTCTTTATTTCCTGTATTTTTCCTGAAAGATCCTTAGCATCTTTCTAGTCCTTTGATGAATAAGAGAATATAAACTTAGGGAAATACTGCACATCCTTCTCAAAAAAAAGTGAAGAAAACTGGTTTTGTATGTTGACTTCTACAGTCATTTTGTCTATTAATCTTCAGGAAAGAGTGCTCAATGAAAAGCCATGCAGTTAATCTGAGGTCACTTCTGCAGTTTATATGCTGCACAGTAGCTTTTGCAAATCTCAATTCAACCCTCTTGGTTTATGGCCATTTAGAATTTGGTTTAGCAGGAAGGTTGAACTTCACAGTGTTTTTTTATGGAACAATAACAAGTCAGATGAAATAGTACTTTTTCCAAGGAGGTAAACCTATCTGCACGATTATTCTGTTTTACAGCTCACACTGAGTTTCATCAGGGTGGCTTAATACAGTGGTGATAATAATGCAAAATAGCTTCTATAACAATTTTTACAGCTCATGAATCTTTATTCTGAAACAGTTTTAAAGAAGTTGTCAGTGGCATTTTTCAAAACTCTTCTTGTAAAACTCGCTTGTTCTTATGAAAAATCTTTTCCACTAGTTACCTTTATTTCTGTACTTAATCTGAAGGACTTGAAACACATAGTTTATAATTCATGAAATTGATATGCATGTTAGGTCTACTGGCATAGGTGGTATCAAAAATAGTACTTCTCTAAGAAGATTGTTCTCATTTCCACATTGATAGACCATTCCACATGTACACAACTGTTAACTTTCTTGTTTTTTCTTTGGTTCATCAAGTTCTGATAAGTGATATTTTAATATACCTGTGATGAAAAAATATCTGGAATTATGATTTTCTTAAAAAGAATCTTACTCTAATTATCCTTACTACTGAAAATGAAAGATTGACTTTCCATTTTTTGTTGTTGTAGAAAAATTGCTCTTAGCTGCAGTAATTTGTACTATTGGTATTTTCTATTTCATTTGGAAGAAGGAGAGCAAATACTACTTTCCAAGATATTTTTCTGAATAAAACATGAAGACATAGGCATAATGCATGTTTATGCACCGTACTCATGAAATGCTGACAATATCCCTCTATTTTATGGGGGTTTTAGAGGAATGTTAAAGAAAAATTTACTAGGCTTGGGGAAAGGAGAGGGATATTTAGCCTTTTGGTGAATTCCCCATGCTGTGTTCAGGAAGATTCTTAGGTTGGGAAGTCTTATGTTTTCAAGTTCTCTTAAAGCAATATGTTTTGCTTTTTGTTGAATCATTTTGCTGTTCCCTAAATCAACTAAGATTTCCAGTTTCTAGAGGGTTTTAGCCTTTTTTGCTTTCATTACATCTACTGTTAAGATGAAAAGCAGTGGCAGGCTTTGCTATAGATCCTACCTTCCTTAGTATGATGGCATCTAGCTTTATGATTTTAATGTGGTCTCAAGTAGCTAAAGTAAATAATGTGACAGAGAACATGAGGTAAGTAGATAACAGTGATGATAACATAGAAGTCTTATTTATTCATACTGCAATGGAACCTTATCAGGATTTGCTCGCTCTTCCTCTTTTACAAGTCTTGCTTTGGAGTCTGGGTAAGAATCTTGTTTTTGTTTGATCATACTCTGACACTGAATACAAGGACAGGTGGCATTTTCATTTTATCCCTTTTTCTCTCTCCTGTTAGAAATGGTAAGATTTTTAAAACCAAGTGTTTGAGCTGAGGCTCATAAATTCTTATCTAATTCCCCAAATGTCTGTTTTTAAAATGTTTAGTATCTAATTGCCTTACTGCTGGTTGTTAATTTGAAAAAGTACCATTTTAGTGTTCTTCATGATTGAAATTGTTAATGAAAATTATGGAAAAGTAATGCTAGGAGAATTTGAGCACCAACTATTTGTTCTGGGTTATGTTTTCCATTTTATTGAAAGCTGTTATAATTTACTGGAACTAATTTGTAAGCCTTCTTCCTGGCATAATAATATGTGATTTCTTTGATGTGGTTTCTGCTAATGAAGGGAGATAGGCAGGAGGAAAACTGCACTTCAGACTTGAGCTTACATGCTTGGAAGAAATTTAGGGTAATAGTGATAACATTTCAGTCTCATAGCTCAGAAAAAAATAAAATGAGGTTGCATCTTGTACTGTGGCCTCAGTGGCCTTGCACACAACTCCAGTACCGGCATCTCCACTGAAGAAAGGACTGATGCACAACTGATTCCCTGCTGATTGCTCAAGGCTGGAAACTTATCATGGTCCAGGGAACCATGAAACATCTTCTCATGTCTGGAATACTTTATTTTACAAATAAAAAGAGAAACTTTTGATTATTTTTGAAGTATTCTTTTTCTCAGTTGAAGGTTTTATTTGTTTAATTACTGGTTTGTTTGGGGATTTTTTTGTAAGTTACAGTTAACTCTTGAAATAACTCTCCTCTTTGAAAATGCTTATCTTTGTTGAAAACAAACAAGTATCCTGAATAGCTGCAGAAAGTCTGCAAAGGTACTCTCTACCAAACTGTTGTTTATATAAAGCTTCAGTATGGTGACTGTTGGCTAGTACCTGACCACTGAGGAAGGGTAGCTGTGTCAAGGCTGACCAAGTTCTCCACTGTGTGAACTGCCTAGCTGACAACTTGTTTCTCAGTGTTTGGCCAACTGATCTAGCAGTATCTCCAAAGGTTAGATACAGTGACAGGACTCCAAACGTGTTATTAGTAACCAGCTAGCTCAGAAAGGACCCTGAGAGCATGCTCCCTCCTGGCCAGGGCTCTGGACCAGCATGGGATAATGCAGCTGCTGCCCCTTCCAGCCAGTGACTTTGGGGTGAGGGCCCCAGGCAGGGCCGAACCCTGTCCCACGGGAGCCACTTTTGGCTGAGACTTTACTGCTCAGCCCCAGCCAAGCCCCGGCTCCTGCTGCCTCGCAGCCCTGCCTGTGCCGGGCCACGCACCCCGTCGTCCGGTCCTGGACCCTGACCCCGGGCCGGCCTGTCACTGCGAACCTGCCCACCGGTCATGGGGCTGTGTCTGATGCTGGTTCCCCTCACTGGCCTTCACCCTGACCCCGATCCACAGGCTGACTTCCCAGCTTGACCCTGGACCTGCTTTATCTCTGCGGACTTGGCTGATCTGAACTTGGGGCTGCCCCCCTGGCCTGCCCTGCTCCCTCTCTGAGGGCAGTGGGGGGCATCCTGGCTGGCGAGCCTCAGCCCTGCTGGCCGGGGGTCCCCTGCAGCTGCTCAGCCCCAGGGAGCAACCAGCCCTCACTACACAGTGTCGCTCTGGCTGCTCAATAACTAACGAGGAAGAATAAGCAGGGCACAGTAACACCACTGAACAGAATAGGTGGGAGGATGTGGCTTCAGAAGACGGTAATGCCTTTCCCAGCCAGGGACCATGGAACCCCTTTGCCTGCTGTGGAAACAACTGTGTACTAACCAGAGCAGTCTCAGTAGGGTTCTTGCTCGTCTTTCATTTTCCTCCCAAGAAGTGTCCACCTTGAGGCAGTTCCTTCCTATCCTTTACGTATCTTGTAATTTCCCTGGTATTCTTTCACAGAGAATCTTGAAAGCATGCTTTTGCCAAGTAGCTTCTCATGTCTGATAAAGGGTTATCTCCCAAGAGGCACTGAAGCTCTATCTGAGCTGAGCTAAGTTAGTTACTGTGGTTGGCTAAGAAGTATGGCGTTGGTATAATTCAGTTTACCCTCCTGGGGGAAACCAGAGGACATAAATAAAGTAGAACATGGTAAAGTTTCTGGAGTTCATAAGTAATTCCATTTGGAGATAAGGTATATCATTAAGATAACAAACACATGTGCTCAAGCACTAATTTCTGTAACTGGATTTTTCTAAAGTGCTTAGTCTGTGGTCCAAGATTAACAATAGAAAAATCTGAATAAGCATGAAGTAAAGAGAAATTTGTAGTGGTGTCACAAGAAGATGGCTACATCATAAGCAGGTTCCTTCTGGAGGGAATAGTAATGGCATTAATAATCTCAAGAGTTCTGTCCTCCTGTCTCATTCAGATTAGTTTATGATTAGGTATGGAAATGTGGTGGATTTGCTCTATTTGGTTTAGAAGCAACTATTGAAATGAAAATTTCTGAGACTTGGACTGATGGGCATTACAGTATCTGTTTACCTATACTAAAGATTATTTTTTACTTCCCATTTTGCTGTCACATTTCTTTTGTAACTTTCAATATCTTTTGCATGCATGATTAATCCGTAGAGTAATAACATTTAACAACTGGAAAAATACTTGCATTCTATTCACAATCAGAATTAAGCACTTACAGAAGATCATGAAGTTTATGATCACACAGAAAAAAGACATGACTGTTTCTAACTTTTGTTTATGATATGCTGCTATGCATCCATTCCTTTGTGTGCTTAATTGATTTATTTAATTATTTGCAGCTATCAAAAAATATTGAATGATGACATATGCAACTCAGTGCAATTTGAACAGAATTAGTGAGACAACATACTTACAGTAGAAACAGTCTTGTGCTTGTTACTGTCCACCTTGCAGTGCTGTTCAGATTATAGTTTATTAATTAAAGGTAATTATCTGAACAGTGACACTGTGTTTTGAAACAGTATTTAAATGGATATCTAGCACTTTTCAAGTTAGAAGATTGGGTTTGTTTCTTTTTTAATGCCAGAATTGTACACTGGTATGATATAGATGACAGCATCTCGTCTCTTAGATACTTTTTTTACTATCTGCTGAAGAACCTATTTTGGTGCAGTTTAACAGGGGTTATATCACTCCACAAGTGCCTTAAGATACTAGATAAAACAGTAATGCATGTAAAGGTCCAGCCTTTTTGAACTTAATAGTTCTACTTGAAATGCTTTCTTCAACTTGACTAGTGCTGTGGGACAGAGGGACCATCTGCTACTTCAGAGTTGAATTCACAGATGGACTTAGGGACCGTAGTTGGAAGAGCTTCACTACCATCACAGAACACAAAGCCCTGAGTTAGGTTTCTAGCCTCTCTCTCAGTGCATGAGGAGTTATGTACTTTAGGAAGAACTTACAGTCTTAGGAGAAAATTACAGGATTAGCTAGCGCTAGGGCTTAGGCACTTCTCTCTGCTAGGGTTTACAGTGTTAAATGTGTCCTGCAGCACCTGAACTTTTTCTCCTCTTTCAAAAAGTAATCTCAAGTGAATTTGTTTCCTTTCCAAATAGAGGAATGGGATGTAGTATGAAGGCTGCCATCTTTTTGTCCAGAAGCTCAATGATAACACACAAAGTTAAGGCTATATGAGAGGCAGGGTAAGGAGAGGAGGAAAGTTGTGTTTTGATACTTCCTAGTGTGAAAAAATTTACTGTTTTCATAGTCCTTAAGTCTTTCATTAAACCTGAGAGAGAGAAAACAGGAGGGAGGAGTGTAACAGAAAAGCTTATGGGTGAGGGAGGAGAAATTAGATAGATAGATAGGAGTTCTGGGTTACAATTTCTGTTTTGTTAATAGTATTACAGTATGTATCTTCTGCTAATCTCACATGGATTGTCTGCCAATTCCTGGTGTCAGGTTCCATTATAACTACACAAGTTAAAAGACTAAATGAATGATGAGAAGTATGATCAAAAAGAATGCAGTATGCCAAGTTGCATCATTTTCTTTAGCTGTTCACTTTTGAGGTCTGTCCAGGTGGTGCCTGATGAGTAGTGAAAGAACAGTTTTGAAGAGATTCCATCTAGAAGCAGAAAGAATCACTGAAGCAGCACCTGCCTCCTTTTCAGTCTGCTGGCTCAGCCAGGTAGCCACAGGAGTGACACATATGATGAGTCTTCTAAATTTAAGATGTATTTTGTATACCTATGGAGGTAATTAAAGATTTCCATTCATAGAAAGCTCTCATAACAGCAAACTGTCAATTTATGTACCATTGAGATTAATATTCACTTATTGATACCTTGTGAAGCTCATATTAGTGGGGCAGCACAGTTTGCATATGCTTATCAATAAAGATTTCTTTTCTAAACCAACAAGAACTTCAGTAACAAAGCTGATCAGACTTTGAATAATCCTTTGGTTGTGAAAAACCTGGCAGAACCATGATAATTTAGTGAACGGGTTACACTAGTGTAATAAATGACTGAAAGTTTTCATAAAGAGAAGAGTACAGGTAGTGATTTATGTATTGATATAGTGGTAACAAATCCTTCAACAGATCATTTGATTCCAGTTTATGGTGCCATTTTCTTTAATTAGTCCTCTGAAGGATTATGCATCAGATTTTGTCTTCATAAACAAGGCTCTGAAATGCCATGTTGTCAATATTTTCAAAAAGTCATTCGCTGAAGTACTGAATCCTTGGAATTAAGTGGTAAAAATCCATTAAGTTTTAATTCTATAACTTTTTGGCTTTTACAGCACTTATCTCAGTGTTAAAAACCGTTATGTTAAACCTCCAAGTAGTCATTTTTGTGGGTTTTTTCTTTACAGCTTTCTTTGCAAATTGTTTTCTTAAACTTCAGTTTTACTGGTAGGGAAAGTGTGCACTATGATGACACTTCCTACCTGTTTGTAGTGTAACAGCTTCTGAATGAGGCATCCAATCAACAAAAAACATCTAGAAAATCTTCAGTGAAGAGAACATTTACAATTTTTAGCAAAATCAAAAGGAGGAGATTAAGGAAATATGTTACTTATGATGTCTGATCGGTGAGGCAGTAGTTTTAATCAAGAATCTTGTCTGTAGGAAAAGAATCAATTGATGGGTTATTGAGAATTTCCTCACAAGTCTCCCAGTGCCCCATCCAGGGAAGAGGAATGGCAAAGCATGGATCCCATCACGCACCATGGTGGTGTGGTACAGGAGTTCATGTGATGGGGCTGACTGGAGTTGTGTGCTGGAAGTTTGGGTGAATAGAGGCATTCAGAGAGTCTCTAGAATGTGCACTAAGCACAGCTTGCAGGAGCAATGATCTGTGTGATTTTGTGACATTATATATAAGAAAAAGAGCATAAAAATGGCACCACCACCCCTGTTTTTTTCTGTGCTGAATTCATGTCAGTCAAAAAATGTGAAGGATAGTAATGAGTAGACACCTTCCCAGCAAGGTGCACTGTGCAGCATAATTCTTCTGTAGTCCTTTCATTCTTTCAGTTACCCAGAACCTCTCTGGATTACCCATTGAATGGTTTTCTGCTTGCAAAAAGAGGGAGACATAGTCAGTACAAGCCTCCACCTTCCTTAGGAGTTGACAGCAGAGTTTACTGGTTGTGTAGGTGAAATGAAATAATGCTGATTCACAGTGCTGCCTGTGGGGAATGTTTTGTTAAAGATGTAGCCCCCCTCTGAAGAAGAAAAATTTTCACAGTTTGAAAAAAAATATGTATTTCACTTTCTTTTAAGATGATCTCAAGCTTTATGTTACAGAAAGGTCATTCGTGAAGCATTGTACTCAGGTTGTACTCGTTCTGTACTAGAGACGTAGAATTCAGTCATAGCAGGGGACAGATAGATAGATATGATTTTTAAAATGGCTTTCTTACCTAGGGAGTAAAAATTTCCCTTTTTTATTATATTTATCACTAATAACTAAAAATAATATTATGTATTCTGTATTTTCTTTTAAATTTGAAAATGTGTTAAAGGCAGTGATGACTGTTGCAATGCCTTCTGTTAGGAATCACTCTTTGGCAGAAAATTTTTTAATGTAATACCTCATTCTCACCAGTTAACGTGGCTTGACCTGGCATATTTCAGGCAAGTTGCTCCTATAACAAGATAGCGAATTCCCAGCACAACATCCTTGTTGCTAAATTGGAGAGAGACGGGTTTGATGGATAGGGAATAGGCTGGATGGATGCATTCAAAGAATTATAGTCAATGGCTCAATGCCCAAATGGAGATCAGTAACAAGTGGTGTCCCCTCAGGGATCTGTATTGGGGCTGGTAGTGTTTGATATCGTTATTAATGACTTAGACAGTGGGATTGAGTGCACTCAGCAAGTTTGCAGATGACAAACTGAGTGGTGCAGCTGATACTCTAGATGGAAGGTACGCCATCTAGAGGGACCTTAACAGGCTTGAGGAGAAGGCCCATGTGAACCTCGTGAAGGTCAGCAAGGCCAAGTGCAAGGTCCTGTGCCTGCACTGGGGCAATGCCCAGTATCAAGACAGACTGGGGGATGAAGGGATTGAGAGCAGCCCTGTGGAGCAGGACTTGGGGGTACTGATGGATGAAAAATTAGGCATGAGCCAGCAATGTGTGTTTGCAGCCCAGAAAGCCAATCGTATCCTGGGTTGCATCAAGAGAAGTGTGGCCAGCAGGGTGAGGGAGGTGAGGTGATTCTGCCCCTCTACTCTGCTTTCTTGAGACCCCACCTGGAGCATTGTGTCCAGATCTGGTATGCCCAGTACACAACAGACATGAACCTGTTAGAACAGGTCCAGAAGAGGGCCACAAAAATGGTCAGAGGGCTGGCACACCGCTGCTATGAAGAAAGGCTGAGAGAGTTGGGGTTGTTCACCCCGGAGAAGTGAAAGCCTCAGGGAGACCTTATTGTAGCCTTTCGATATTTAAAGGAGACTTACAAGAAAGATGGAGAGAGACTTCTTGCCAGGGCCTATAGTGACAGGACAAGGGGAAACAGTTTAAAACTGAATTAGGGTAGGTTTAAATGGGATACAAGGAAGACATTTTTTAGTGTAGGTGGCGAGACCCTGGAACAGGCTGCCCAGGGAAGTTGTGGGTGCCCCATCATTGGAAGTGCTCAAGGTCAGGTTGGATGGGGCTTCGAGCAACCTGATCTAGTGAAAGATGTCCCTGCCCATGGCAGGAGGGTTGAACTAGATGATCTTTAAAGGTCCCTTCTAACCCAAACCATTCTCTGAGTCTATGGTCTGTTTCCATACAGAAGGTTTTTCTCTGTCTTTGAATCACAGTCTCATTTAGGTTGGAAGTGTATTCTTGAGATTCTCTAGTGCAAACCCCCTACTCAGGCAGGTTCAACTACTGTGGGTTTCCCAGGACTGTGTCCAGTTGAGGTTTGAATGTCTCCACAGATGAAGACTTGAAATCTCTCTGGGTAATCTGTTCTGGTGTTTGACCACCCCCTCACTAAAAATGTGTTTCCTCATGTTCGGAACAAATTTCCTGTTTTCTGATTTGTGCCCATTGCGTTTTGTCCTGTCACTGAGCACCGCCGAGAAAACTCTGGCTCCCTTTTCTTCATTCCCTGCTATGAGGTATTTCTACACATTGGAAAGATCCCATTTTGCACCAGGAGGTGCTCTTATGATACCAGTATGAAAGGCACTCAGATTCTGTAAGGTATCATTTAAAATACTATTGGAGCTAACACTGTAAGGAGAGAATAGTATAGGCAGTCTTGCATCCCTTTAGACAGTGTGAGCCCCAGGTGGTGTAGCGTTGGATGGGCCACTGATCCACATGCAGCATGCTGGGCAGTCCCTGCCTGTAGCAGAGATTTTCACATTTTGGTCATTCGAGCTACAACAGAACTTTCTTCCAAGGAAACATCTCTGTTCATTATTTCTACGGGCAAACAGAAAGGATGTCCACATGAGAACTTCTCTGAGCACTTGTAGATAAAGGCAAGGCCACGCAAGTGGTGTAATCGCTGGTACCCCATGGGAGCTGCCTGAAGGCTCCGTTGCCGTGTGCTGGCTGAGTTCATCCTGCGGCCAAGGGAGTTGTGCCGCGCAACCCAGGCTTGGGCTCACTCCAGTTAGCTGTTGTGTGGATCACTAACGCTTTGAGGTACAAGAGTCTTCCGTTGCGGATCACTGCAGGTCCTCCATGGTCCAGAAAACCTGGTAATCTGATTTATTAGGTGTACTTCAAAGCCAGCGTGCTTGGCTTGGTTTTCTGTGAGCTTTAATTAGAAATTGTTTAGATATTTGCCTTTTTTATTTAGTAATAAACAATGCTTAGGACCTTACCACTAACATGAGGAGTAATAATAGTGTTTGTGAGGTAATAAGTAGATGAGGTGCTAATGGAGAAATGGGAAAATAGTAAATATGGGTTAGGCTTGAAATATCCTACTCGTAACATTTTAGCTAAGTATTTATTAAATATGTCTGTGTAGCACGGAGTTTATAATTATTTTTTATATGTCTTTAGGCTGTTGCGCAATATTTGTAGTGTTGGTCATCAACACTGAACAGATACTTTAACTGGCATTTGTTACGGTTTTTTTTCAAGTAATTGCTTGTAATATTTCAAACTACCACACAAGATGTAAAAGATACAAATATGTGTCTTGTTAATAAGTAGAAAAATCAATTATTTTTCATGTACACTGAGGAGAAAAATGGGGGGTTTATTCTAGCAATAAGTTATTTCATAAGTAAAATTAAGTTTTCCTAGCTGATTTTGACTCAGGTAATTGTTAAAAACAGAGTGCTAGATATCATTTTCAAAGCTTGTGTGAAAATTTGCATACTGCTCTATTTACATACATATTGTCATGTCGTAGGCTTAATCTTCTGATAGAAATTTGCTATGTGGTATATTTCAATATTTTATTGTATAGAAAATTTTTTAAACTCTGTTTTATAAACACTTAGATTTAAAACTTCCTGGCATGCTTTTGATTGAGTGATCTGAATATAATGCTTCTTTAGCTCCATTTCTACTGAAATGTATCTTAATAGAAACTATATTTTACATATTTGCACAGACTGACAATCCCTTTTTCCTTTTCTTTCCATAGGATAAGAAATGGGTTCTCAATCATGAAGATGTCACACTGGGAGAATTACTGGGCAAAGTAAGTAATTAAGTGAGCTAAATAACATTTAAATAAGTATATATTAATCATTAAGCCTATATATTTCCTGTTTGGCTTATCATTTAAATTACTGTGGCATGCGATTTTTATATCAATTGTTTTACTTTAATACACAAGACAGCATTGTGCATTAAATAAATGTAAATCACATTTACTGGTAAATTATATAACATGTGTGATGAAAGTCTTTAACTAGCATTTTCTCTTTTGGAAGGCTTTTAAGC
>JAVJGG010000074.1:23838094-23852472 GCA_035590195.1 Aviceda cuculoides | reverse complement strand
GATGTGGCTGGTTTACTTTGTGTGGCCTTACAAAAAATGTTGCAAAATATAAACAAAACCATAAACATTTATATTTATGTATTTATATTAAAATTATGTATAAAAATTGATATAAGTTTATTAAATCAATGTTGAAACAAATGTTTGTTGCTTTTGTATGATTTATTGAATGTTAGGTAACTTCACAATCATATATGTAATAAATTAATTCTTGTATAGTGTAGTTTATATCACAAACTCTGCTTAGAAGCTGTAAGTCTTTAAAATCAGGTAAGCCCTGTACCTCACTTACTTACATTTTTAGCACCACTGAACCTACAAAAACAGTTGCAAGTGCCACTTTGGACACAATGTTCCAAAAGATTTCCCAAAAACTAAAAAATAGGCTTAAACTGGGAGGAGACAAATGAAAGCAATAGTTGCCTTCTTACTATGATACACACTAGAAGAATTGATAAACTGTTTAAGAAGTGGTGGAATTTAATACTGACAGAAAATACCGTTACCCAGGATGAAATCTCTTTGGCAGTGTAAGATGACAAAAAGTATTATCTACTGGTAGGCAGAGCTCTGTCTGCATAAAATACAGGTACTGTGACTTCTTCACATTCTTAAACAGAATAGTTTAAAAAAATAAAGATGTTTCAGGCATTAAAAAAGCTTTATCAT
Organism: Aviceda cuculoides; assembly: GCA_035590195.1. Classification (NCBI taxonomy): domain Eukaryota; kingdom Metazoa; phylum Chordata; class Aves; order Accipitriformes; family Accipitridae; genus Aviceda; species Aviceda cuculoides. Next base: position 23,851,803 of record JAVJGG010000074.1, on the reverse strand, counting down.
GCTAAAAAATGAATATGAATTAGTCTTGATGAGTGAAGGCAGTTAAAGCAATCTGAAAATTTATTACTTTAGTAAACTGAATTTACAAGTGCATTGCATGTTTTTGGCACAAAGCATTTTTAACATTCAGTAAAGACACCTTAGTACTTAAAAGTGATTATAGAAGAATACGTTCTTTAAAAAATACAGGTTAAAAACTTTCTTGGAACACCGTATAAATCTGTTATGCATCCAACTCTAAAAAGGTATACTCAAACTAGAAAAGGTGAGAGTGACAGGACCATCAGCATCTGTATGACAAAATGTTAAATAAACTACAGCTGTTCACCACCATGGAAGTGAGGAATCTGAGGGTCTATAAAATCTTGAATGTCCTGGAAAAGATGAGGAGGAAAATAATGAAAGCTTAATGCATAAAGGGATGCAAACTTTAGAAAAGAGAAAGATTTTCCTTCATCTCAGGAGTGAATGGTCTGTTTATTTACTCAGCATTAATTCTATAATACCCCACAAAATGAAAGTTACATGAAAGGAACATATTATATTAAAAATAATGTACCTGATAATAATTGAATATTTTAAATAAAGAAAAAAAAGCCTTTTCAATACTTAAGTAGTCCTTAAGGTGGGTTCAGCTTTCACTGTTAAATACTTCTGACCAGAAGGCTAGAGGAAAAGTGTGTTGGGAGTGACTCAGCTTCTTACCTTTGTGTACCTCGTGCCATTTTAGGTATCGGAGGTAGTGTCCTGACTTTAGAAGTGCTCTTTTAGAAGGGCAGATTGCTGGCACAGATCCTATGCTTTGCTTGCCAGTTGTTTTTTGCTTACCCTAGGGTGTGTAAAATAATACTGGAAACCTGTGTTTAGGCCTAAATTTCTTTCCTTGTTACTAGCAGCATATTACTATTTTCCATCTTTTTTCCCTTTTCTGTCTTCTTCCTTTGGCAATACCATATTCAGATGCATGTTGTAATGAAATCTGCATCACAAAGGAAGGAAAAGAAAACATTTCCAGGAGAGTTTGTTGGTTTTTGAAGTCACATGCAGCCCCAGATACCGGGACACAGAAGTGAAATTCATGTGGAAATTTATCAGACATAGATTTAAAACTGAGTTGTATTTATTCTTCGGAAAATACAAAACTTAACTAAAAGTATGAGATCTTCAGTTTTCATTTTTTTTCTTCTCTTGATTTTTTCACTGATACCAGTGTTTTGTTATATACCCCACAATTTCCTTCTTCCGTCGATTTGTGTCCTAGTTAATTTTTCTTTGTTTTTATTTGAGTAAAAAATACATCTGATGGAGATTATTCTATGGTCTTTATTATTTCAGTTTTCTTATATGAAAGGTAAAAAAATTAACAACTTGCCCTGGGGATGTGTTGTTGAAGACCTAGAAAATCTGATTGTATAAGGAACTGCTTCCTAAAGTCTTGTCCAAATGTGAGGCCCTACATACTTGCCTTTATAGAGCAGCACTGAGCTTAGCATTTAGAAAAATCGCAGATCACATAACTTTTTCAGGGCAGACACAACAATACCTTTTTTTGCTCTGCTTTTAATTTATGATCAAAATTAATATTCAGTGTTTTCATTTTTCTTATTTTGCATTTTTTCTTTATGTGAGAATGTTCATGTTATTTTGATGTGTTTTCTCCTAGTTTCAAAGATCATCCTTTGGTCTCTTACAGACTGCAAGTTAAAAGTTACTGATAAAGTACAATAGTGTGAAAATGAAAGAGTACGGGAGTAAGAATAAGAAAAAAACTTACTACTATCAGTGTCTGTTGACTTTACTAAGAGGTTTTATGAGAAAATTATAATTACACAATTAAGGGGTTTTTTTTCTCTTTCAGTAAGGTTAAATTAGAACTCGTACACTGTGTCCGTATGTTAGATGTACTATGTCTGTGTGAACTACATCGTGTTGGGGGCAGATACTGGAAGAAAACCTCATTTGGCATCATAAACACATTTCAAAGTTCTGTTCCAGTTACATTAGCTGTCTGCATTATTTTTCTGGGGATTTATGCAGATTTTGTTTACTTAGAATATTTTTTTCCCTGATTTCAGGGTAATTTTGGTGAGGTGTATAAGGGAACATTAAAGGATAAAACTCCTGTTGCTGTAAAAACTTGTAAAGAAGATCTTCCTCAGGAACTGAAAATAAAATTCCTGTCAGAAGCCAGGTAGGTTCTCTAAATTTAATTGAACGATATACTTGTTGTGGGGGTTTTTTTCGAGTTTTATTACTAGGTAGATTTACAAAATCTGACCTTCAGAAAAGTTCAAATAAGCAGTAGTCAAACTTTTTCCTTCTTTTCTCTCCCTCAGTACATTCCACAACTGTTGCCCTGGTGACTAAACATAGGCATTTTTAGTGTGTGAATGCAATAGCATCTGCACTTGCTGAAAGTACCTCTTTGGCAAAGCAAGCTATGCCTATAAAACACAACTTTGTTGTTGTAAGTGCTTCCATTTAGAACTTCTTCTGAGATGTGCCATGAGGATTGGGATAAGAAGACTGGAAAATGCTATTAATTCAAATGTGATTATACCAGCCAAAATCCTACCTTACATGCATGACTAATAGAGCTGATCAAACATGGCTAGGTTACCGTATAGACCCAGTTTAGTAGTTTTCTCTTTGTAAGAAGAGTTCACTCCAGTAGAGATATTTTATGCTGTGTCAGGCAGCATGTGATTGCACACTTATTTTTCAAATGACAATCACACCACAATATGCTACATATTCTGAATATAGACTGATGTAGATCGGTCGATTCTGAGACTTCAGTGTAGAGGGGTGTATTGAGATAATTTCACAGTGGTTTAAATTAACTTTCTCCCTCTTGCTAAGAACCTTCATGTATTTTCATTTTCACTCCCAAACTAGTATGATCAATATGGAAAAGTAAAAGATACTATCTACATTTAGAGAATGAAGATCAGCCACCGTTATCTATTGAATAATTTTAAACAGCTCATAATTTGGCAACTGCAGAGATGTTTCATTTGTTAAGCAGCCTGCCACTAATGGAGCAGTGTTAGTCTGAAAAAAAAAAAAAAAAAATGTTCTTACTAAATATGTATGTACCGTGTAGGTTAGTATTTTATTCTCAGTCCTAGGAGAAAAAGGAGAAAGAGAAGATGCTTTAAGTCAGCAAATAGTAGAAGAAACATTTAAGTTACAATGTCTCTGTAGAATTCTTCCTTGCCCTTCATTTCAAAAATAAATCACAGAATGCTGTTGTAGGCTGCAAATGTTCTTATTAAAGTACTATGTAAGAAGATGTAAATGTTTTCATTTAATTCCCAAAATTAAAATTGCTGTCTTTATATTCATCTAAAACTTATTGTATTAGTTAATCTTTTAAAGTAAAATTGGAATGAGTGTGCTTCTGAGAATTGCAGTGGGGAAGTGTAGAGGCATGCTGTGCATGCTTTTTTGATGTAGCTCTACTTCTAGTCCACCGCTGAAATGCTATTTAATTATAATAGTTCTTGAGAAACTGCAAACCTGTCAGGCCATTTTTCAGATATATAAACAAGTGTTATGTAGACAAATGGTAAAATTACTATAAGAATAATATAGTGTTCAATCTTGATTTAGTGAGTTGGTATGCCCTTCCTGTCAAACAGAATGGTGATTGATCTGTTGCATTGATTTTTTTTCTTTATGATAACAGCAATGACATGTTCCATTAAGATAACAGTAAGGGTTTAAGATATTTTCATACAATATTTAATCAGTTTGTAAATAAAATTTATTAATATAATAAACTTACTGTGTGTTTTGCAGAATACTCAAACAGTATGATCATCCTAATATTGTAAAACTTATAGGAGTTTGCACACAACGACAACCTATTTATATTGTTATGGAACTTGTTCCAGGTAACTTTTTTCCTTTTCTTGTAGCATGCTTTCATAGGTATTGTTTACATAATGTAAAATGTATTGTTTTCTATTTGTCTTTATCTGTATTCTTATGACTGATCTCAAAAGTCACCTGTGTTGCGAATCTTTGGAAATATTAGGTTCTGCTAGCTTTGGAATGGAGTGAGCTCCACAAATTTGTTGTGAGTTTTTCTGTAGCCATTCAAGACAACAGAATTTGCTGAACTCTAGCTCTGTCTTCATTTACCTCCTGACAAGATATTACATGCTACGTCCTTTAACAACAGAGTTATATAGTGAATGTTAAGATGCTTGCATTTAAAGTAATTTCACACCTGGGTAACGTTTCAATTTTAATAACTCAGATTTGGGTCATCTTTGGTAATATAAGAGGTTTTTTCTTTACCAAAATATATAATTTAGTTTATGGGTTGCTATTAATTTATTTTTGGAATCTTGAACTGGTGTTATTCAGCAATGGCTGGAGAGAATTTCAGATTGTTGGGATGATATCAGCTTTTGGGCAACTTCACTTTTTTGTTGGTTTTCTCAGCAGCTGGAAAATGTGTGGGTTTGGTAGCCTCCAGTACTGCTTAATTATTTGTTTTATATACCACTGGATTTGCCTTCAGAATTATACGGCAAGCTGTTTCATTCATGAAGACTTAGATTGTTTATAGTTCTTAAGTACTGGCTTTAGTACAAGAGCACTGATGAAATCTTTGACCTATTGGAATTTTCTGCCTTTATTCAATTATATTATATTATTTTATTTTTACATGTGATTAACTTTATTAAAATGAAGGCTAAAAGCAGTGTCCTGGGTTTTAAGCATACTTTGGTAATCAGCTTCTCCAGACATCTCTGAAGATAAAAATAAATCCTGATCTTTTAACACCTTTATCGTTCTGGTTCAGGGTTTTCAGGGCGTAGGACAGGTTTTTGAAACATACTAATACAATTCAAGGAGGAATTAGTGAGAATCTTTCTCTGATTCTCATACGTATTTTGCAGTCCGAGTCTATCAAAAAATGCTTCTGTCTCCTGGCTTTAAATTTGCAAGAAACTTCTTAATTCTTATCCTGTTTTGCTACTCTGTAAATCCTCAGGCTAGCTTCCGTGCTTGCCTGCCTGCCCTCATAAACACTGTACTATGTTCAAGTCATCACATTTTTCCGTATTCTTTTACACCTTGGCTAACATACCATGAGACTGACCAAATCAGCTAGAAACGATGAGGATGCCAACTCTGAAGAATTTGGCAGAGGAAAGAAAAAACACTTACTTAGATCAGTTCAGAGAAGCTGTGATTCTGATGTTACTGTTTTTCTGTTTTCTAATGGCAAGTTTGGATGAGATTACCTAAAACAATAATTAGTGCTTTGATTTGGTATTTAATGCTGCTGTTTGAAGAACGGAGTAGTGGTAGGCTTGTTGACTTGCACTCAACACTTAACTTTCTCAGTACCTGCTTTGTCTGTGTTTTGTCTTAAATGTGTTCATGCTTGAAGGTGTTTAAGCAGTTTAACTCTGACATTCTTTTTAATAACTAAAAATGACATGTTTTAGCTTAGAATTGTATTCTGTAAATGTATGGCTGGGAAGGCATATAATTAATAAATGTCTGACAGGTTTTTCCCTGAGGAAAAAATTAGAAACATCTCCATAAAATACGGAATTTCTCCTGTGTTTTCTGAGTTCTGTTTAATGTTTGCACTTTTTCTACTTGCTCTATATCCCAAATACATGTAAGCTATACACTTGCTATGTCTTTTGAGACTACTATGGTGTGGCTCAGTAGCAGCTAATTCTGCTTTTCATTCCAGATTCTGATTTCAGTTCAGACTCTTAATTTCTTCAGGTATTAAAAATGTATTTTGAAACTTAGAACTTTATGTGGAGAGGTGCTACTCTGTTAGTGATTCTGTCATAAACTGTCTCTGCAGAGAAATCTTGTTCCTCTGTTGCAAATGTAAATGGGATTAAAAACTATGCATCTGGATAAAGTAATCAGTGAAAGCAATAGAGAAGGTGGCAGATGCATATTTAAGCATCTGTGCATCCGCTGTTAGATGCAAAAATAACCCAGATGTTGCCAAGAGATAACAGGGAAATAAAGCAAGTTGTAAAGACAATTATCCTTGGTAGATAGATCCCTTTTCTTGGTGTGTGTGTTAACATAACAGGTGACACCTGTCCTCAAGTAAGAATCACACTGATAAAGAAATTTCAAGATGGGTAATATAGCAAGGATTAACTGAAATAATAAATAAGGTAGCAGCTCATGTTGCAGATACATAGGCAAGGTGAAAAGGCAGATGAGAAATTATATATGTTAATGAAAAAGAACCATCATTTACTTTCTATTCACTTATTTGCTGTTGGTCATACTGATCTCACTGTCTATGTCCACCCAGTGTCAATCCATCATAGATTACTCCAGTATAGAAAGACTTGATTATCTTTTTCACAATTCACCACCTGTCAAAAAATGAGGGAAACATCTTAATGCAATGCATATCTGTATGATATAAATCCTCTTTAAGGGATGCATATGTGGAAAAATACATCCTATCTCCCTGCCATTGGCTGCGTTGCTAGGGGCCCAGTGTCTTCTCTTCTCAGTCTTGTCCTGCAGGTCTTTCTGCAGGAACCTCTACAGGTGGGAAGGGGAGGAATGTCATGTAAGCAGAATGTGGCATCTTTTTCTAGAGTTAGCTGGGACAAGGTTACTCTAGTCCTTCTAGCTTCTCGGACAACATCTAATGAGAAAAACAGTCGTTTAAACTGAGAAAGGGGAAGGCTTGAGATGACAAAACTTGGGGGGTTTTGTTACTGTAAACGTATTTTTATGATGGTACCATTGATGATGACGAACTTAGGATGCTTTATCCACTAGATTGAAAAAATAGGAGTAAGAATCTTAATGATTTTTAAAAGTTAAGATGTGCATGGTTCTTATATCAAGTTAAGAGACTCTGGTAAACAATTTCATATGAGGACTCGGAGATCATAACAAATATTTTAACAAAGATGTGTTTTACAGTTGTCTAATAAAATATGCCCAATGACTATCACAACATAAGCTGCTTTCTTACATTTTAAAGAACGTTTATCAGACAACTTGCATTTTAATATAGTAAAAAAGCTACTGTAATATTTTTTAAAGAGCTGAGTGCTCCCGTTTTCCAGGTAAGCAACTGGTACTTTTTCCCAAGACATAATAAATAGTTTCTCTGAATACAGAGGAACTTACTCTGCCAACCGTTTTTTATTCTTTGTGACACACATACCACAGATAAAAATCTCAGTAAGTTGTGGTGGCTGCCTCCTAATAAGAAACCCCAATCAGTATTCTAAAGAGCATTATTTGGGAGGTATGTGCTTCTGTTTTGTGTAGGACAGTATTTATTTATTGTATAATTTAGATTTATTATTGCTTCTAAAAGGTATTATTCTACTTGATAAAAAAGAAAGTAATTAAAATATTCTCTGTCATATATAAACAGAAGCCAAAATGCATGCAGCAACACTATTCTTCATATATACATGGAAAGTTACATGTATAGAAGAAATGTGACATAAAACCACCATTCAGGAATTTAGAATGAGAGTTACTGAAAAATAAAATTAATGGGTTTTGAAATCCTAAGCAAATTGTTCTGCCTCTGCTCCCTTCGCCTTCCCAAAATTGCTAAGATAGCCGTTGAAATTTAGTCAGTGAGTCCTTAATGTTTTTTCTTATAAATATTTTATATACTTTTAAGTTAACAGAGTTCTATAGAAAAATCTTACTTGCAGGCTTAAGTTATGCTAGCTAGCTGCTGTGAAAAAGCAATTTAGCAAAGCATATGGTTTCAAAATGTTGACTTGAGATTGCATAATGGATAAATTTGTAATAAACTTTAAAGCACTCTTGCAAATAATTAATTTTATTCTTTTTTACCTAAATGACATTGAAATATTAACTAAAAATAACTACTCCCCAGATCCTGACAAGGGCCCAATGCTGAAGTTGCTGTATGGCTTCTCAACTACCATGTAATAAAAATTAACCTGAATTTTACAGTAGCAAAGTTTTTTTCTGTGAATTTTTTAGTAGACTAGGAACAGAGAAAACTCTCTTTGGAAATTATCTTTGCTACAACATTTTGTAAATGGAGAACTTCTTATAGAGATTTCCTCTTCTTGTTTGTAGTTATGACTTTTTCTCTGTGACATCTGTAGTTACTAGTTTGAAAATATTAAGACTGCTGGAAAGATAGAAATTTTGAGGAGCACAATACCCATGCATTTATATGCTGATTTTTTGCATGCATCTTGTGTTCCTGATAGAAATTGGACTTCTATTTCTTTTTCACTGTGCACTTACTTTTCCTCTTATTTTCCAGTTTCACGTTGCTAGCTTCCACTCTTCACATTCTGTTAGGACTCTTTATTTAGGAACAATGTATATGTGCATGCCTTCTGCACTCATGTGATAAGTCAGATGTGCTGGTTTCTAGGTACAGACCCTCAAGTAATCTCAGCTCCCTGAGCATGTGGTGTGATGTCTTGAGCCAGAGAGCACATGGTATGACATCCAGAATTAGTGTAATTTCTTGTGGAGTTCTCTGCACAGTGAGCCACACCATCTAATCTGTTGAGCATTTGCTGGTCATCTGTGTAGCATATGCACAATAAATAGGACGCATCCAGTGGAGGACTGTGTTCTAATAGTGAGCTGTTATTCAGATAAGGAGTGTGTAAAGTTGGTTTATGATCCCAGGCTTTACCTTGCAGCAATACTTGGAGAGAATACAGCGTGTAAAGTCTCCATACTGATTCTGACTCCAGTGAGGCTACTGAATAAAGAAAGTGTTATTTGTCTGCCAGTTTCTTCTTCTGTCTCCACTGTTCAAAAGCAGATTTCAGATGCTGTGTCAGCACATACATATGTACACATATATATAGCACATATTTACAGTGTCTTACTGTAAAAGCAGTATCATGCAGTGAGTTTTAAATCCTGCACTGAAGGAATAGAAATTATTCAGATCAGCTCCAGGAGAAGCAGAGTACAACTCTCAAGCTGATGTATACTGCCAAAGTACTTCCAAAAATTCTGCTTAGAAAAATTATACTATTGGAACCTGTTAGTATTATGAAGAACTCTGATAATCGTACAGCTTGCTGTAAGTTATTTTCTTTGCTATATTCTTCCTTTTTTGCTTACTATTTTATATTGAAATGTTGGCTAAGGTGGTTTGATAAGGTTTGTTGCAAAGGTGGTATTTGATGGAGGTTTTTTTCTGGTATCTTCTGATGTAAAAATATTAATACTGCATTATTTCATAACGTAATACAGTAACTTTTTAATAATCTGTTGTGATACATTTAAAGTATTCAGGTTATCCCAAGAAAGACAGAAGAAGTTAAAGTGAGAATTGCTAATGAATTTCAGGAAAAGATACCCCGTATGTTGTGATTTGAAAAATGCTTGATGTTAGTATAGAGCCATGAGTTTGTATTGTCATATGGACTTGACCAACCTGATTGAAAAGTGATGCAGTAAAGGTGGGGTACTGGTCTTAAAATTGTTCAGTGAGGGTTGCTGCATATTTGAGACTGTGAATGCAGTCCTTCACCACAGGAATTTTGTAAAGCAGATAAGTCTTCGTCAGGGATGGTTTCCAAAATGCGGAACAGCAGAACTTTGTGTAAAAGTATGGTTTTGTAGTACAGTGTAAGGAAGCATGTAACTTTCTGTGATGCCACATCAATCTAAAAACCAGCATTTTACTCATCTTTTCCAGGTTTATTCATTTTTCTTTGCTCTCTCTGTGCTTGTTTTCCCAGCGGGTTTTTTTAGTGCTTTATCCTGTGTTGTTGACCTTAAAAACTGAAGAAAGGGAGGTAATTATGAGGAGCTGCTTTGGTATTCAGAACAGGAAAGAACAATTTGCTGGTGTCTCTTAAGGCCACACAGGGCATAAAGGAGTTTTCATAACAGTTCATTTTTAGCAAATTTAGATGATGATCAGAGAGACTGCCTGGAACACTGCTAGCATTGTCTGTAAACTGGCCAGAGTCCAGCCTTATAATCCGAGACAAATGGATGCCGGATTTTGATAGGATGTAGAGAAGATTATCAGGAAAATGGTGAAGGGTTTGGCAAAAACCTGCTTCCTGTTCTTTTCGCCTTTCAGAGTGAACTCAGCATCTTTTCATGGAAAAAGACAGGAAAAGAAGAAACTAGAATACCCTTCTCTTTTACCCTTCCTCACTATATCTTTCTGGTCCCAACTTCTCTGTTAGTGATCATGGATCTTGTTATCGTATTTCTACTTTGAGAATAAGGGATTTTAATTCACTGAAACACTTTGTATCACTTAACTGTGTTTCATCTGCTCTTAAGTTATCATGCAGTCTCCCATGTAGTCAAAACAAATTGCAGGAGTGCCTCTAAACTTTGAGTGTTTTTTTCTCTTCCTAGGTTTAGGGGAAAAAACAAGTCAAAATCAAATGTAATCTGTAAGATGCAAAAAGCAATCCCAAGCTACAAATTCCTTTCTTCTTCTTTATGTTCATTTCAATTAACTTGAATTTTAGCTTGCCCTGAAAGGCAGATTTGATCTAGAGGTAGGAACTTGGCATGTTCAAGAACTGCATGTTCTAGAGTGGGGCATTTTGAAGATAGATGTGTAATCCTGTGGTGCAGTTACCACTTCATGCAACTATTTCAGCAGTTTATCTTGTAGAACCTTCAAAGGTACCTGTGTCCCTCCAGCAAAAAGAGTCTGCACAGGTTTTCAAGATAAGCACCATCATCACGCCTGTAGCAGCTCTCTCTGGAAGGATTTGTCCAATTGGCAGTAGATGCAAAAAATCTGTAGATGTTCCAATGATTGATTCAAGGTAGTAGAAGGAAACTTGTAGTCAGATTTTTTGTGACCTAATCCTTTTAGCTGTTGGACTGTTTATTCACAAGCTGATAGCCTACTTTCTGTTTCAGGATTCTATATATTTAAACATTTTTATAGTCAACATAGTTAAAATTATGTCTCCAGAAATATTTTGAAATAATTTTATTTTTGCTAAGTCAGGCATTCAAAAATAAGCAATTAGAGAATCTGGCTTGTCTGTTGAGTCTTAATTTAGCTTCCTCTAGCATATATGTTATGGTAATAAATTATGAGGATATTATATATTATAATATTATGAAAACTAGATCTCCTTTCTGTACCAGATCCTTACTTCATACAGTTCCGAACAGTTTTCCAGGAGTTGTTTCTTGTTTCCAAATCCATTCTGTGGCCATAGACCTTATTTAGATTATTCTATCAGTGATCTGCTCTGAGTGTGGTTCCCACACCCCCTCCCCAGTGGGCATTTCTGGACATTTTTCACTCTAATACTAAATTTGATAGTGGATACATGGTTGCAAAAAAAAGCACCTCCCTGCTTAACTGGACAGGGAGTTTGTGTTCCTTTTTTTATTTAGGCTTATGCTGACATACATGAGAGTAGATTTGCTGAACACTTGCAGCTGGAAACAGGTTGAGCTATGCTTGTACATATAAGCAGCTATGAAAACATCCAGTAATCTAATAGTATGGGAAGGTTGTCTGAATTAGGTTTCAACTATGTATGTTCGGCTTCATATGTCACACTATGTAGCTAGCTTTCAAAGTGGAGTTCAGCAAGGTCGTAACATCCATCTTTGCAACTGGATGAGGTAACCTGTTCAGATTTGCACTGAATCATTTGGGATGCAAATTGCCTATGCCATTGATGCAGAAACAATTCAGAGGTGACAGGTTTTATTAGCTCAGGTGCAGCACTGCTTGATTTCAGCCACACTGGCTCCCAGGCACGTTCAGAAATAGTATAGCCATTTCTGTAGTGCCTGTAACAGGATCTGATAAGCCATTCTTAACCCAAGCTCTGGGGTTACCTCTGCATCCTGTTCATGCTATCCTACCTGCAGTTAGGTTTGGTCCAGCTTGGCTTAGTCACTCCATCTCTTCTGAAATTAAGGTGACTCCATTGCTACTTTCTGTATGTTACAGCACTTTTTACTTCCACGGGGCATATTAGATGAGAAGCATTTGCCAATAAAGCCCAGTATTGTGCCTGACCTATCAGGCCCTCTTTTTGGCCTTTGTTGGAAAAGAGGGCTACACACCGTGAAGTGGAGAAACACCTACAGATCTATTATAGCTGGTGCTAAGGTAGAGCTGGCACAACCTTCTGTATTTTAACTGACTTTTATGGAATCACTCTTATTTTCTGTATGTAGCGATACTTTAGGGTATAGCACCAAACCACAGCTGACTCCATGTACTTCTGCTGTTAGTTGCACTGAAGCTAACAAGCCCATTTATAACCAGTCTCATTGCTGAGACTGAGGTATGTATAATTTATTTTTTTATGTGATGTACAATATCCATATTATCTGAGCTTTTCTGCTAAATGAATTATTATCTTGAATAAAGGAGAGTTGACGCTAAGACCAGCTGAATTATGTCTATGCTATGGCTTACCTGAGCCTAAGGTTAGTCCCACTATCTTTGAGGTGCAGCTGTTTTCATACACAGTCCTGGAATGCTGATCGATGCTGAAAAAAATGTTAACTTTTAGTTTCCTGTTATGTGATTCAGCTGCTGTGTTTTCTACTTTGTATTGTGGGTTTTTTTCTGTTTCCTTCTTCTAGAGGCAGTGAGATCTCTACAGAGATTATTCAGGTTTTTTCCCAGTTGCTTCTCTTCAGACATGCTTTAAAACTTTAATAAAGTTTTGCGTGATCTGCCGCATTGGTTGTACTGTGCATCCTCAGTAGCTGACTTTTGCCAGCAAATTTCAGACCTGTGTCCTATCTTACAGTCACATCCTGAATCTTTACTACATGCTGTCAAAACTCAGTGCAACCAAAAAAAAAAAGGTCAGTCACATTCTAGACAAATTCAAATTAGAGATAAGGTGCAGATTTTTAACAGTGATATTGACTGTCTGGCTTTGTTTTCCATTCAATTCTTGTTTTTTTGTCTAGTCAGATAAGTTATCTGGCTCAATACCCAGCTGTTGCTAAAGCCACCTTCTGTCTACCCTACTGTTTCTCTTCACACAAATATGTCCCCTGTCTGTTTCTCTATTTTTCGTCTCTTATTTTATCCTTTCCTCTTGCACTCAGCTAAGCTTCCAGCTTCCATTTTTCTTTGTCTCTGCTTCTCTGCAATGTGCCATGCTTCTGCCTCTGCCACCTCTCTCTTGTTGGGCACATCACCCTATGAACCAGACAGACACCCTCCCATGGATTCCTTCTCTCCATATATATGTCCAACTTCACCTTCTTCCTCCCAGCCCTCTTGTAGTACACATGCACATGCACACATGCAGAGCCCATTTCTTCTTCCTCTCTTCACTTCTTCTTAGTCTTGTACATTCACATGTGCCTCTGCCTCCCTATTTGCTGTGTGGTTCCCAGCTGTGAGGATATTAGGAGAAGAGGGGGAATTGCCAGATGCCTTTGCTGGGGTGCAGGTGGTGGTGATTAAAAATGCCTTTTACCTTAGAGCTTCTCTATTTGATAAAACAAGACCAAAGCCCCACTATACATTCTTCTTTTATTGTAACATTTGAGACTAGAGTTTGATTTTATCTTTTCAAATATTTTAGGCATTGATGTTATTATATTTTGTATCAGAATTGTACAAAAATAAATCAGCAAGTAGATGAAACTAGAAAATCTATTTGAAAACTGAATAAAAACAACCAAACATAAAAAGTCAGCAAGTGTTTCGGTAGCTGCAAGAACTTCTGTATGCA
>JAVJGG010000074.1:23825321-23838084 GCA_035590195.1 Aviceda cuculoides | reverse complement strand
TTAGTTTTATTTGTTCATATTCCTTCACATTATTATTTTTGCTTTACCTAGAACAACTTTCAAGTTAAATATCTATTATTTAATGTCTCTGCATTTAAAAAATGTTCACTGTTTTTCTTTAGATTAAAAAAAAATGTTCTTTATGTATGTTCTGTTTCACATGGGCTATCACAACTTTGGTATCCTTTTCAAGGCTAGTGATTATTGCTTTTTAAGCATAATGCAATTATAGGATTTAATGAAGCAAAACTGAATGGAAGACTTCCTGTGGGAAGATGATTCTCCTTTTAGTTAATTTCTGAAGTAGATTGTATCTACCCACTCATAGTCCTGTGTCATAGCCACAATACCAAAGCAGAGTCCAAGTAGTCTGGGCAGGATTATTTTGTGCACCCCACAGGACAAGGGATGCTGGCTATTGATGTCTCGCTATGATTTCTGGTTTCTTCTTGAGAGATGATCACAGACTTGGTTTTGGACAGGTTTTTATGCCATTTGGAAATAAGTAGTTAATGTGGTAGGATCATTGGCTGCACACTTTAGCTTATTTGATCCACCTTAAATCTAAGGCAATGTTGCTAACCATTGTCAGTATTTTCCTCTTGTTGAATATCACATGTCTATAGTCTGCCATCCCATTAAAAGGAAGTGAAATAGTACATATAATGTGTTGTAACCTTTGTCTCAACTTCATTTTATAGTGTAGTTATTTTGTGCTAGTGAGTCATCTCCATTGTGGTCTAATCACAGGTCTTCTGCTAAAAAGTCATCCGCATTGCAGTCCCAATGCAAGCAACATCTTCTCTGTGTTTACCTGTTGCTGTTTATCATGTCCTTGGCTGTCAATGCATGCCATTCTTTTAACTCTTGGTTTTTTCTTTGATCTTTTGTTTTCAAATACATGCATTTTCACTAATACTTCATTACTACCTTTGTTAATATTACTATAGCAAAACTTTGCATGATTATAGCAACTTTTGTTTGCTTTGCTTAACAGAAAGAATGAAGTTTTAACTGGATTTCACATAAGTACTCTGTATTCAGTTGAAAAACCTTGGGCTTATTTACAGTTTCTGTTACTACCTATGTAAAATAAAAAAAAAAAGAAGTGAAAGCTCTGCATTGCATACATACAAATGATCCATTAGTTGAAAAGTGAAGACACACTATTTTAAGGAAAATGAGTGCTTCAGCATTTCTAAACCCTTACATTTTTAATAGTTTGTCAAATAGCTGCTTACTTTCTTAAAAAACTATCTTCTAGAATTGCTACAAATGCATGTTTACTATTTTAAATTCATAGTTTTAAGTAGATGTGTTTGGGTTCATTTTGTTGATGATGTGTATGGGATTGAAATACTGGGCAATAAAGAAACTCTAAATTTCTTTCTGTACATTAGTCAAAAGACTGACCATATGAATCCTCAAATTTATAGATACTTAAATACAGTTGCAGATAAAGGTTAATTAAATAATATTATTATAGCTTATAAAATAATTATGAATATTGAATCATGGAGCTCATCTCTGTTAGGTGACCATTAAGTAGTATGGCCAGAAGCATGCTGCATCTGCATGATTAATTTGTGTATAAATATAAGAACAATTAAGTGGACTCTTTAAACAAACTGCTACTTAACAAGACTGTTTAGTAAAGGAAATTCTCCCACTTTATTAAAACTTATATGTAAATAATAATATATATAATTCAATATAATTCTTAATAATTGGTATTATGTTAACACATTTATTAATATTTGTATAATTATTGTTTATAACATTATTAAAATGGTGTGATACTATATAGAGATAATATATAAATAACATATGTCTATATATCTAGATTTCAATAAGTGGGAAATTTCCCACCATAAATTCAAAACTATATTTTAGTTATGTTCAGTGTCAATACTTATTATCAAAATAATGCCAAAAGCGCCTAGAACAAGTAGGTAGGTACCATTTTGGGCACCAGCTCAGGATAACACTGAAGTATGTACTCACAGTTGATTGTAAATGCCATTAAAGTCAGAGATTGCCGTAATTAAATATTTTGTAAATGGATTTAACATATTTCATTGCTGTTTCTTCTATTTTGATTTCTTCTCATAGATCATAGACAGGTATTTTTTCTCTTACAGAACATTAGCTTACTTTGTGTGTGCCATTAAGTGAACTGTTATATTGCCATAAGATACTACTTAACATACAGCATAAAGTTTATGCTATAAAATATGGCCAACACTAGGAGATGCTGCTATGTGGTATTTTCGCTCTCTTAAAATTTCTGCATGTAATGAGAAATATTTCACATTCACATGAAGGACTGTTTTCAGGAATCCAATTATAGCAGGCTACTCTCATAGAGCTTCTGCTTTTATTTTATTGTCTACTTAGTAAAATAATTCTATCGTATTAGGCAGACACTCCAGTACTGTTATTTATCCTCCTGTAAACCCAAAACAGGCAGTCGATTTCTGCTTGGTGATAATACTATAATGGTCTAATTATTTCTGTAGTACTTAGAGTGGTTGGAGCAAACCTCATTTCCTGCTGCTGTTGTGTGCCATTAACTGGAGTAACAAGTAGCCCTGTAGAACACAATGGAAATTCCACATAAAAGAGAAAGCATTACTTACTATTGTGTAGTCATCTAGTTTTGTTTCAGTTGTTTCATAGCCTTAATTAGTCTGTTTATTTCATTTCTATCAACAGCTATTATATTGGAGATAATGCTCTGACACTATATGCTGCAAATAGTGAATTAGGGCTTTTTATATTTAAACTTGTTTTAAGAATCATATTAAAATATTATGTAGCCCCAGTTCTGTGCTGAAGGGTTTGTAGTGAAATCCTCTTTAATCAACTTTGAAGGTATTCATGTGGATGCTTCCTTGTGAAGATGAATAGCTGGAACATTGGCCACAGTAGACAGTAGAAGTCAGAATTTACTAGTAATTCTGTTAGTTAAAGGACAGACACTTAAGCCTATGTTGGTATCACAATGTTGAGGATAATCAGTTTTAACCTGAAGTGACATATCTTGCACAGAATGGGATGTTTATCACTATGCTCTTGTATTTTGTCTGCAACTAATGGTGCTTTCAAATCAATATTGAACAGAGCGTTTAAAAGACATTTTTGTCATCTCTATGCGAGGACAGATACAAGAAAACAGAACTGCTAGTGAAAACATATCTTTGCTGACTTTTTTCACTATTGGGACTCTGAGACAGATTAAGATAATTTTAATAAAACTGTGTTTTGATGGCAGGCATGAAATACACTGTATAGAGCTCAAGTATACTGTGCTGGTTTTGCTCAAAACTCTAGAAGTTCAAACAGTACATGCCAAACACTGAACATTAGCAGGTCTAAATTGCTTCCTGATGGTATGATTGCATTGGGAAGTTACAGGCTTGTGCTCTGCGAGTTTGACATATTCTGATATAAGGAACTGAACAGCTTTTAATCCTGTCCAGAAATGAACTGGTGAAAATTAGGATCTTAATCTGATTGCCTGAGCATATTAGAAACAAATTTATAACACATATTGTTTCTAAATTTTTTAATGGATATGGTTAGCTTTTCTTTTGATACCTTGTTATCTTTAGTGGCCTGTTATTTAAGAACAGATTTTTACTGTTGATTGTGGAGAGCAGTAACTGATTTGTACAAAGAATTTATACAAATTGTGAGGAATATGAATTTAGACTCACACTGATGTTGTTATAACGCTTTTTATAAATAGACCTTTTTTACTTAGAACTTGTTCCTTCACTTCTAGGATGCTGTGTGAGAAGGTATCTTGGGGGTTTTTTTGGTGTATCAAACGGAGCTTATCTGTCTTTTCAGTTCTTCCTGCACTAAGTTGTTAGAAGTTCTCAGTCTTCAATATTGGAACATTGGTTGATCAAGGGTAGGGTTTTTTTAGGATGATCTTATATGTTTTTTCTGTAAGCTTCCTTGATTTACTGTTCTCATTCAAGTAATGCCACAATTTGTCAAGATTGGAAGACTTTCACATTTGTAAAGGCATATAATCATACTTATTAATTAAAAGATGATTCCTATGTACAGAGCAGTGAGTTCTCAATATATAAACAAAATAATTTTCATCAGCTTGTTTTTATGTGTTGGAGGGGGGAATTGCTTCAAAATTATTTTTAACTGTCTGCTATAACCAGAATAATTCCGTTTACAAGTATAAGAAATGACACATATTTCAAGGGAGTGTTTATCTTCCTTCTCTCTGTCAATACCTATTTTTTTGCCAGTTACCAGACTATGTCAGTAAACTCTCAGATTAAAGGAAAGGTGGTTGTTACCCAGTCCAGTTTGCAATAGTATTCTGTTGTTTTAAGATTCATCAGAATTTAAAATTCAGTACCCCAAGATTCACCCAATCAAGCTTTGGAGATTTAATGTGTGTAACTACCTTTCGTAAAACAGAAGGTATTTCAAACTGGCTTTAGAGTCAAGGACATCCAGTCAGCTCTTGATTTTCCATCTGTGTGTTACCCAACCTGGGAGTAAAGCACATCATGGGCTCCATGCATGCCAGCAGCACTATTGGTGTAATTGGGATGCAGTATTTGCTTGCTCGCCTGCGGGGTTCTGGTTGGCCCAACATGAGAGCATTCACTGCTTTGTGAGTAAAAAAGATCACTCACGTTTACTTTCATCCTTGCACTTTAAAAATGTGTTCTGGCAGTCTAATTTTAAATAGATAGATGATCCACAGTTTTGGATTATGTGGTTTATACAAACCCTTTGTTACTTTTACAAATTGAAAATAGACCATATATGCCTTAAACACACTCTGTTTTGCTGTTAGGTCCACTGCTTTTTAAAAACTGCCAGAAGTTTGTCACTGAAGAAAGAATGTGTCAGATAATTCTATTCACCTATTTAACTAGAATCAGAACATTAAGAAAATTGGAAGTCAGTAACTAGTGATGTACCCCAGGGGTCAGTACTGAGTTCAATACTGTTTCACATCTTTATTAATGATCTGGATGGTGGGGCAGAGTGCACCCTCAGAATATTTGCTGATGACACAAAACTGTGAGGAAGGGCCAATACACCAGTCATGCTGCCATCCAGAGGGACCTGGACATGTTGGAGAAGTGGGCTGACAGGAACCTCATGTAGTTCAACAAGGGGAAGTGCAAAGTCCTGCACCTGGGGAGGAACAGTGTCAGCCACCAGTACATGCTGGGGGCTGCCCAGCTGGAAAGCAGCCTGGCAGATAAGGACCTGGGGTCCTGGTGGACACCAGGTCAAACATGCACTAGCAGTGTGTCCTTGCAGCAAAGAGGGTGAATGGTATCCTGGACTGCATTAGAAGTGTTGCCAGCAGATCGAGGGAGGTGATTGTTCCCCTCTACTCAGCACAGCTGAGGCTACGCTTGGGGTACTGTGTCCAGTTCTGGTCTCCCCAGTACAAGAGAGACATGGACATACTGGAGAGAGTCCCACAAAGGGCCAGCAAGATGGTGAAGGGACTGGAGCATCTCTCCTGTGAGGACAGGCTGAGGGAGCTGGGACTGTTCAGCCTGGAGAAGAGAAGGCTCAGGGGGATCTTGTAGATGTATATAAACACCTTCAGGGAGGGTGCCAAGAGGATGGAGCCAGGCTCGTGTCAGTGGTGCCCAGCGACAGGACCAGAGGCAATGGGCACAGACTGAAACACAGGAGGTTCCTTCTGAACATCAGGAAACTCTTTCACTGTCAGGGTGACCAAGCTCTGACACAGGTTGCCCAGGGAGGTGGTGGAATCTCCCTCTTTGGAGATATGCAAAAGCCATGTGGGAATGGTCCTGGGCACCCAGCTCTAGGTGATTCTGCTTGAGCAGGGGCTTGGACCAGATGACATCCAGAAGTCCCTGTCAACCTCAACTATTATATGATTCTGTGAAAATGGAGCGGTTTCTGGCTTTCCTGTAAAATTACCGTGTTTACAAAAAAATGAATCAAGCAAAAATGGAATCAGTGGGTTTTATTTATAGTTTGTCAGGTATTTATTTTCTGGGAGTTTTCGTTAAGGGACGCCCTATAAAGCCATCATATCCAGATTGTTTGTACTAAAAGCAAGATGAATAAACAAAGCAGTTGGCCATTAAGGTGCTAATCCAGTTTACAATTAATCCAACTTAATATTTGAAGGGCATTGGAGTTACACTTCATAACAGCAGACTTTTTTCTTTAATATTGTCTTATTTTATTTCTTACACTATGAAATATAAATACAAATGGCATCCTAAGAAGATCCTATATGAAACTTTTAAAATATAGTGTCTTCTCACACTACTAAGAAAGGCAGTACATAAAATTGTGTAACAGTATGTTATTTGCAAAGTTACAAGAAACAAAGAACGGAGCAATGGCTGACTACACACTAGCAAATAACTACTCTGATGTGGAAAGCTCCACCACTTTGATGTTTTGTCTTTGCCTGCAACAATAAAATATATTTTAGAAAAGAATCTTTAATACAGTTATATCAATCAGAACATGGCATTGCAGTGTTTATATAATGTCTCTCCCACTTATCTTTGTCCTAAATCAGTTCTTCAGACACTTTTTTTACAAACACAAATTCCCTTTTGGAAATCCTCCACGCTGACCCCTTACCCTCCTCAGACAACAAGACAGCAAGTTTGTTCTTCCAAGGAAGAAGACTGTGAAGTCACAGTAATAGTTGTTTACGTTCAACTTCCGGTGTCTAATACACAGTTAACATTGCCCAAGAAGTAAAACACTTTGTTACCCCTCCCAACACATCAGTGTAGAATTTAAGAAACACCACTGCAAATGATCAATTAAAAATTAATTACTCTCATGTAACCAATAGGACCTTTATTCTAACTAATAGGATCTTTATTCAGAATTTTTATAAACACCTACAGCAACCATTCTGTGATTAGAGAAGTATATTTATCACAAATTATCAATTATTTTTGTCAACAATTTTCATATAAGTCTGTATTTAATGTACACTACTGAAGATTTTGGGTGTTTCAAAAACATGCTGTGCAGCTTTCACTTTTAAGCACCTAGTATTTAAGGGGAGTTAGGGAAACTGCATTTTGAAAGGTGAGTTCTTTTTTCTTAGGCTAGCCTCAAACTGACAGGTCGAGGAGAGCAGCTAATACCTGCATTTTGTTTGATCTCATACCCCTAATGAGAGATAAATGTGAGTATCCTATCTATTGCGTCTTACTGTCCCATCTGTCTGTTTTTCTAGGAGGTGATTTCCTGTCCTTTTTAAGAAAAAAGAAGGATGAGCTAAAAACCAAACAGTTGGTAAAATTTTCATTAGATGCTGCTTCTGGTATGGCATATCTTGAATCTAAAAACTGTATACATAGGTAAGGAAGATTTTTTTTTCTCACTATTGTAATTTAGATCATTGGAAATGCTAGCTCTTTAAGTGCGTATGGTGCTTATTATCAACAGGAGTGATCCCTACAATTTAAAAAAAAAGGCTACACTTTTTCTGAAAGAAGGTCATTATTGCTTGTCTAATTCAAAACTGTTCTGTTCATTTGGATGAAAATAAGTACTACATTATTTGATCCGTATAGTTTGTTGCTGTTAATGCGAGTTAAATTTTTTTTTTCACCATAATAGTGTGCATTATAAGGAGCATAATTCATATGGTGGCAATGTATCATGGCAAAAAGCAATCCTTGAGGCTTGTAGCCTATCTGAATTTACACATACTTGCATGGCCAGCAAAGAAGTTAAGTTACATTTGGTGTTGTATTTCAGAAGAATCCACTGGTTTCTCATATAACAAAGGGAGAAAAACTAGAATTCTTTATGTTAAAATATTAATTGCTTGGACTGCTTTCTCTAAAATCTAGAAGATTATCAGGCATTACACTCTTGGAGTACCTTATTTCTGTTCCTACCATTCCTTTTTGTTGTTTCTTATCCAATTTGATTGTGCCATGGCGCTGCTTAGACTCAGTTTGTGTCAAAGGAAACGTACTTAATTTCCACCTGTTCTTCTCTCAGAATATCACAGTATATACCCTGCTACAATGATATAGCTGAAATATGAGACACAAACATGATGATAACCCACTTTACAGAAAAATTATGAAGAACAAGATTTCATTTGTAACATTGATGACTTCCGCTTTGTGTTGTAGAACATTTGTAGGTGAACTGTGTGCCACTTCACTTACATAATCAGCCCATTTCATATTTAGCACTGTTCTGATGAATGCTGTTATTGGAGACCTGAGTGGCATTTCTCTTAGATTTTTATCAACAGTGAATTGTTCAGCTGCAGTCATGCAGGTCAAGAAGTAGATTTCTCTTTAAAAACATTCTTCCAACAAGAGTAAGCTCAAAACCTTTTTATAAAATCTTACAGTATTGTTGTAAGTGTCATATATTTTTTGCTCTTTTTTGTGTTCAACTTGATTTAAGGAAGCTTAAATAGAATAGTAATCTTATGCTGTTTCCAAAACATGGAAAATTATTCTGAAACATTAGTTGAAAGACTTCTGCAGAATCATGATACATAAGAAACACGAAAGAAAAAAACCCTAACTCACAGTATAAAACTATGGAATATTCCTTTGGGGAAATCCCAGACAAATATTATAAGTACCATGGGAAAAAAGTAGGATTAAGGTCCCAGCATTCTGTCATGGTAGAATGTGTTTCAGCCTGGCTCTGTTTGCCAAGAAAATAACAGCATAAAAATCAGAGCAAGTAACAGCATTAGTGATTTACACTAGCCTCATGAATGCTCTGGTGCTTAATAATTTCTGTAACTGTCAGATCAATGTTAAATCAGAAATGCCTGTTTACAAGTCCTGTGTTCTTAGAAAATCAAACCAAGGGGAAAAGTAATAGCTGGATAACTAAAATTTTCTGTTATTATTGTGTAATGTCTTAGCTGGTAATTGCAATTACTGAAGAAGAATATGGTATTTATCCTTTAAATGCTAGTGTGATGCCAGCAAAATAAAAATTTTAGAAACAATTATTCTTGGAGAAATGCTCTCTCCACTCCCCCTTTTTCTTTTTTTTTTTAACTCTGGAAAAAGGGTATCTTTGCTCATCTATGTGGATTACCACTGTTCTAACTACTATAGATGACAATGTGGCTTCAGTGTATCGGGGCTGGTGGTTAGCGGCGAATAGGAACAGCTATTCTTAAGGTGTGTTTACAAAGCTAATGGTGATTCAGAGAATATATTTCAGTGAGAAGATATATGTAGCTATGTCTTACCATATGAAGATTTCATTGTTTTCAGTTAGAAAGCTGAATACAAATGTCATATAGATCTCAAGTCAGGAAAAAGATATATAATCTGATGTGTTTTGTTTGTGCCATAGACTTGCCAATGCACACAAGCCTAGGTTACACATACTATGGTACAAGTAGTGAGAAAAGTTCTTTCCCGCTCTTTACTTGCTAACTTTCAAAATCTTCACAAAATGTGTTTATTATTATCACAGATTGTCACAGGATGTTATCAGAGAGTGCTACCACTTTTGTTAAAGGCAGAAACAAAATTTTTAGTAAACCTGTCCTGAAGAAGGCTACCATTTTAAAATGTAGCCAAGCAAGCAAACAGTATCTTCAGGAAGACTGCTTACTTTTATGAAACACACAGGTTAATAAATCAAAATATGCATTTCCAGTATTATTTTACCAATATTATTTTCTGGGATATTCAAGATTATTTTTGCATTTATGTGGTTGGCCATAGTATGTGCTTACTATATTTATGAGATAATTCTTCTGAATTTGATAGGTAAACATAATGAAAATTTCTAAATCAGGACAACCACCAACCTAGTGTATTGATTTTAGCAGTAATGATAGAGGGACTTATGGGTGGGGGTTTTTGAGTTAGTAATAGAGGTTAATTGGCAAATGCTTTCTCTAAGAAGGTAGCCCATGAAGTTTTAAAATGTGTTTTACCAAAGGCTAAACTGCATTTTAGTAGGATTAGCGTACATAAAATCTTTCTAGGTCTATTCGCTGTTTGAGGAGTTTGAGCATTTATCCAGAATTTCTGGGCAACCTGGGGGATGGCTGGAGATATATTTGTCTGGAAACCCTGTCTGCCAAAGGACCACAGAACATCTGTTGCTTGCTGGGTACTTTGAACCTGCTGCACACTAGCAGGTGCAACACTCTTGCTGCTGTGCTGCACGTACACTGAAGAAGGGAATGACAGGCTACCGGGGAAAAGTCAAACTGTCTCGTGCTTTGTAAGCAAGCTTTTAGGTGTTCAGGACTCAGAACCCCACTGGAGTTTCAGCCCCTCCTTGCCAAAGCACTGAAGGTGCAGCTGTGTGACTGCATGGTCTGTACAAGGAATTTGGGAGCCCTTGTTCCCTCCGTTTTAGGTCAGGTAAGACAAATTAATCATGGGTACATTTAAAGTTGAGAGCATGTAGATTAGAATGGAACAGTTTAATTCATTGTAGGAAGAAGTTTAAGCACTATGTAAAAAAAAAAAAAAATTTTTTTTTGAAAGAACAATAAACTTGTTCTTTTTTGTCAGAAACTTCATCAAGTGAAAGTGGTTCTCAGATAAAAAAGAGGTAAGAAAATTAACTGGAGAGAAAATGAACTAAGCAGCATAATGGTTTTTATCTTGTTTAAATGTCCATAGGCTTTGATTACTACTGCTTAAGAAGGATCAGTAATATATAATTAGAAATAGTTTCTGTTATGTAGGTTGCAGCAAACCAAATTGTTTTGCTTCATGCTGTTGTTTTTCTGTAGTATTCTATTTGTTGTCTTAAAGATCTGTTCAGAACCCTCACATTTTTTTAGCAGTTTAGGTGACCATAGTTTAGTACCATGTGTATTTGACTTGATGTTAATGTGAAACTACAGGCTTCTCAGCAGTTTATTAAATTTTTTTTTAATGCCACTTTGTAGTTGTAGCAGCACTAGCTATACTTAGCCTTTTTATTTTAAAATTCTACATAAATCTGTATTGGCTTTCTGAAATCGCTTTTTGAGTAATACTTTGACTTAGCCTTTCAGTAGTGGGGCCAGTGCAACAACTAATCTGCTCTTTTTTTTTCTATTTTTGTATGTGCAATGGTGTTTCAGTAGGTGCAAATATAAAGTTAAAATTGGTCATACTTAGAATGCTTAATGCATGTGAGGGATTATTTGATCTGCATTTTCATCTCCTCTAGCATCCAGATATCACTTGCTCTTTGCTATCTCTTTGTTCTGTTAAAAGAGCAGAAATGAGTGGGCTTAAAGAGGAAAAAAAAAAAAAAAAAGCTGCACTGAAAGATGTTATTAAAAGAAATAAGAGTGGTTGAACATATACAGAAGAATGTAGTCATTTCATCTCCATTTAATTAACATGAGGTTGAGGAATTGTTTCTTGCTTTTCATTTTTACCATATGCTATTGTTTAGATAGTTCCATTTTTTCCATCAATTAGAAACAGAAGATAAGGGTGGAGATGTGAAAATTTCAGTTGGTTCAATAAGCATTTATGAGTGGTCTTCTTTTCCAGTATTGGATTTGCATGTGATGAATGCATTTTTACCATAATTTATTTTTAGTTTCCAAACCAGTCCTGTGGGAATATAGGAGAGAAGCTGCAACAACCCAGTTCAGACAATTTGGACATGCCTATTGTTTGTTTTATTTTTCCCTCTCTTTACTGCTAACATTTTGTAATGAAAATAATTCAAATTATGGTAGAATTCAGTTGGAAAAATATTTTAATACTGAGAGAAGCAATTATGTGTAGGATTTGCTCTGTTTTTATCATTTGATGGTCAGTACAACCTTTCAAAATCAGAGACAGGTCTTTAAAATATTTCTGTGTGGAAAATTGTGTACGAGTAATGCATATATAATTCTAATTGAAACTAGCAGAAATAGTTTTCTTTTTTTCAGTTAGCTGCTGTGCTCCTTGATAGTGTTCTGCACAGTTTCACTGCTTTACTTGAGAAGTAGATTGATTTTTACCTTGTTTAAGAGCTTTTACAAATACATTAAGAACCAGCTTATTTTTTAAAATAATTTAATGTGAACCTCATGAGGTTCAACAAGGCCAAGTGCAAGGTCCTGCACATGGGTCAGGGCAACCCCTGGTACCAATACAGGCTGAGAGATGAAGGGATTGAGAGCAGAGGAGAAGGACTTGAGGGTGTTGGTGGATGAAAAGCTGGACATGAGGCAGCAATGTGTACTTGCAGCCCAGAAAGCTGATTGTATCCTGGGCTGCATCAAAAGAAGGGTGGCCAGCAGGTGGAGGGAGGTGATTCTCCCCCTCTACTCCACTCTGGTGAGACCCCACCTGGAGTACTGTGTTCAGCTCTGGGGCCCCCGGCATAAGAAGGACACGGACCTGTTGGAGCGACTCCAGAGGAGGGCCACAAAGATGATCAGAGAGCTGGAACACCTCTGATGTGAAGAAAGGCTGAGAGAGTTGGGGTTGTTCAGCCTGGAAAAGAGAAGGCTCCGGGGAGACCTTATTGTGGCTTTTCACTATATAAAGAGGGCTTACAAGAAAGATGGGCAAATACTTTTTTACCTGTAGTGGTGGCAACAGGACAAGTGGCAACGGTTTTAAACTAAAAGAGGTTTATATTAAACATAAGGAAGAAATTTTTTACAGTGAGGTTGGTGAGACCCTGGAACAGGTTGCCCAGAGAGGTTGTGGATCCCCCATCCCTGGAAGTGTTCAAGGCCAGGTTGGATGGGGCTTTGAGCAACCTGGTCTAGTGGAAGTTGTCCCTGCCC
>JAVJGG010000074.1:23778673-23811215 GCA_035590195.1 Aviceda cuculoides | reverse complement strand
TCTATTAAACTGTTCTTATCTCAACCCAGGAGTTTTACTTCTTTTCCTGATTTCCTCCCCCATCCCACTGCGGGGGGCGGGGGGGGGAGTGAGTGAGCGGCTACGTGGTGCTTAGTTGCTGGCTGGGGTTAAGCCACGACAAAGTTTTAAAACACATGGAAGAAAAGATAATCAGAAGATTGCAGGGTGTACCATGGAAAGGCAGTCTCTGTATTCCAGTAGTCCTCTGGGTCACTTTGACAAATGCCCAGTTTCTGTAGTGAGAACCATCTATGAGAAAATGACAGGGGGAGTACTTCATGGGGGCATATGGAACTGTAGGATCAACTGAACTCTCAAGATTTATGAATTATGAATTCATTACAAATCAAAAGCTCAAATTTTTACAGAGAAAAAAGTAACTAAAAAGGATTTTAAGTGAATGCATTATCATCTTCTACCTTGTCAGGTATAATAGGCTAAAATTTGATCTCTGGTCCCTATTAAAATTGCTATTGTCCTTTTAAATGTCACAGGCATTGAACATAGTAGATAGTTCTGGAAATGTTTATGGGTTTGTACATAAAAGGTAGTGCTGGGGTGAATGAAAAGAAGAATTCCTGTGACTTCCTCAGTTTATGATTCAGTTCTATTTCATTTCAATAGGTAGATTTTAGAGGTTTTGTACATACATACACCTTTCATATTATGTTCAACTGCAATGCTAGGTGACAAAAATACCTTGATAACACAAAGGAGATAAACGTTTAAAAATCATGCATGACAAGATTACCTAATATCCCTTCCAAATTACCTAGCCTATCTTTCTTTTTAGTTTAATATACATACCTCTATGAACTTGGTCTTACTCTTCTTACATTTAAGAAACAATAGTGAATGTTCTTTATCTGATTCCACAGTGTGACTAACATACTTTTAAAGCCTATGGAGAAAAACTGAAAACATATATTGTAATTTCCTATTCATAGCTGTACTCTTCTTATTGTTCTGAATAATTTAATTTGTTTATTTCTTTCGTTTATTGCCTTATAAATAGCTTCATAATAAAAATAATGCTCTGGACTTCCTGGTTTTAAGTTGTACTTGATTTTTACCATTAGTGCTGCCCTTCCTTTTATCTTCTGTAAATATTTTTCCATTGTTGTTTGTTTTGCTTTCTCTTACTGTGGAAGGCCTGAGACCTCTGCTGTTTATACATAGAATAATTGTAGGAAATGGAGCAGGAGAAAGTCATGTTCCCAAGTCAAAACTATAACTCATGATGATTACCTTTGATGATATTCTATTACTACAGTTACTTTGTCACAGTTAAGATTGCAGACATGCTTAGTTACAACAGTAGATCAAAATATTTCTTACCTCCTTCTGTAGGTCCTCTGTTCAGGAGTATGTAAACTTTTTATGTTGGAAAAGAAGTCAGCAGAACTAATCCATGTAGAGGAAAGGAACATTTGCTACCAGTAAGAACTGATAAGAAGTTACTGCTTTGCTTAGTGAGAGGAGCTATAGCAAACTTGCTGAGGGTGCACTCTGCCCTGTTATCAAGATCACTAATGAAGATGTTAAATAAGACTGAACCCAGTGTTGACCCCTGGGGTACACCAGTAGTTACTGGCCTCCAACTAGACTTTGTGCCGCTGACCAGCTCCCTCTGGGACCACCCTTTCAGCCAGTTTTCAGTCCACCTCACTGTCTGCTCACCCAGCCCATATTTCAACAGCTTCTTTGTGAGGATTTTACAGCAGGCAGTGTCAAAAGCTTTACTTAGGCTACTGACGCAGACAATATCCACTGCTCTCCCTTCATCTACCAAGCCGGTCACTTCATCGTAGAACGTGATCAGGTTGGTCAAGCATGACTTCCCCTTGGTGAATCTATGCTGACTACTCCTGATGACTTTCTTGTCCTTCATGTGCCTGGAAATTGTTTCCAGGATTAGCTGCTCCATCACCTTCCCAGGGATCAAGGTGAGGCTGGCCAGCCTGTAGTTACCTGGGTCCTCCTTGAAGACAGGAGTGGCATTTGCTTTACTCTAGTCCGCAGGCACTTCTCCCAGTCACCATGATGGATGAAAGATTATTGAGAGTGGCTTTGCAGTGACATCAGCCAACTCCCTCAGCTCTCTTCGGTGCATCCCATCAGGGCCCATGGGCTTACATAAGTCCACTTTGCTTAAGTATTCCCTGACAAGATCCTTTTCCACCAAGTGTGCATCTTCCTTGCTCCAGACGTTCTCCCTGGTCTCTGAGGCCTGGGATTCCTGAAGGCAGGTCTTGCTAGTTAAACTGAGGTGAAAGCGGCATTCGGTACCTCAGCCTTTTCCATGTCCTGTGTCACCAGGTGCCCTACCTCATTCAGCAGTGGGCCCACATTGTGCCTAGACTTTCTTTCATCACCTGTGTACTTACAGAAGCCCTTCTTGTTGTCTTTGACATCTCTGGCTGGTTTCAATCCCATTTGGGCTTTAGCTTTTCTAACTTCATCTCTGGATACCCAGACAATGTTTCTGTATTCCTCCCACATTACCTGTTTTTGTGTTTGAACTTGTCCAGGAGCTCCTTGTTCATCCTTGCAGTCCTCCTGGCATTTTTGCCCAACTTCCTACTCACTGGGAAGTTGCCTTCATTGCTGTGAGTACATCTCTTTGGTCCAGGGTATGGACAATATGCTGGAACAGCCACTTATCTGTGGCTTCTGAATGATTAGCTGCTAATTTACTTAACTGATTGCTCATTCTCCAGCTTATCACCAAGTCAGAGACCTCCCTCAGTTGATGGCAGCAGAGAGCTGTGGAAGGCCACTGCCTATCTTAGCAAACCAGAAGAGTAAGAGAGTTAAGATGATGGAAAATATAAAAGTTAAGAAAACAGGAAGGAGGAAGAATAAATGGATAAAGTGCAAGTGGGAAGGGAACTTCTTAAGGAGACAAAAAAGGGAAGAGGTATGAGAATACAAGTTGATCCTTTGTGAAAAAGAGCAAAGAAATTTACTCCCATCTTAATATTTATTATTGATTTCCTCAGTGGGGGAAAAATGGGAACAGGATTAAAACTTAGAGGGTAGCTACTTCCTAAGACAGGAAACAAACCTATGCAGGTTGCTGCCTTTAGGGATGACAAGTGTACTGACAATTCACCATGCCCAACTTAAATGTCATTGGTACCTGAGCTTTGATTAGTTTAATAATTATCTATCTTGTATAAGTTACTTATTGAAGACTTCCCTCATATTACCTGAAGATCTTTTTTAACACAATGATCTTGAACTGCGCTTTTATCTTTTTAGATTTGTCAATATGCATCAGTTTTCAATGCTAAACATTTTCCCCCTTTTTTTGTGTACCAGGCTACCGAATGTCAACACCGCAAAAATGTCCAGAAGAAATATATAAAATAATGCAGAGGTGCTGGGACTACAAACCAGAAAACCGTCCAAAATTCAGTGAGATTCAGAAAGAGCTGTCTTCAATCAAAAAGAAAGTGACATAGTGATAAACAAGTGCCCAACTCAATGTGTGGGACTTCATTTTCCAGTGAAGTATTTTTTTCCTGTCAAACACTATGCGTTTATACAACATTATTTGCAATATTCTTCTAGGATTACTTTGAAATTAACTGTTTTTTTTATATACACGTGTACCATCTTGAATGATGCCTACACCTGCATTAAAGACATATACTGCGAAATGCTATATATCCAGTCACAGTAATATTGTCATTTAGGTTACATGTAAATATAAAAGCACATACTATAGATTTAAGGGACTGTGGCTTTTATCTGTTTTACAGCAAGTAACTGCTAGTGACATTTTTCAGAGGTTTTCTACTTTAAGCTGTGTTCTCACTCACCTATCCCTGTCCAGTATGTCAACACCAGCAGCACTCTAATGTGGTGACTATCATACATGTTGACCTTAAAACTGAAGACAGTTTCGACAAGTATTTCAACTAGAAACTTCTATATTTTTTAAATTCTTTCTGCAACTGATATTTTTAAGTGATACTTTAAGGATGAAGGTCAGTTAGATTCTGAATGCAAATGTACTTACTGAACAGTGAAATCCAGAATTTTCTTGTGTAGGAAATTGAGTTACTTGTGCATTTCTTACCATACTGTAGTAAATACTTCTGACTTTTGATGTGATTTACTTAAGCCACACCTTTTCTTCCTAGAAAGCCATCAGAATTCAGTAATGTCTCCTTTACAATGACCTATGTTTGTTTAAGAAACAAAAAAACCAGTGTCAAGTCTTGACTACGCATGTTAAGAAATACTGCAAAGCATCTGCCTTCCAAAGAATATGTAAAAGCAGTAGGCCAACAGAAAGAGGTTTACGAATGACAGCAGCAGATAACAGCAGCTGATAACAAATATTGTTGATCTTAGAGTAGTTAAGGAATATGAATTGCTAGATTTGCTTTTGATCTGGATTTTTTTCCTTAAATTGGTAATAAATCTCAGAATGCAGCTGGAGCTTACCAAAGTTTATGCTAAGCAAGAGTACATTCCATGCAGTGTCCAAAGGAAAATACTACTTCTGTATGGCATAAGGAAATTGTTCAAGAAACCAAAAAAAAGAAGTATGTTTAAAGCCTCTGACAGACTGAGCAAGGCAGAGTAGAAATACTAACTTCTAACTTTTTTAAGTCATTGCAATCAAATTTGAAAAGACTGAGGACAGTCAAGTTTTAAATGCCACCAGGAATAAAAACCTTGTATATATATATAAAAAAAAAATTCCACCAGAAAGAGTAAAAACTTACTAGATAGGGGGAGGGAGGAAAAGCACAATTTGTTACTCTGGCTCTGGGTCCTCTTTGCAGCTGGAATTATTTTCTAGGGCCCTACATAGAAATAGGAACAAGTTACAGTATCCTGGTCTGAGTTCCAGAGTTAAGTTGCTTAAAATTTTTTAGATCAAGGAATGCCAGTTGCTGCTAATGCAAGTAAGAAACAAGGATTGTAAGTAACACAGCATCTGGAATGTTAATTAGCCCTATATTTTTCTTTTTACAGTTGGATTGAGATGTAGTGAAGTCAATGGCTACATTACATTTTTATTTCTGTTAAGGTGACTATTGTCCACAACATTTTTGCTCTCTAAAATGTATTTATAGTAGTACTGAGTGGTAATGTTTAAGGGCTATGTGTGACCAAAATATGAGTTGTCTGGAAGAGTTTGTCAGTTACATTGGAGTTAGTGTCCAAATAAAACAGTGAATCATCGTGCTGGAGCACATCACCTGCACTTGAGGTGGAACTGTCAGCATCCAAGTATAAGGATTGGTGAGTGCTTCTGACATTTCTTAAGTTCCTTCTTGGAGTTAAGGAAGCATATACATACCCATGAAGGTATAGTGCTTGGAAGACTTGGTGGCATAAATTTAAACTTCCTTATAAGCATACTGGATATATTTACTTCTGTACTTCCAGGTAGCCCAAAGATATTTTTAAAGAGCAATGGGAAATATTCTTGTTAGTTTGTATGCTTTTAAGTAGTACACAAAGATTGTGCCTTAATTTGCTAGTATGCTAATGCAAATGCAACTGTACTAAGATTTAAGGAATGTTCCACAGTCATCTGGAAGAATCCAAGATTCATCCAACTGCAGGTCCTTATGTATCCATCACTGAAGTCTGCAAGTAAGGATAACAGTGTGTCCTCTGTCAGCATTCATAGGTTCTCTGGAGAGTTAATATTCTTATTCTATTTAAAGAGATAAACTGTTTCTTTGCTATATGCCCTCTTGACAGCAAAGAAATACTGGTTTATTTTTATAAAATAAAATACTTTTTTATTTGTCTTAAATTAACCAGTCATCTTGACTCTCACATAAAGATAAAAATTGTACTCATGTTTTATTCTGAAATAGTTAACATTTGTAATTCATACCACACTTCTGTTTAAATTCAAAGACTTTTTAAAACATGCGATTTCTACAGCAGCAAGAAAATTTATTATTATTCCTGAAGTAGGCATCAGGTCAGTTCAAAAATAATAACTCTCTGGGAGAGTACCAGAATGAGTTTGTATGTATAGAATAAATCTAAACACAGATACATGTCTCTTCAATTATTTAAACTGTTTTCTTATCATTAATTTGGCAGTTTGTGGCAGAACTTGTTCATCATGTCTCACTTGTAGTTATTGCAATTATGCAATTTAGGAAGTGGAATCCATACCTATAGATACTGTATTTAAGTTTTTGTAAACTTCTCACAGGAGAGTTCACAAACAAACCTGCCATACAGTGAAATTTAAAAGAAAGATGGGGTATTCAAGAACCAAAGCCACCATATCTGCTTTCTCTGGACTTCTGATGACTCAGTCTTGTATTATTCATAGGTTAGCCAGATACTGGTCATTTGGCTCATGTACTGTGTTTATCCTAGAGAACCTACAAAAAAGTTAAAACTCAGTCTCTTTTGCAATTGTAGTGTTTCAGGTAGGTTCCTACGCCAGCACTGTCCCAACAGGGCACCCTGAGGGAATCCTCAATTTTTTACACTGTTAAATGGGAGATACTCTGAATATTGTTAAGGATCAAGTAGAGGTACCTCAGCCTGTTATGTGAGATTGAATTCAACAGGTTATCTGTTATTTTCATCTTTTCCCAAGGAATTATATTTGTAATTTTAAGAAAGATTGTTTTGAGGGGAAAAAATGCATCCTTAGTTTATTATCAGTAGAAATTAAGCATGCGTATTAGCTTCAGAGTTCAGTCATCAATGAAATCATGAGGATTCCTAAGCATTTCAATTTTATGGAAAGTAAAATAATGAAAAGTGTCTTGTCTGAAAACACACCTTGCTTCAGCACAGTGTGATCTTGTAGAGTCAGCATCCCACAAAGACATTCTCTTTGAAATGTACATTTTCGTTAGTTTCTAATGAAACCAATGAACTAGTTTTTCATTTAGCCACTGCAGTTATATTGCATTTGTTCTTAACAAAAATCTGCCTTTTTGCAGAGTTGCCTAATATTTTTATTGGAAGTTGTTATTGGAACATGCATCACCAGAAGGCTGTCAGTAAGAACTTCAGTCTGTAAAGTAAGCCTGATCTTCTTGATGAGAAACTGAAAAGTGGTTAAGGAAATATTAGGTTGTTCATATTTCAGTATTTTTTCATCTATGTCTTTGACCACCTGTTATGCTTCCTCAAATCCTACAAGCACATCACTAAAACTTAATGCACATCACTAAAACTATGAAATTATCCATTTGTTATCTCTTATAACTATTTAGTTATCCCTTTTGCACCCATTGTAGAGATTCGAAAGAAAAAAACACTTTCTTGAGGTAACAGAGTAACCAACTCTCAGAAGCATTTAGAAATGTCTCCCCCCTCCCCAAATTTTTCCAAATGTGCTGCTGGACAGGTATTAGCAGTAGTGATTAATTACTAGCCCTGTTTCCATTATTCTTGCTGTCATATCCTCTAAATGGCAGTGCCACTGACTCACTTGAAACAGTGCAATATTTGAAGACATGAGTTAGGGTGTAAATAATGTCATCAAATACAATATTCAAGAGCAGTAGCTCTGAAAATGGCTGGTTGTCACAAATAATGATAACTCATTATAAAGATGGAATAAAAAGAAAGAGGCTAATTGAGAAAATCCACTTTTTATAACAGCTGTCCTGTTTGTAGGCAACAGAAATGTTTGTTATGCCAGTGCACTTTGATTTGTAACATTTTTATGACTGAGCATAAAATAGTTTGCTATTAAAAGAAGAGTTCACCAATTAATTTTTTTTCCTTAAAGCACAAAAGGACATGTGATATTGTCGAAAGCATTCTTGCTAGGCAAGTCAGGGTGTGTGGAGGGAAGAATGTGGAGGGAAGAATACTTTTACTACTAACTGAGGTACATATTTTTTTCTTCTTAGAATCATATTCATGCAGTCCTTCCCTTTCAGGAATACAGGACTTTAATTAGTAATTAGAAAGTATCAAGCAAGTCCAGTATTCCTGAAGTTCCAAACAGCCATGAGTTTTTAAGAATAATCTGGTAAATTTGGAACATCGGCTCTATTAAAAATATTTTCTTCTAGTTTCCTTCTGCAGATTTACTGTAAAAAAAGCAGTCCTTAAACAATCATCAGTAAAAACTTACAAGAAAAATGCATCAAGCTTCTTTAAGAGTAGCTTCAGGAAAGAATATTTTTTGTAATCATGTACTACAATTCCCCCAGGATAGCTTTCCTTTCTAAAAAAAAACCAAAAAAAATCTTACAAAGCTGAAAGCTTCAAGCTGAAACAGAAGAATCCTTTCACTTGTCACATTCTGAATGGTCTTTCAAGTATCGCCACAGTTTCCTGAAACTGATAATGCACATGTGATTTCCAGCTCTTACATACTTTTCAGCACTGCATATTAATGCATTATTAACACACAGCTTTAATTTCAGACCAAGGAAGGAAAGACTCTCTCACGGAAAAGTCCAGCAAGTTCTGCCTGGTAGTTCCCACGTTTTCCTTAACTTCCACATTCAGTTATCAGAGTCATCGTGTTGATTATAATAAGCACCATATAGAAAAGGAGCTGGAAGCTAGACATTGTCTTTAAATCAGCAGCTAATCCCCTAACATTTCACAGCTTTGACTCTAGAAGCCAACTTGGTTTTGGTTCTCTGTCAAATAAGGAAAAGCCATTTCTGTATTTCAGCCTTACTACTAATCTAAAAACCAGGAGGATTCAGAGATATATTTGCTGTTACCTCCACCAATAACTGTAAGTTACCCTTAAGTCCCTGTTGTGTCCCTCTGTCTCTTTGACATAAAATCCTGACTGGAGTGTATGTCCAGGTATAGAACTTGGGTGTTAACTCTGAGCTGTTTTCATTTTCAGGAAGTTGTATATTATTAGCTGGTTTAGAACACCATTTGCTCAGACATCATCTAGGCAGGACTTATTGAGAATGTTCAGATGGTTCGGGCTTTTTTTTCTGTGAGATGAAGGACTAATTAGATTGTTAGCTACACACATTGTTATTTTGCAGCTGTTTCAGATTATAGCTATGAGAGAGTCATTCATTTATTGATCTCAGATTATGTATGCCTTTTCTAAATCAAAAACTGTTAGCTACACTTACAAAAAATGGATAAATAAAGCCTTCAAATATAGTTGACAGAGGTCACAGGAGAGCCATGAACAACATTCTTTCTTCCTCTATCCTCCCAGAATTGAATGCTTTGTAAATAAAACTTGTAATAACTGGCTTTGTGTTTATAGATAAATACGACTTGTGAACCACTATGATAACCTAGGACTCACATTGCTACTAGCAAAGAAGGCTTGGAAAAAAGTGTTCCTAAATTGCTACTATTTGGAGTTGTCATCTAGTTTTAGAACTATAAATGTTTATAGATAAGTACATAACTTAAGTTTTCTGTGTACGGTAAGAGAGACAGTGCATGCTTCTCCATCAAAATGCTTCACCAATTTAAGGCATCTATGCTTTTTAAAAGAAAAATCAGATTGATCAGTGATTCCTTGTCGATTACACGTGTTGAAAGTATGAGCCAGAAGTTTCCACCACTAAAAAAAGAAAGATCCATACTACTGTCTTTGTATACAGTCAGCTTAGTCTTTCTCAACATATAAAGAATTCCGTAATTGTTAAATGCAGTAGTAATACAAAATTGTTGGATTACTGATATGTAAAGTACTTCACTCTGATCTTTTGCTTCAATTCCTAAAGAATCTTTCTGCTCTTTAAAAAGGGCTGCAGTAAGCTTACAGTTCTAGCTGAGCTCTGCTGTAATAATCTGGCCTGTTGCATCTCCCAAACATTTCCTAATTATGATGGCTCCGTGTATCACAAATGGTGCCTGCCCTTCCACTTACTTCCAAAATGTTACTTTTGTGTCAGAAAAGTTCAAATATATCCCTGCTTATGTTTGACTCAAAAATATTGTAGTGATGTTATAACTTGATACCTGTGGCAATGTGTTTGTATGGAAATTGAAGTAACTGTGGATCAAGGTGAAGCACGTTGTTCAGATCATTTTTTTAATCAAGTTAAAAACCCTAAATATATTGTGAATTGTCCACATTGTAAAAGAGATCAGAAAAACAACATTCCTGACTTCCTGTTTACAATATAGAGCATCCTGCTCCTACTAGGGAACAATATAAAGGTAAATACATTCCTTGGAAAAGGAATGATTTCGCTGTCAGACCAGATCTAAACAATATCTTTAAAAGCAGTGACTTAATTCCAACTAAGCCTCGTTGTAAACTTCCTACTTCTGAACAGACCTTTCCAAACAGTGTTAATTTTCATTAATGTCATCCATTTTGCTGTTGGAAATTTGACTTCTGTATATCACATATCATTTACTTATGATTATACCCCCACCACCACCATGAAGTGCTGAGACTTCCAGCTTCAGAATATAAGCATTGCTAAGTTAGTAAAAGTCTACAGGGAACTGATCTTTCACTAAGTGTCTGAGTTGATATGGCTTAATACATTTTAAATGTCACTAAAGTAATTGTTTCAGTTAAAACCTGTTATACAGTTTGAACAGCAGTATTTCTTGCTCAAGATATCTCTGCAATAGTAATATTTGTATTTGGCTTGAACTCAATAGGAAGGTAGAACTGCACCCTCCCCCCTCTCTAGTTTATCAGGGAAGGGAACTGCTGAGTTCAGGTAGCCAATTCAGGTGCTGTCAGTGATCCTGATTGATACGTAGCGTGGATGCAGCCAGGATGCCATAGAGAAGGCCTTGCAGTCTGCATGGCCTCTCTTTAGAATATGCCTACGCTTGGTATAAGTCACTAACAAATCCACCGGAGACTGGAAGTTTCCTATATCTCTGAGTGTGGCTAATTCCTTAAATCACCTGAAGTTGTAGTGCTTAAGGAGAAATAGTGAGTTTTTTTACTTTGTCATGAAATGCAGAAATGCAATATGCAATGGGGATTCTCTGCATTATTTTCCTTCCTTCCACCTCCTACTTTATGTCGTAGATTTAAAGTCTTCAGTAGTTTGAACAACTAGAGTAAACATATCTGTTTCTGCTGTTAATTGTATCATTAGCTGTAACTGACAAGTTAACTTGTTTTTTCCACGAAGCTTCCCACCTAATTTTCACTAAAATGCTAAAAACACAAAATACGAAAAAAGTCATGATATAGGCTCGTCACACAGGACACAAAAGGCAGGCAGGCTCCTACAAAGAAATTTTGAGGACTGAAAGCCAACAGTAAACATCTGTCTCATCCCTTCTGCTAAAGGAGTGTGTAGTTACTTGCATGTTCAAATGACTTCCAGAGATGAAACTTGGACTGCTGTTTTTTCAGTTGCATGTGTTACTTTTCCGTTGTGTAACCGTAGGCAGCTGGAGATGGAGGAGGGGTGCTGGGGAAGGAGGGAAGGTTGGTTCACTGACCTGCTAGCACACACAAGACTTTTGACACCAGTAACCTTGGGTGGGCATATATACTGTTTGCAAATGTGTTTAGATTTCTCTTCAATTTTGTGCCAAAGTATGCACCAGCAAGTTTAATATCAGGTAAAGCACCTTTTATACTCTTTATTGTTTAAAAATAATATATTTGTGAAACAGATCGATAATACATAACACTGGAAATGGGTGCTTCTTCCCAAAAGTACACATGTAAAAAAAAAAGGAAACAACATTTGTCAGTTTATCTGGCTTTTAAGCAAGTCTGGAAATGATAACTATGTAATACACTTCCCAGTTGTCTGTCCTTTATAATTTTAAATAGATCTGCATTTTAACTTTATTTATTTGCCAATTTTTTGTATACTTTAAAGTTACACTTTTAAACTCAAGCTAACTTTTTATTTTCCTAGGCTGTTACAAAACAGAATTTCAGTATTCCTGTAAACTGCAGACCTTTTTTGAATAGTCCTTTGTCTTTTCCTATGGACCAGTTACCACTAATGAGTCTGCAGTCCCCTTTTTACTGTACTCTTCCAATAAACGTAAAATATTTGTATCAAGCTGTCTCATTTTATTTGGTATTTACAGGTTGTGTTTATTCACTTGCTTCTGTAATCAAATGGAAGATCAATTCTAGTAACATGGCTCTTAGGAATAGCTACAATTCAAAATACAATTTTACAAGGAAAAAAATCAATTTTATTTGAATTTTGGGGCCAATTTCTAGAGTTAATATCTCTGTGATCCTCACTCACAGTTTGGCTGTCACTTTTGTTTACATTTTGTATATCAGAAGGTATTGAAAGGAGTACCCTAGTGGGTAGAAGGGAAAGGACAAGTTGAAACAGGCTGAGAACTTCAGAGCTGGAGCTCTGCAGTTTCGAGGATGTTACACCACATGTTTCTCTTGAAGCCAAAATTGTGTTAAGAAGCTAGGCAATGAGAAGTAAACATGCCTATTCTGCACGCCAACAGCAAAGCAAAATCTACAAGCATTTACAGTTAAGAGCAATGCAGGAATCTAAAGGCATATCCAAGCTTTATACTGTTTCTTTTACATGATCTAGGGCTCTGTTCCCTTTATATTAAAAAAAATACTACATTCTAAATACAAGTTGCATTTTAAAGCTGATAGTATAAAGCTACTTTATGCTTTACTTTGAATGAAAACAATCTCTATAATAAGTGCCATTTTCACCAGATTTTGATACAATTTCTTTGATTTCTGTAATCCCTTCTTAATGTAAAGACTGTGATACCAAAATTATGACTGAAGTAAAAAATCAGAATTATACCTTAAAAAATTTTAAACTAATATTTTGAGATCTCGTGGCTAATGTGAAGTATGAATACCCCACTGAAAGACTTCTTCCACTGCCTTATGCTCCCTGCAGATGCGCTTTGTTTAAACACCCAACAACGGGTAGAAAGACAGGTTGTTGTGTACCTGCACCTTTGCACAGTGTTATTAAGCACACTGCGTGCTGGCACAGCACTGCGATTTGCAAGACTTGGTGCCTGACTGAACAAGGAGTTGGCAAAGAAGCAAATTTATGGCACTGGTCCGTAAGTGGGACTGAGGTACCTAGGTTTTGGGTTGGAGTTTTTTTAATAAACTACTATTGTTCCTTCTTACAAACTCTTTGAGGTAGTTTTCCTCACCATGTCCCAATAATCATGAATGGGAGAGATTAAGTCCAAAGCTCATCCCCTGAATTTACCAGTGTGTGTTGAAACAGAAGACAACACAGTATGGGATTGCACATAGCTCTGGTAGAATTCTGCTGAGAGACTAATTTATTAGCAGGGTAATTTTAGAAAAGGTTACTGCAACTAAATCTGTTCCGCTCAGTGATGCCTGGCCTCCAAATAATAAAAACATGTTTGAAAACCTGCTACTGCCAAATATTGAGCAGCATAGGGTCATCAAACTTCCTCATCTGAAGTGTCACATCAATTAATTAGGAATGAGGCTAAAGAAAGGAGCCTTCAAGGTGATCAGGGCCTTTCTACAGTCCTACATTAGAAGTAGATTTAGAGGACTTGGAGTTTAAAAGATTAAGTTGGTAAGACTTCTCAGAAGATCCCAAAAGACGTTAGGCACCTAAAGACCACTTTAAATGGCAGATCACAGCATTTCCATATTCTTGAGATGCCCGATTTAACCATGCAGTCACATCTTCCCCTAACAAACCTAACAGTCTGCAGTAGCAAAATGGTCCCATGCAGGAGAACATACGCCTCAATTCCAACAAAACCACAACACTGTATTTCATATTTCAGTTCAAGCTTTCCACTTGGGACTTTTCCTGCCTATCTGACTTTTGAGCCCTAACCATGCAGGTACTGTACAACTGGCAAAA
The DNA here is from genome assembly GCA_035590195.1 of Aviceda cuculoides. NCBI lineage: Eukaryota > Metazoa > Chordata > Aves > Accipitriformes > Accipitridae > Aviceda > Aviceda cuculoides. Next base: position 23,797,428 of record JAVJGG010000074.1, on the reverse strand, counting down.
CACACAGAAGACATTTGGGCACAGAAGTATTGATCCTGGATAGCAGTGCTTGCATCCATCCAATTTTTTCTAATCAGACAATGTTTGCATGTCAAAGCTAGATCAGTTCTTTCTCTCAGCAAGCGGCAAACATACCTCCCTCCCTTTTAGATCCAAATCCTGCACATGCAAAGATGTTTTGATACTTGGGCACAAAAACTCACTTGAAGTTTGGCAGAAATACTGGTTTTGTTAAATGAGGGAGAGACACTAATCTTGCTCAGAGACGCAGAAGAGGCTCACAGCTGAGGACTCCAAGCAGAATTATGTGCCTGCCTTCAGCCTGATGTAAGGGATTTGGGAATTTAGTGGAAGAGCAGGGAGGGGGAGAATTGTTTTAGGGAGTGGATTTTTTCCTTTCCAACCTATTCAATTTAGTGGCACACTGGGTCTTCTGAGTTCCATGAATATTGCTCCTGGGTCCCTAAGTCTCCACCACCTCCACACTGTGGGAGCTTAACTCGGGCCTAGAACCACAGAGGGCTCAAAAGCCAAGTATGCTTGTATTTAAGATGTTTGGTGGATCTACCCCCCAAAACCAAATAGGTCTGAGGAAACCTGTGATAAGTCGCACTTGCTTAGTGTGGAGCCTGAGGACCATCACAGGTCACTGAGTATGAAGTTCCAGCAGTGCCAGAATTACAACTTTCTGATATGAAAATGGTTTGAAGGATTGTGTGGTCTCCGTCACACACATTCACTGAGGCTACTCTGCAGCTGGATTTCAGTCCTCCTTCAAGTCATGTTCTAGTCATAAGAAAAGCAAAAATACAGTAACATCACTGATATGGTCTGAATTGCAGCTGTACACTTTTCACCTCAAAGGCCATAATACAGATAACCACAGAGAAAATGCAAGCCAATGACACATGCACATACCACTAACACTGCAACTCACAGAGCTCTTCTTTAATGCAGTTTCACCAGTATTCATCTCTTCCTCCATCCTCCTCAGTTCTTTGCAAGTCTGCCACACTAAAAGTACTGCTGCTGAACACTCTGGAGAAATGCATATGGACTAAAGAAATAGCTCTGTGTTGAGAATACAGAATAATGAGACACTGTGCTCTAATTTTCTTATAACTAAGCTCCCACAGCTTTTGATGACGTAATATTCTGCAAACAGAAGTCAGGGAAGACTAAAATCAAACTACTACCTAGCTTTGAATCCTCAAAAGAACAGACTGGCATTTGACTGTCCTACAATGGAAAGAAATATGCATCTTTGTCACCCATTTTCGACTTGTGATGTATTCTTTCTCTGACAGCTGAAGGAAAAATGAGATTGCGTTAGCAACAGCTAGAGTATATTGAAATATTTTTCTATTTCCTCTCTTAAAAGCTTGCATTGCTAAGTGTAAGTCACTAAAGAAAAGGCACAGAGAAAGGTAAGCAGGAAGATCCAATTAAAATTTAGTCTGTGCAATCAGCAGCTATGAAAGCCCATCCTGTTAACACTAACACATAGAAGTCAGCCACTGTAAGTAAAGTTAGACCAACACACACCAAGCCCTTAAATAAGAATTTTGACTCCTAAAGACCCTTGCTCATCTAAACTTACAGCCTTGTGGATTCAAAAAATCCTTTCCAATACACTGTAACCCTGTGTTTGACATGAAAAAAACCTCAGTGACCTAGATCTAGATAGATACAATTAGAACACCTTCTAGTACCATGGAGCTAGATAGGTAGTTTCCATTTCACTCTCAGGATGGACCCAGAGGGTCAGGTCTCTAATGTCTGAGCCTGAGTGGGGGTCATTTTTGTGCTGTGCAGCTGATTTATTGAGAGATACCTTGACTTTCTGTCTTTCCCAGACTTCAGGTGGGCCTGACCTGGGGGGGTGGGACCTGGTGGACCAGGGGTGGTCAAGTCCACCTGCAGTCTGGGGAAAGAGAGAAAGTCATCTCTCAATCAGCTGCATATCACAAAAATAGGGCTATTTGCAGAGAAGCAGGTGCAAAAAAATCAATTAACAAGTGATACAAATGAAAGAATTCCATGTTTTTACCCACATACGGCTTGGTTGTAGTCTAAACTATATGCCAAGACTAAATTTTACTTGACATGGGGACTGAAACCAAACTGATCCCCCACTTAGAAGTCTCAGTGGCTGATTTTGCATTTGGAGCAGAAGCTGGTTTTTATATAAATCCAAATATGCAGATTTAGTCCTTGCATCTGACCTTAACGAGTCTACTGCATGCAGATTTTTCCACTGGTGGAGGTACAGCAAGCTATCTAGGTTTTCATTTTCCTGGCCTTCCCAGACCCTCCCAGTGCTTCTGAGATGAGACACGTCCCTGTATCTCTCGCCTTCAGGGCTAACCCCGGAGGTGTCTTCAGAGCACACCTCCTGAGCAAGCGCCATGCAAAACACTGCCTGGGACACAACTTCTGTCTCCTGCTGCCACATGCACAGCCCAGTGTCACCTGCTAGCCTTTACCTAATGAAACCTGCCCCGATTTTGGACCGAGGGCTGGGTCTGCCACCGAGGGGCTGCCAGCATCCCTCCCCCAGCTGTGGACATTTGGGAGCAAAGTCTCCAAAACTCAAAAATCACAGCCTGTTTCACACAAGCGTGTTCACTGGGCTTAAAATCAAGCCAGCGCGAAGCCCAGGGTGCGAGGTGAGCAATATTTCCAGTGTGCTCATTTCGGAAGTCTGTGTGTTTTTAGAGTGGCTCTTTCATTGTAAGTGCACCATCCAAACGTCCTCAGGTGACCACGGCAATGCCGTCCTCCTCTCCGCGGAGCAAAGCCCTGGCTTGGCACTGGCAGTAAACGGGGAGGGAAGCAAGTCAAGTTAGAAGGCGCTTGGGGTGGTTCATCACAAACAGGCAATCCATGCACTTCAGACATGCTCGGTTCAGTAGCAACAGGCCCAACCCCACAACCTCTTTTTGTTTTTAGAAACAGGAGAGCTTCCCAGCTGGACCCCTGTCACACTGCTGTCCTGGCGGGGTTTCTTGCAGCACCGTAAGAGACAGACAATTTTGCTTTCTTGCTGTGATGTATATAGCAGGATTTCTGTTTGGAACCTACTTCAGCCAGCTCAGACTCAGCAGTTCTGTCAAGCTTAGGATGCTGCTTTTTTTTTTTTTTTTCTTTTTTTTTTCTTTTTTTTTAACAGCAGTGTTTAAGGAGGAACACTATGAAAACCCCCTGCTATTAGAAGCAGTTGTCCAGCTTTGAAGAGGCTGTCAGCCATGTCTGCCTTTTCCTACAGTAGTCGAAATTTCAGATACAAGTGATGCTTTTAATAGTCTGGAAAAAAAGATTTTCAATTGTTATTTGTACAAGCTAGCATGTTTCATCTCCACTTTTCCTTTACAGGAAAACAGGTTTGCCTTGCATTCCAGGACAGAAAATAATTTCCATTGAACCTGTGTCTATGCACTTGTCTTTTGATCCCATCAGATTCACCCTTCATAGTCATTTATATGAGACTGCTGGAACGACAAATGCATTTTTCTGACAAGTGTTTGACATGTTAAGATAACCAATTATGAGGTTTTCTGAATGAGCTGAGCAGTGGAGAGTTATCCACCATCACTCCCAAAACTCACCAGCTTCTGTCCCCACCAATTACACTTGTACATGAACAGCCTGCAGAGCAGCGGCTGAGTATGACACAACAATCTCCTTCTCGTAAACACTTGACAGACCCAATTTAAAAAAAAATATCCAGGACAAGGAAACTTTGAAACTGTTTGGTGTTATAAAACATGGTGAGTTAATCCAGGCAAGAACAGAGCTGTTGGCATCCACCCACCTCTTTTTTTATTTTTTGGAAGTTTGGTCCCTTCAAAAGTGTATGCCAGCCTCCAGCCGACAGGCCTTCAATACACGGCACACAAAGAAATTTTAAATATGAGGCAGTGCACATGAAGCTCCTTAGGGTGGAGCTCACGACAGCAATCACACTTTCACACTGTGGCCCCATGAACCTGAAATTGTCTTGTGTTGTGAAAGAGCTGCAGATGTGCTGGCTGAAAGCAGCAGAGGGCAGGGTCATTCCTCAGCAGTGGAGGTATAAGGGCAGCGCGGACTGCTCTCCCAGGGTAAGCATCCTGTAGGTGTTTACATTAAACAGTCATCGGAGTAAACCACAAAAATGCTAAACGTTCCTGGGACACTCACTGGGCCTCAAGGTTAGCCAGTCCTCCCACGAGCACTGGAATTCCTCTTTGGAGGCCCAGACACAAACAGTTCTCTCCTCTGGTCCCATGAAGCTTTTGTTTTCTCAAGGGAGAGGCAGGTGGGTAGAAAAGTCCTTGCCAGGCAACTGTGACTTTGGCTTTCTCAGCCTCCACAGCTGCAAGGGAGGTTTTACCAAGGCCTTCTGAACAAAGTAAATTGCTGCTCCTTGCAGACCCAATTCCAGCTATGGCTACTGAATTGGGAAAAGCATCAAGTCCCATTCTGGGGCTCCCAGATGGGCTTCATCTAGAAACGTGTCCAAGACACTTGGCTAGCATGGCAGTACCATGTCTTCCCCTAGCAGGGCTCAACCTCCCCCTTCAACAACCGATGTCTATAGCTACCAGCAGCCTGCATACCACTGCCTTGGACCTTGGTGGCTCCCAGCCAGCATCCTGCATCCTTCCACTCATCTGTCCTGCTCTCCTCTGAGCTGAAAGGCACCACTTGAAAGCAGGTCCTGAAAGCCAGAGGCTGTAGATGACTTTGGAAAGTGTAAACAGCATATGCCACAGACTGTCACTCAGGGATTATTAGGTTTATTGCTAGAACTCCTCTAATTACAAGATAACTGTGAAATACAAGTTTTAAGTGAATTTAAAACTAGAAAATGGGGAAAATCCATGCAGACTTTTAATTTTTCTGCAGTTTCTTCATGACCCACTTGTAAGCAGTATCTGCTCTGCAGCCTGACGTTCAACTACACTGGTTTACAGGAGCTTTTATTGGGGTGGGGGAGGGGGGAGAATGGTTTGTCAAGGATATGTTTCAGAAAAAAACTGTGCAGTGCAATTGCAGAAAAGCCAATGTTCAGGCAGTTTTATGCCCAGCCATTCGATATTATAGAGAGAATACTAGACTGCTGGATCTTGCTTTTCATACAGTGTTATCACCACCAATTCATAAGGCATTTTAAGTCCTGACGGTTATCTGCAAATACACCATCCATCTCTTAAAGCCCAATTTCCACACTCAGTCCTAACATTGACTGGAAGAGGGGCTGGGAGCCTGGTCTATGTCAGAGGTGCTTGCAGCACTGCCAGGCAGGAGACCTTCTCCTCCCATCTTCCTTCCAGCCTCTTTTCATCAGAGAAAGATGATGTGCACTGCCAGCTCAAAAGTCACAGTGACAGCCGGGCAGGGGAGGATGCCCCTGCGCCTGGTACGAGTGCTGGCACCCGGAGACAGGCAGCTCAGTGGCTTCCAATGCAGGTCATGGTCGAGTGCCGCCCACCATCCTCAGCCTTGCCTGCAACATCTCCCCCTCATCCAGGACTTCACACCTAAAAGGAAATGCCTTACACAGAACAAGGTGAGTGTTCCTTCCCCTCCGTCTCCACTTTACACTTCGAGGGGCTGATGGTGAAGTCGGACTGAAGCAACAGAATCAAAGAGACAATGTTCTATTACTTAAACCAAGCACCTGATTATTATGGGGAAGAAAAATTAAAGAAGCGTAATCGTTACCTTCTTTCACAATAAAAGTAGCCTTGACTCTGCAAGACATCTTGGGGTGCTCCTTCTGCGAGGTTAATGGCAGCTTACACACCAGAAACACATTACCCTATAACTTTCTGAAGCAAGTAAAATTTGACAAACATCAAAAATCAGAATGTAGCTTGTCTTTCTTTTATTTTAGGTTATTATTAATATTCTTCAGCCACAGGGATATCAAAGTCTTTGGCAGCTATGGATGCAATTTAGCTGCTCCCTAGAGATGGCTTTAGAGAATGTGTAATCAATTTTATAAATGAGCAGCTGGCCTGCACAGCAAGGTGCACTCTGCATTTCACCAAAATGAATAATGAATTGCATATTCTCTGCATTAAGAAGAAGATTGGCATTCCTCTTAGAAAGCGTTTACAGTAAGTCTCATTTCTTTCACATGTTAAAAGACATACTAATGCCTGGTTGTTGTTTAATGTACCCAACTTTTACACACACTACCTGTGCCCAAGCACCATAAGAGATAGCACATCTGAGGGGTCGCTCCCAGACATGGCCATGGTCAGGCACCCAAGTCAGAAGCAGCTTGTGAATATCAGTCTGCCCAGACACTGTGGAGCCTTCAGTGGTAATAGCCATGAGTCAGTCCAAGGCTCCAGCCTTGGACTCGGTCCTTTACTGGCCAAAAAAATTGATAATCTCAGCAAAATGGCAAGTATTTATTTTTATATTGAACAAAAGTATTTCACTGGAGGAGCAGAAAAGCAAATTCCAATGCCACATCTATTTCTCTCAAACATAGTGATCTCTGTGATCCAGGACAAAAGTTTGCTGAGGCCCAAGGGTGTTTTGTTGACTTTCCACTGGCCTTTCAGTCTATAATGTGATTTCTCAGGTCTCTGTGTGGAAATGATTTGTGACTCTCATATATCTATTGAGAATAACCCATCCATTATATAGCCTCCAGCAAAAACTGCACCGTGACAGGTCTTTTGAGGTCAGACAGACTACTGTAATGCTTCAAATGGGCAGGCATGTCATACCTACATTTCTTGTGGTTCCTCACAAAGCAGAGAAAGCAAGCAGAAAGGAAAGGAAGAAAATGTGGGTACTGTAAGACCAAGCACCCACCCTCTTTAGAGTGGCACATTCACACTCAGATGTACATTTTCTTCTGTCAACACAGTCTCTGAATAAATCTCACTTCAGCTGCCCTCCTTCTTCCCCTAGGAAATGTTGTCCTTCCCCCACCAAATGCCAGGAAGCCTTTCCTGAGGTTCCTAGCTGTGCCTGATCAGATTTCACTGGTATTTACATTTTGATTTCTTACTACCAGACACACTTGGAAGACAGCAAGAAGGGAATGAGAGTGGCATCTTTGCTCAGAGCTGGCACAAAGATATCTGTGGGTTTTGTTTCTTCTGACAGCATTGGTTTCATTTAGGAGAGAGCTGTGGCATGAGTGATGGAGGCTGTGTAGTCTATATTCAGCAACAACATAAGCTAGGAGAAGTGCACCTGCAGGAGCATATAGAAATACTGCTAGGCTTCAGGCTCTGTGTGTGCTGCAGGAATTCAGCGCACAGCCCCAAGACTCATGACATTGCTGTAGGCCTGTTGTGTCCCTTCACTTTATAATGGGTTCAGCAAAACACCGATAATCCTCTCTGCACAGGTTTTAACACACAACCACTTTTCTGAGGCACTTCAAGTTTCTGATGCTAGAGAGATGCAAAATTAAACACAGCACCCAAAAGTCCTATTATATCACTGTTCACATTGTGACTTCCTTCTTTTCACTAAATGGGATGTGATAAAGTCAGTGAAGACCTGGAGCACCACATCTGTATTTAAGCCAAAGAAGACCATGCAGAGGTCTTGGCACCTAGTTCTGTTTCCAGCACTGAGGTCATAGATGGCACCACTGTGTGGAATGACACTGCCTTATTCAGGTCTCCTCAACACTTGAGCAGCCATCTAGTATAGTATTTAATGATCCTGGCTGTTGCCAAAAGCTGGCAAGACCCTGCTGGGACATAGAGCTTTATGCTACTGACATACCTACAGCTGTAATCCCAAGCCAGCACAGCAGCTGTGCTAGTGGCAGTTCTCAAACTGGCAATGACCATCGCTGCAGCACTGCCCTCCAGCTGGCAGCCATCCCAGATGGCATGACCAAACAGGGGTGAAAGGGCCTGCTTTTTACCTCTGAGCACCCCTTCTCTTCCTATTGGTGCCCTAGGTGTGAAGACAAGGGACTCGGGATCCAAACGCGGGGTTTAGCAGTTGCTCCTCTCAGAAGGCACCAGAGTTCAGTTCTGTGCCTTCAAGGCAACGCTTGGATATCATCTGTGTCGTTGTACCGAGAGCAACACAGAGGTGCTCATCGCAGTGGGTAGGCTCTTCACTTCTGCATTCTGCTTCTTGATTATTCAGCTGTGCTTGTCTTCTGTTCTCAGATCACCTACCAGTTTTAGACTAGCTAACTGACATTTAGACTTCACAAAAACGTCATGAAGTACTTTTTGATTCTAAATTTCTAAATAAGATCATTCCATGCCTACTAAGTAATTGGTCTTTTAAAATATATTTTTGAAGGGAGTTGTAGACTAGAACCAATCTGTTGCTAAAGCTTAAGGATTTTTCTTCATGTGGGAAGCTTGCTTTCCCTCAAAAATAATACCACAGCCTCATTAGGAATGAGCCTGTTCTTGCTGTGTTTTCTGCTGAGCCTCTGGAGAAATGCTTCATAATCTAGGATCAAGGAGGCCATTATGGTACTTACGTGGCACTGACATTCCATATGCAGCAACCAGACAGATATTTGCATCCTCCCGTTTGAAAGCAAGGTTGTTTTCCCAAGGGAGACCAATTTGTATTTCAGAAAACACCTTTCCAAGTGTTATTCATTTGCTGTTGCTTCTGAGACTAGACTGTACACTGCAGCATGTCAAGTGGAAAAATTACAGGAGGCTGATGTGTTGTGCCATTTGGATCAGGTCATGTCACAGCAACTTGGCTGTGGCAGCACTGCCAAAGGGAATGGCTCACTAGCAAAGCCAGGACCTTGCCGAGCTGGAGAAAGGAGATCGAGTCAGAAGAAAGGACAGAATTATTCAATGGCTAAGGATACCTGGGGACAGGTGCCTGGCTAGTCGTCCTGATCAAAATGCTTTCCTGCATGGTTTTTATTCCTGTCTTCAACAAGGAGCCTGAATAGCTGGCACTAGTCCTTAATACTTATTTAGGGAGCAAACTAGTGCAAGGTAGTAAAAGGCATTACGCAGGACCTGAAAAGTAACACCAACCTCACCTTCCCAGCAAAATCTGAAAATAGCTGCTCTTTCATCATTCTCTCTGACAGCAACTGGTGTCATGAACAAAAGACTTTGTAGCCTCCCATATTCTTCTCCAACTGTGCAAATGCAATTACTTTACACATAAAAAAAAAGCTAAAAAGGTGTTAAATTTTCAGACATTTGAGATTTTCACTGCTTTTACTTGTTTCGAAGAAGGACCCATGGCATGCCTATGCTTGTTTATTTGCCTATCTATGCAAATCCTGAGGAGCAAGTAACAGCCACCAACTTTCAAAGGTTTGGATTGTTTTAAAATACAACTTTATTTTTATAAGTAAATGAAAGAGTCTATAGACAGGCAGCTTGGCCACAAATACAGCTTTAAAGAAAAAGGGCTGGTAGGGTAAGTAGTTTACAGTGCACAGGTGAGCTGAGTGCCACACAGGAGCACAGGACGGTGAGCCACAGGATGACGTATAAGAGCTGCTGCTCAAACCCAATTTCCACCTGCACAGCTAGTCTATGTTGCAGGGACGGCAGGGCAGAGAGAAGGAAAACGCAGACATGGCACCTCACCTTCCCAGGCAGCAGACCCGTTTTACACCAAGTGCATCAAGAAGCTCATATAGTTAAGCACCCAAGAAAAGCTCCTGACTACCCTGCTTGTGCATGCAGGAGGCCAGCTGTACTCTGCTACCTTTGGTGGGTGGTATCCCGTACTACATGTGTTGAAGGATTCAGATGGCTCTGTAGCAAATGTTTGTGGTAAAGGCTAAGGGCAAACACTTTAGCAACATAAGAAAACAGAGCATTACAATAATGACCCACGTCCCACCTATTCAAGATGGTATCTTGATGTTTTGGTTAATATTTAGGTCTTCTCCTCAGACGTCTGCCTGTGTCCACAACCAAATCTTTTCCTCCCTAATCCGCAAGAGGTCTAACCAATTGCAAGGAGGAGTTAATATTTTGCGTTACTGGGAGATTTCTGGTAGTGTACCATGCACACACTTTCTCTCTTTCTTTTTTTTTTTTTTTTTTAAAGAAGGCAGTCACCATTGTACATTATTGTGAGAGGAAATAAAGGAGTGAAATGAATGTGAAACCCTGTATTGAGTTGTAGTATTTACTAACAGTTTCTTTATTTTTCCTAATAAAAATGTAAATGTTTTATGGTAGGAAATAGGACCAACTGTCAAGTTAAGTCAGCATGTATTACTTATGCATTATCAAAGATTATTCCACAATTCAGTGCAGTGCTCACAGGCACTCTTCAAATTGAGGGTCAATACAAGACAATGTAGTTTTTTCTAGATGAAAAACACATCAGCAGAGCTCACATTAGAACTACAATCACAAGAGACACACTTGACAAATTGCATCCTAACTGTGCTGCCCAGGGGATTTACAGTTGGCTTCTGTGGAAACATTATTCAATCAGGCATTTTTCTTGTGTGGGCATCCTGTAGGCAAGCACAGCCAGGGGGGACAGGAGGCCAGGGGTGTTACAGCCATTACCTTTGCTTTCCTTCCCATAACTCCTTTCCCCTTTGTCACTGCATGCAGGTTGAATTTTCTTGTTATTGATTACGTAGTAAGCAATATATTGAAGGCTTTTCATTGCTGTCTGTGAGCTCAGTGGCTACTGGAGCTGAAAAGGAAGGCAATTAAGTTTTGTGAGGGTAGATGGGGGGTGGTTATCAGCGCCAGAGCACAGCCCCCTGAAGCTCAGCCCTTCTCAAAGCCTGCAACAGAACAAGTCTGGAAGTGCCCCTGCAACGTTGCGTTGATGTCCCACCCTGCTTCCATAAATACTCCCTGTCTCAACTGCCTCCTTGCATCTCCTAGGGTTACAAAAAATACATGAATGCTCAGTAGAAAATATTATTCAGATCTTCAAATGCAACAATTTTTGTGTATTCTTCTTTCCCAAAACACAGGCAGTGCTTCTCTCAGAAAGAGATTTCACTTCGATCTCCAAGTTTGTTTATTCTATATTCATTTTCTCCTGAAACTCCTCTTTCAGTCTCTGCTACAGTGCTTGAGCCCTGTGACAGCTTATTATTTCTGTTTGAGAGAAATCCCACTCACACAGAGCATGGCTATCATCTTGCTCCATATCCAGTTTTAAAAAAAGGCATAGAGCAAATTATTAACAGAGGTGAGCGAGAGGAGACAGAGCTTCTCTAATACTCTCCTGTCCAAACACTAACATTTTAAATCAAGCTCAGATGATTGGACTGTGCCTCAGTGACACTGAACATGGATAGTGCAAAAAAAACATAATATAAAGTTGGTTTGTTTTTTGGTTTGTTTGGTTTTTGGTTTTTTTTTTTTAAATAATAGTATCTTCCCTGTAAATTCGTACTTCCTGCCTTAATTAAGCTAGGCATGAACACTGCTGTTACTAGCAGTATCCAACCAAACGGTGATGCCATTGGACCAGCAGCACACCCCAAATCAAGGCAAATGATGGCAGAGCCTTTACCTTGGGTTGCTCCAGGCAGGGGGCTCAGCCTTCCACAAGGCAGACCCCTGTCCGTGGGTTGCCCAGGGCCCTTGGAGGAGAGGCCAGCCTGCAGGGCAAGTGGGCTTAGCAGGCAGCCAGCTCTCGCCCACCAGGGCCACCCTGGCTCAGAGCAACGAGGTGGCAGCCTGCTCTCCAGACAGTCTCATGGCTTCATCCATCGCTCTTCATTGCACACACCTCAACCGTTTGTAAAACATGTGGGTACAGATTTTACATATGTCCAACTTCAGTTGCAGTAAAATGGGGCTCCAAAGAGTAGGGAAATGCTGCAGAAAACCAAACTTAACCAGGAAGAAGTTTTATGGTAAGTGCTCTCAGTGTCTTCTTTTTTTTAATTTCTTGTTCATGAAGATAGAAGTTTTATCTGAAGAAAGTACTTCATTTGAGTTTCTTAGTCAGCTCTGCTTCAGAGGTGCATTAAAAAAAATCAGGGGGAGGAGAGGGAAGGTGCAACTCTGTTATAGCTTCTGTGTCACCATTAAATCCATAGGGACTAGTTCAAATATGGACTAGTTCCCGCCCTGAAACAATGTCCATTCTCTGGCACTACAAGATAAAGCCACTCTTCCACAAAACGATGCCGTTACAGTTTAAGTGCTTTTGAATTTAGGAAAGGATAAATTTTGTATCATGTTCAAATGCAGTGGCATCCAGGAACTGGGGAGGGTCCTCAAAGAGTGCTGTCGCCAAGCGGGTTCGGGTGCAAGTGGTGCCATTAGCAGGGAGCCCTGGCCAGGCTGCCTCTCAGCCGGTGTCTCTCACTGCCGCTGGTGCCAGCGAAGCAGCTGAGGTCAGGTGGATTGCAGAGGGCTCGTTTACACTAGAAGTCTGCTTTGAATCACGCAGAACATTCAAACACAGCATATCTGGTGACTGCAAGAGTCAAGTAACTGGGTGGTCTTCTGTCTCTGGGTCCCTTTGCCCCTTCCTGTTGCTGGAATTGGCCTAGCTGTTGATGGCAAGTTATTTCAATGCCTCTATTGCCTTCAGCCTCATATTACAAGCCTGGCAAGTACATTACAAGTTCCTCTTAGACCCCAGGCAAGCCAGGGCTCTCATTAGCAAGAACTCTTCAAAGCACTTGATTTGGCACTACCTCTGAAATTCCCCACATAGACAGATACCCAAAAGACACAAAAGTTTTAAATATATTTTTTTCAAATGGATATGGATACCATCAGCAAGTGTTGACTTTCAGAACCATAACTTGCTTCAGCACTATTCAAAAGCTCTCAGATCCCACACAACCAAATTGAAAAAAGCACATTAATACTTCTGAGACTGGTGAGAATGTACTGAGAAAACTGCATTAAAATACAAAACAACACCCAAAACACAGTGTATTCTCTCTTTCATCCCTCCTTTTATGATAGTGCTACCACGGATAAGGTATTAAAATTCTTTTTGAGTATTTGGTTAAACACTGTTTATAGTGTTTAGTGTATTCATTATGAAAATTATCATGTCCTTATGTTCATGATTTCAAGTCCTGCACAATTAGGATAGATCCATCAACACCACCGTAAAATATACAACTGCACTATAATCAAATTGAAATATAAACCCTCCAACAAATCTCCAGCAATTCCCCCCCAAAAAATATTATTATGTGCACAATTTGGAAATTTTAAAAGGACACATCACTTTTAAAACCTCTGCACTGAAAGCACAAAGAAGAAAAAAAATTGAGGGCCCTCCTGACTCTGACTTTCAGCTCCCACACACATGAAACATTAGTATGGTTCATAAAGATGTCTCTTAAAAAATAAAAACTCTTAAACACCTCACTATTTATCTTGGAAATTTGTTTCTGAACCTGCTGCTCTGATTAGAAAGTGCTTCCTAGCTATTCCCCAATTCACCCTTTTTAATTTTTGTGCTAGTATTGCCTTTCATCTGAAAAAGTTCCTCTCCTCCAACCCTGGCCAGTTTCCTTCAACGGGGTTTGATCCAGCATCATTAAACCACCAATCAAGAATAGCAGAGAACAGTAGCTAAAGCTCCCTCATAGGTGATATATTTCTGCAATATACACATTGCGCAGGCTGTGGGAATAAATGGCTTCTGGTATCTTTAACATCTGTTCCCTGAAAGCCATGCCAAGCCTGTAGCATCAGAGCTACATCAGTGGACAGGATAGAGGGCAGGCCCTTCCCTGCTGTCCTTCACAGTGAGACTGAAGTGTCTCCTCTTGCGAGCCCATCTGAACAGGCATCCCACCACCCTAGCTTCTATCAGTTAAATGGACAGAGAAAAGCAAGCTGGTGAAAGTAGCAGGTCAGCAATCTTGCTTAATTCTTTTGCATTTCAACAACAAACCTTTTTCCTTTTACGTGATATATTTTTTTTTAAAACAGGATTATTTTATATGACTTCAGACATCTCATGTAACAACAGATTAAAACAGATATTATAGACAAAAAGTTTTCAGACACACTGAAATGGAATTCTTGAAGATTCAGGGTGAGACCCCTGTTACTTCCCAAGGGTAATTGTTGCCCAGTGAAAAAAGTTGGAGCAATGCTTTATAATATATAGAGAAAAAGTGGCTCTTTTGTCTGCCATGTTTCTTCCTTACCAATCAGTCTTCTTCCTCCTCACTACACATGACTTACAGCAAAATGGAGTGGTATTTTAAGGGTGCTGCATTACTGCGATATGCATACTTGGTAACACCTACCATCCAGTTTTGGAAAGAAATCTAGTTTTTGAAAGAAGAAAATGATGAAACATGCAAGAATCTCAAGAAGGTTTGCTATAAATGTATGCAGCACTTCAAAAGTACTGAGACAACTTAAACCTCCTCTGAACTCCAGGGCACTGCACAATCATCTTTCCCACATACACCTAACGGTCCTGGTGTAATACTGCCCATAAAAGCAACATGTATAGACCATTGAACTGCCGAAGACTCTGGCTGACAAATGTGGAGCACTGGTTTTCCTTGGACTTTTGCTGTACCATGCAAGAGGCAATATAACAGCCAAAATGAGCAAGAAAGAGAGGGTAAAGAGAAATTCTAGTTTCTTGCATTGTAAAATATAAATTGTCTGGAATGCATTAAATGATTCTATTAATTTCTTAATTAAATGATTCTATGCAACTTCTCCTCAGTCTATATTTATGGCCACAGTTGGCAAGCAACTTAGAAAAAGGAAAACCTATTCAAGTGTTCTAGTTTAAAATGCCACCTTTCAAGGTGCAAATATCATAAGTCACTGTTGATTGATCTGAAAGTTCAATATGCAAAACTGGAGAAACACATGTACTCTAGAAAGGCATGCTGCTGGCTTCTCCAAAACTCAAAGCAACAATGTTTTTTGTCCTATGTAAATCATATAATCCCAATTCCTGCCAGGTTAGTGTTGTCCCTGTAGAAACTCACACTAATTCAAGACAATAATTAGATCCACACCATGTAATTGTTTTGGGGGTTGGGGTTTTTTGTTTTGTTTTGTTTTGTTTTCTGCTTGTGGTTAAAAGGGGTAGAATTTCTGTATTCCTGTTGGGAGGGAAAAGAAAGTGGAAACCAGGTAAGAGCCTACCCTAAGAGATCTGTCACTTGGTTCTCCAGTGTAAGCCACATTCCTGCTCTTATGGTCTTGTTCTGGGCACAGTGAAGAAAGTGTTCCCATGTGATTTGGGAGTCACAGAAGACAGATCCCATATCAGCTCTCTTGTGCCCACACAGCAGTGGGGAGAGAAGCCACCACAGCTCCGGATTTGCTCATCGCCGTTGGGAAGAGGAGAATGCTGTATATGCAGAACCAGGCAGCAGATGCAAACCAATGTATGAGCCCCTTCCTATGCTATCAAATCCCCTTGCCTGCTTTCTCAGGGAAGAAAAGTGAACATCATAATAAAGATTAACCCTAGTCAAGGAGAAAGCAAGGGGGCGGTGGAAGGCAGAGCAAGTAAAACAGGGAGGGCAGAAGAAAGATGAAAGTTTAAAGAGGGAGGAAAAGAAAAGAAGGGGCAAATAACCACCCAAATTCAAGTGGGAACACGGGGAGAAAAACAGCACTGTAGTCACTGTTAGGCAGGTATAACTGATTTAGCACTGTGTTAGTTGACTGACGCAGGTAAAACTTGCAGTCCAGCTACAGTAGCACAGGGCAAAGTTAGTCACTGCTGAACTGAACATCCCCACTGAAAGTCCAGTGCCAGTGCCTGACACAGGGGCCTGAAGACTCCAGCAGGAACTGAGGAATAAAACAGCTTTAACGCTACAGATTTCCAGGAAAGACTGAGACACTTTTAGGCAGAGAGCCTTTTAGGGAGAGAGCAGACAACATGTCAAGCTGACAGGTCTTTGAGAAAGGTTTAAGTAACCACAGAGAGAGACAAACAAGTCCTGCCCAGTGGTAGATGAAATTAAAAAGGAAAAAAAAAAGAATGAAACAAAACACACTTGATCAGCTGAAGTTCATTCTTAGACATGACATAAGAGGGCTCTCAGATGCTCTCCACCCCTGGTAAATAGAAATTATGCACTTAAAAGTGAATTATACACTTGCCCTTGTTATAGAAAATAATTTGCAACTTATGTGCACTTACACTGTTTTTACATTAACTTCTCCCACCTCAGTGTCCTGCCTGGGGCCCTCAACAGCTTGTTTCCTCCACCACTGTCTATGTTCTCATTGAGAAGGTTACATCTATATGCGTACATACCATGTCCAGAATAGTGGGACATTAGCACTAGGTATTGAAACAGGAAGAAAACAATATTCCACACATGAAAAGAAATAAGGAAATCTACCTACATAAAAAGTTGACAAATTCATAACATAAGTAGGCTGAAATAAATTTCATGCAATCTTGGCTAGGTCTTTGGGATGATCCTTGTAAGAACATGAGAAAGTACTTCCAGGAAGCAAAGCCTTGAAATTGATGTTACAGTAAATACAATCTAACTGATCTCCTAAAGGTCTATTTTATGTGAAGAAGGAATAAAGTAGTTGATACTTTTTTTCTTTATTTGAACCAGGGAAAAACATCTCCTGCTATTGTTGAAACATTCCCAACTTTTCTCCATAGCCCACTACATGATTTTCAGATCATGCTTCACCTCTCCCTGCTCCTGCAGCATAACCAGGAGAGGGCAACTCTGGCTACCTGGAACATTTCAGTTCTCACACCCTCACTTTTGCAGATTAGCAATGAAAATATTTTGCTCAGCAAGTTATTTGCATGCCAGTTGACAAAGCTACTTGCCACTTATCTTCCACATTCTCTTTTCTGGTCATGCACTTCCACATTTCCACCTTCCAACAGGGACAGAACAGATCGGCAGAGAAAAAAAAACATCAGTTAAGTAAAATGCTGCTTCCCTGAAAACAAAACAAACCAAAACAACCAGAGGTACAATCCCTTGTAACCAACACAGTATTACAAAAACAGCCTTCATTCCTCCCTGAAAGCTAAAGCATCCCTTATTCTGGACATAGCTGCTGTACACTGCAGATAAATGTAGCAATTCTTCCCCAGAAATATACAGGAGCCCCCTGGGCAAAACCATTCCCTGTCTTATAAAATTAATCAAGGGCATATGTACTCCTAACTGCAGCACAAGTTCTGATTAAAAACAAATTTCTCTGCTAATTGTTTCCTGTGTAAGAAGCAGCATTCAAAGTATATTTATAGCCAGCTTAAATTCTAGCTCTGCAACTCAATTGAGCAATCCTATGGAGGATTTAGAATCAAGACTTTAAAGTGCAAAATAAGAAGGAAGATCGAAAAGCATAACTTTTGCTATGCTTTGTGAGAGCTAGCTCACCTGGGAAAAGATGTTCCTGTTTTGAGTGCTACAAAGCACTAAACCGAGAGGATCAAGGGAAGCCTAGAAGGCTGGAAGAAGTAAAGTGCATGTTCAGAAGCACAGCCTCTTAACTTTATCCAGTAATAAGTATAATTTGTGCTTAATATTGCGATACTACCTTTTCAATGTCCCTAGTACCTCTTTGAAGTAGAGCTTTACCTTGCAAGGATGTGTAGCCCTGTCTGTTGTTATGAATCTTTGCTGTCCTACGTCTTTACTGTCCCTTGCTCTAGCTACATCAGTGCTACTACCGTTACAGCAGGACAAAAGCATTAAGGAAGGGCAGCATGATTTACCTGTGTTAGAGGGCAATATCCTCTTCTAAAAGTTGAATATTTAGGAGATATGGCTAAGATAGGAGATATATAAGCACCCATAGTCTGAGGGCAAGATCAAGTTAGTGAATACAGATTTCTTTTACGTTGCCTCTTGATACCATTATTTGATCCAGATATGTGACAGCTGTGCTACACAGGATACTTATAGGAATATTCCAGAACAATTTTTCCTCCTCCTCATAAAGTATTACTGGTTTCTCTGGCTGTGATGGATGTCCTCTGGTTTTGTTTTCCATTGACTGTAGATTGTAAAGGAACAGTAAAACAGCCTCTTTGCTGCATTTACATCATCCAATGACACATGTCCGAAGTGTTGAATGAGGATTTCAGGTACACTTTATAGCCTAGGGTTTGCTACATCAGTATAGGAACTTGCTGCAACAGATAACTCAATTGCTCATTTTCTTGCCTCTCAAAAATTGCTTTTGTCAACTTATCCTCAAATTAAGGCTATTCCATCATTAGTCAGAGCAAGTGGGTGGTCTGCTAGAGAGCACTGCACAGGGAGGCTGTACAGAAAGATCTCTGCTAAACATCACCGCTAGACAGCCTGCAATGACTGGCAGCATCATAGCTGCTAGGGTGCAGTTTAACTTCAATCAATGAACTTTTTGGTACTGGTTTGATGCTGACTGGAATGCTGGGGAAAACAAAAATTGCACTGTATGAGGACATTATTTTCATTTTGCTATGGAAAACAACCTCTTATGCATATTCCAGGACTTAAAACTGTGCAGTAAATGTGCCAGTAGGAAGATGAAAATAAAAACTTCTACTGCAACACATCAGCTGTACAAAGTAGCAGACAATAACATTTGTCACCAAGGACTAAGTCTGGGCCACTTTGGTGGAGGCTTTGTTTTGGGGTGGGTGGAGAAGAAGTTAGACAAAGACAGCAGAATTGTTCGTTGCGTGGTAGGGTTCAGCAATGCTTGTTACATAAGCAAGGACCAGCTTCTGTTTCCACTGCTCATACAAAACCAAGTAACAATTAAGAATCCCCACAAATTTCCTTGATAAGTAGCTGCACCAATGTCAGCATGACTCCTTAAAAAAAAAAAGGGGGGGGGGGGTGCTGT
>JAVJGG010000074.1:23752913-23768759 GCA_035590195.1 Aviceda cuculoides | reverse complement strand
ACTGAGGCAAAGAAGGCATTAAGTACCTCAGCCTTTTCCTCATCTCTGGTGGCTACGTTCCCTTCTGTATCTATTAATTGACGACAGCTGCACTGTACAGTATAGTGGAAAGATAGGAAAGTTAGAGGACAGTGAAAGATAAATAAGATACTCATGTTCCCACTCTCTTATGTCTTCCATTTTTCCTGCAAGATCGCTTCTGTTTTCAAGAAATACTTTCACCTCATACATGTCTGAGTGCTCAGAAACATGATAATAACCAAAGGGTTAATAGAAAGCATTTAACTTTCTGCCACTTCTACAAGAGATGTAATAGGTATGTGCTGTCTATCCTTCATCTTCATTGCTTGTAGCAAAAATGTTTTACACATTACAGCACAATGATTTCTTGCTTCTCTTGATGATACTCACCACATGACTGTTTCTTGTAAGGATAGTATGATATCTTTCCTACACCTGCAGAGACTTATTCATCTCGTGCATAAATACACAGTGCATTGCCTGGACATAATATTCCAAAATAGAGTAAGGATAAGCAGACTGAAATCAATACAGTTAATGCATGGGTGAATTTGGTTCAGTTTTTTTCATTTCATCACAAATATAAGAACAATTTTTCTAAATTGGCCAAGTGCAAGGTCCTGCACCTGGCTTGGGGCAACTGCCAGTATCAACACAGACTGGGGGATGAAGGGATTGAGAGCAGCCCTGCGGAGAAGGACTTGGAGAACTTGGTGGATGAAAAACTGAACATGAGCCAGCAATATGAGCAATAAAGGTCCTTTCCAACACAAATCATACTATGATGTTTCTATGAAATTCTTTTTTTAAGACCAACCAGACCAATGGCAACAACAAAGTTGCAGTAAGCAAACAATAAAAATTCGTATTTTCATGTGCAGTCAAAAAAAAAAAAAAATTCATTTTACATGGAAAAGCACTTCCACATATAAGCAGCAAAGAATGGGCACAGGTGCAATGAAAAGAACATTGCAGTCATGTGCAAAATAACAATAACATGAGAAAAGAGCATGTATTTGTCAAATATTACAGTTATATTTGACACATATCACAATGAATCATTATATATACACATATATCACTCACTGGATGCAACATTTGGAAACACATACCAGTGCATGGGATGAATTTGTATCCAATCATGTTTTTCAGATTCCATGAACTGTTTCTAAATTGCCTTATACCAAGGAGAAATTGAACTGCAGTATATTATAGGATTTTTTTCCCCCCCTAACCTTCTTGGTATTTCCTCCTAGCAACCACTGTCACAGCCTTTTACCTTTCTCTGGAATGTTAGGAGAAGGTGAATGGTGGAGGTAAAAATCCATGGATGTAGAAAGGACAACCAATTTTTAAACTAACTATTGAATTTTTGTATTGAGCAATAAATGAAAGGACATCTTCATGAACTTGGGGTTAAGCATCCCATAACTATGTTCAGCTCTGGACAAGATGTCATTACCACTTTTAAGCTCAAATTTCCTTTTCTGGAAAAAAAAAAAAAAGTGGGAAAACAGACTTACAGCAAAAGAAGGACCAAACAGAAGAATATTTTGGTTTTAAAGCTATTTTAAGTGCACACCTTACAGTGACATATTCTTCAGTTTTTCTTCTAGCTGATGTTACATTATCTTCATATATAACACTAACAAGCACTAGCAGTACCACATATCAAAACACCTTTACAAAAACAAATGAAGTAGAGACCACCCAAAACGTGCACATTCCTGGCAGCCCTGAGAGATGCACAGCCAGAGGACAGCACTTTCACTATCTCACCCCAGTCTGATGGCGTAGATAGGCACCTCATTTCAATGTCTAAATGAAGCTGCTCTAGTCTAGGCTAACCTAGGGAAGCAACAGAAAGGAAGAGCAGCCACCCAAGAGAGCTTCTTTCTCCCCACTGAACATGCAGAGAGCCTATGGAGAGGCCACCTGTCCAACCTAGGAACCTCCACAGTCAGTTTTAAGTCAGCAAACCGTAAGAGACCTGGTACTTTAGGAATTTTTCTGCTCATCATTACAAAAACCTTCCACATGAAAGTCCATTTGTTCAAAGAATTCCTCTTGCTAATATATAAATCAGTACCACAAAGCTGAGCTCAAGGGTTTTTTTAAGCACTAAAGAACAAAAATGTCAAAGAACAAGAAAATATCAGAAAGAAAACCTGGTTTCTCTTCCCACCCCCTTCCCAGAATGGTGGTTCTCTTTTAGGTAAGGCTTAAAGATAATGCTGCAGATGTTAATGCTCTGAAGGATTAATTTATGCATCTGTAAATGTATGCCTCTGAAATGATCTTGTTCTAAAGTAATTAGGAGGAAAATAAATGTGAGGCATCTACTAGAAAAGAAAGTATTCAGAAATTAAAAAATACATTTGAATGATACTGAGTTCAAAATGGCTTTCAGGAACAAGTGACATGATTTGTTATAATGTTAGTCACAGAACTTAAAAGTCTTTAACAGAATGTCATGTACCTGTAAAAAGAAGCCTTTTTGACTGTTTGGTTTTGTGAAACTCTAGATGAACATGACCTGTCATTTCTTATAGAAATGCTGGTGTAATCTACTGTAGGACCAACACTGTGCTTTACATATTAAAGTAAGCCTCATTAGTCTCATTTTATGGCTGTGAAGGTAAAGATTACGAGATTTGCCCAGGAAAACATAGTTGAAAATAATTTTGAGCTAAAGGGGTGTCAAGGACTTCAGTCTGCATCACTGTGCAGCAGTGCAGCATCCCTGTTCTTCGGCCTACTTTGAAGCAGTGATGAATGTGATTTTCAACGGGGAGGAAGACAATTGTAGTTTCTTCTCTTTTGGCACTCTTATGATGTGATACTTGTGGTATAGTATTTCTGTAAATGCAGGCCCAATTAACCAGTCAGTACTTGAGTGATACAAATGAGAACAAAACAGAGGATGAAATGTGGTCCCAGATGACAGGGAGAGCAGGAAAGGGTTGTGTGCCCTCCCAGACCTAGAGAATTAAGGAAAGAGCTTGTGTCAAATAACTTGTTTTATACCCCTGACTTAACAAAGCAGTGAATATTTAAGTGTATACAAATTTGTAAAGTAATTGCTACATACTGTGCAGATTTTCTAATGTCAAAATTCCTTAAAACATTTCCATTCTGTTATGTCTAAAATGACTATGAAAACTGGTAAGTAAAAATGGTTCATGTATTGACAACTGAAACTGTGCCATTTACAAAGCCTCTTTTACTGGCAACACATCACTCTTGTACACAGTGTTAATGTACATGACATTGCCAGTGCAAAAGAGAAAAAAGGAAACAAAAGTACAGCATCAATTTAAATCTCCCTACATTGTAACCTGGAATAGGATGAAACTGGCAGACAGCAGCTGACGGCTGCAACAACTCCCAGCCTGGAGTACATCAGCTAGAGCAGATGAAATTGGATCAAGCTGTTTAGCTGGAAAAAAGAGAAAAAAAAGAAGAACCAGTGTCTATGCAGATCCAATTTACAAATACTAGCCCAGGGTAAATGCTGCTGTAAACCCCATAAATTCAAAGGTAACAGGAGACTAATTTAGTCCAAACTAAGTTATGAAAGAGCTTAAATACATTAGAGTGGAGATGGAAAAGTCCCATCATTGTGAGCAATCCTAATGCAATGGAGGGCTAAAAGTGACATACAGACTGCTAGTTCCTCCAAGCAAGAATGATCCTGTGGGTGGAAAGGAGATTCACCAGGTGAAACAGGAATGCATGCTGAAGCATAAACTGTGGCACAAGCACTGGGGAGCAGGGGAACCTAACCACACACCAACTCCATGGACCGTTTCTGTGAGCACACTGTTTGGCAGCAAGACTTAAAACCAAAATCAAACAATATTGCTCAGTGCCGTGTAACAAACCTCATTACCAAGTAGGTCTCTTATATTTCCATTCTTAGTACTGTAATCAACATGCCAGAACTCCACAGAAGAAATTCAAGCTTGTAGTTTCCTACATTCAAATGCAATTATAGTCTTGTTTCAAGAAAATACTAAATTCATGCTTTATCACACATTTATTATGAACTGCATTTTTCTCAAAGTATGCAAAATGTTAGGATTTACCAGTGCTGAAGCATTAGTAAGGACCTTTTTGGTTTCACTGCAGTAACTTATTCTGTTACCCTGATAGTAAAACAGATAATAGAAACTTCCTTTCAAAGTTTATCGTGCAGGAAAATGCAACTGCCTCCCAACTGTCTTCATGTTACATGGTTGTGTTTAAAATGCTAGTTTTCATATGCAAAACAAATTTGAAAGAGTTTTCTCAGTTTCTTTCTATTCCTGATGATGCTGTGCTTTCATAAATGTTTATAAATTGTGATGATGTGGCCTGTGGCCACTGCAGGTTTTCCAGACATGGATCTGGCACTAATTTCTGGTGCCTGTTGTTTAATTTGGTGCAGCAGTGAGTTTTGTTCACTGGCTTTGCAGGCAAACTGTGGACCTATTACACCAAGTTTCCAGCAGATTGTAAAAGCAGCTTGTCAAAGGGTATGTTGTGCATATGCCTGAGGTTTTGAAATCTCTTGAAGACAAAGTTTCACATGTGTTATCCATGGTTGCTGTTACATACTTACCGTTTGCTGACAGAACTGCAAATCACAGATGGTAATTCTTTCAGAGATTCATGAGAATTGGAATTTGATTTTGCTACTTAATTTAGATGACTTGGTAAATCATATAAATTAAAATATATTAAAGAATATTGGCAAAATCACCTCCTTTAAAGGACCAAATTCTGTATGACTAATCCAGTCTTTGAGACACATACAGCTGGCAGACATTATCCTTGCTTCAGAGGCAGACTGACCAGGCACAAGCAGGTTTGCCTGACACCTGATGCAATTATTGCCTATTATTAGTCTTGGTATTAAGGACAATACATAGAAAAAACTATCCAATAGGTAGGGAAACCAAGACAATACCTGATTTTGCCCTCTGTCTGCCATAAATTTCAGTTTCAGGATCTTGCTGCTACTCAAATGAAGAGAGCCCCTTGTGACACATATGGAAGAGATGGCATTGTGGAATAAAAACATATCTAAAACACATTTCAAAAATACAGCAAGATAAAGTTATCCCACATATGTTCTAATTGTCAATTGAGTATTTACAAGTTACAAGCACACTCATGTGGATGGACACTTAGGTATATGTTTAGCCATAAAAGTTTAAAGAAGAACATGTAAGTCTACTGTATCTTGAGATTTTAGTACAAATAAAGTAATTGCTGTCTCAAATTTTACTATACTCATTTTTCTTTTAAAATATAAAATTTAATATATGCGTTGGTGAGAAAAATTTGAAACTACAGTCAATTTTAAAAAATGTAGGTATTCTAAGGGCTATCATACACATACACACTCATATATATAGTTAACAATGAAAGTTTATTGGGGATATTTATTCTATTGAAGTTGACAAGAGTATATATTTAAGAGAATGAGCCATCTGTTTCCACTGTTCTCTCAACTTAATGTCAATCTTTCACTTTTCTCTCCTGTGTGCATACATGCACAGATGTACACTGTACATTAGTAATAATGCAAGCAGATGCTGTGACTTACTCGCGCTTGTAAAAATGTAATAGATTGCATTTAGTTATTCTGAAATTACATTGTCCACACAGTCATCACAGAATTGCACCAGTTTTTAAATACACAATCTAAACACTAATTCATTGATTTAATGACTTCCAAACCAATACAGTTTATGCATCCTTCCAGATATTACAACATAGTACTGAGACAAAACCAACTTTTTTGCCTTTTAACACTCTTGGAAGGGCACAAATGTTCTCAACTGGAAGTCTCAAAACTGTCTGTTGGCTCAAATCCCTTTTTGAGCATCAGGGAACAAAGTCGTCTTCTTCCTTCTATCCATTTGGGAATAAGGCAAAGCCCTGTTGCTCCACATGAGCCCTGCAGAGTGCTGTTGCACAGGCAGCACTTGGCAGAGGGGCAGCATGGGCAGAAGGGCTGAAAAGACCTTGGTGAATATCCTCGCCGAGGATCATAATCATATGGCTGCACCCATGAGCATATGGTCTCCCACACTGTGCTCCATAAATCCTTCTTTGTCTCCTCCAATAAATGCTAGTTTGGTGATTCTCAAACACATTTGGGGCATGGTTTGGACAGTATAAAAGCAGTATATTGTGATTACCTGTTAGACCTTATTATCCCATGATGATGCACGCTAAGATCCTGGTGACTACATGCAGCAATAAAGGCCACCTTTGAGGATCTTTGTGCATGAACCATCTGCTTCCAGATACCAAAGAAAAGAGGTATGGTAGGGGGACTAAGCCAGAAGTCTCAACACAGGCAGATGTCCTTAAAACGGTATGGCTTAAACCAGGCTTAAACCAGAACAGACTTAAGACTTAAAACAGTATGACTTTTGAAATCAAATATTTTGCAAGACAAAATGCAGCAGCAAATACATGTAAAGTACACTAGTGTGTAGTGCCAGAGAGACTTATGCCTTAAGTGCCAAGATACCTTCTCATATAATAGTGCCTCTGCAATGCTACCTGTCAAACTCTATAAAGCCTTTGCTTTGTCCTCCTTCCCATCCTTCCTGAAAACTCTGCCAAGATGACTCTACTACTCTGCAATCTGATAAAGCTGAGACAGCTGGCAAGCAAAGACTGCCCATTTTTACGTAAAACGTTTATTTTGCAGGCATTTCAGTCTCCCGTAGTCCATCCACTCTTGCTGCACAGTTCTTGCCTAATGTTTTGTGTAATCCTACACTAGTTTATACAAGCATTTAGGAGATGAAATGTTTTTCTTTCCTGAAAGTACTGCTTACAACAATCCCTAATGCTTTATCGAGTGTTCTAGAATTTACCAGGTGAAAATTATAAAAGCCACAATCTAAAATCTTATGAGTAGCTAAAGAAAATGAATGGCATATGCCTTGGGTTTGCTTTTAGAAGAACCGATATGCTTCTGCATTGATTAATACTGCTGTGCAGAAAAATTTAAATATATTTAATATTACTTTAGTTCACTGACTTCAGTGGGAATATTGCCTGAAAAGGAGCCACAAAAGTGATGGTGACATTGTTATTTTAATTTCTGGAAAATTACCAAGCTTTTCGTTTTCCCTTCCACACTGCAGTCTGTATTTTGTTACTGAGGGACAGCCTTTAATCTCCTCCTGCTTCCCCACTTTGAACTATAAATCACTACCCAGTTATATTAGACAGATTCTCAGAAAAAAGCTAATAATGATAGTGGTCATGGTTAAAAAAACATAATAAGCCCCTGATGAAGGCACTTAAAGGCTGGAAAGCTAACACTTGACCATCTAACACTATTATCTCTTCATTATTTTTTTTAAGTAGCAGAGAAAAGAATGCAAATGCTTGCAGGCATATAAGCATCTTTGCAATGAATATGTATTTTAGGATTTCAAACTGAACTTTCACAACATCTTTCAGCAAATTTTGCCATTCTAAGTCATACACTGATGTTTTGCAAAATTAGTCATTACCTCATATGTCAATTTGTCATACATACAGAAGACAAGATACTGATTTAAGGAAACAGACAAAGGCTCAGCAACTTTTTTGCTCTCTCACTGCTCCATCTCAGGAAAAAAAAAGTAATTTTCTGAATGAGGATGTGTGTCATATAACAGCAATGGCCTTTTGCATTTCGGGATTGCAAATATATTTGAAATTTATGCATGGAAAGAGTGGCAAGAATTTTGAAGAATTAGATCTTCATCAAAACTTAATTTGTGTGAAACAGGAAGACATAAGTATTTGTTAATAAGAATGAAGCTAAAAGCTGCATGAGATGACTTCTAACTGTAGCCAATATAAATATATACATTTATTTTTAAAGTGGTTTTTTTTGTTAACATGACATAATGACAGAATCACAATGTTTCAAGAAGTTCATCAATATTTGGTGTATTTTCACATGGATAATTAAAATCCTGAAAGGATTTCTAACTCATCTCCTGAGCTTTAATATGAACTAGAAATTCTGCTGTATGTTGGACATAGGTATCATCTCAGTTTTGAAGGCAGGTTATTATATAAAAAAAAAACTTTACTCAGATATTGTACTTAAATCTAGACCTGTGGTATTACCTCTTGGTATTCAGGTGATTGTCCAGTGAGTGTTGAAATTGTGCAGCAAAACCTATGGAAACCTGGAAATGATCAGCACTGACATGCTCCATTTTTTTTCCTTTAGGAAATAATGTCTAAAATCTTTCTGATGAGCTGCTACCCTGCATTGTAGTACATTCCTGAACGCATCTGTTATTCTGGTACTCTAGAGGAGTTGGGACTAGCTAGCACTCTCCAGTGTGCTCCAAACTGCAGCATAACAAGGCAACCAGGATGTTAATGCAAGTTAACTGATTATACTACCTTGATGATAACTTCGAAAGCAGCAGGTGGATGGGAAAGAATATAGTCATTGTGCCTCAGATGTGAGATGTCATGCATAACAAAGGATAGAAGATGAACACTTGCTAAGGGTACTAGCATCCCAAGTACAAACCCTAAAAGATAAACAAAATAATTTACATTTCTTCAGAAATATGTTACTATTTGAGTAATTGTTAATTCTGATAACAAAACATCCAGAAGTTGCTCTTGATGCTCTGTGCTTGAATTATGCACACAGAGAGATATCTTTCCTCTGTAATATATGGAAGGTGAAAATACTATCTTTGGACACTTTCCCACTAACATGCACTGACTATACCAGGAATAATACGCCTCTGTTTACTGTTATTCATCAAATCATTTTCAGTAATAAAACAGAAAATAATTTTTCAGCAAATGAAATTATGCTTCTTTCTTTGGATTGGATACGCTAACCGATTCAGAGTAGGGGAGTATACAGTAAAACACCCTGAAGGAGCTGTGATATGTCAAGATAGAGACTCTTCTGCAGGTGATGCGTACCTCATGCACACAGTACGCAATTACCTTTAATAACCCTAGGGGCACATAGGCATCCTTTCTGTGTCCCTGACACAGCAATACATGCAAGTTATTCCTCTCCACCAGAAAGAAAACTGTGTCACAGGTCAGACAATATTTAGACGCAGAGAGTTTTGAATGTGTTGTAGTGATAAGGCTCCAACTTTTCTGAAGAGCTAGGAGCGCTGTGGGGCTGACAGCAGGGCCTGGGAAGCTTGCATGCTTTGTGCTGTGGTACAGGGCTGCCAAAAGCACGATTGTGCCACATGTTCCTCTTTTGGCTTCCTCCCCCCTCATTCACAACTGGATTTGGTCTTGGTTGGTAAGGTAGGTTGCTTAGATTCACTAAAAAGACTGAACTTTCTCTGCTCCCACTTCTCCTCTTCCTGCTGTCCACTTTCAGAAGAAAACTGCATGAAGTGAAAGGACCTGAAGGGTGTTTCTTCCCTGAAAGTTCAAAAAACAATGAATCTCAAACTTGTTAAAAAAGCTCCAAGCAAGATACTTGCTGTCTCACAAGGAGAAAGAGAACTGAAGGTCGACCATGGCTATCACACTGCCAACAAACACTGCTGAAGATTGCCTGTCCTTTTTGCAACGCTTCTCTGTTTAAATGATGTTATTCTTTCGTGTCCCAAATGCTCACTGTTGAGTAGCAAACTCTTTACTTAGGCTCCACTATTTTTGTGTATGATTTTATAGTTGCTTTGGGTTGGTCCATTTAGTTATCTTTCATACTGTCAGAAAAAAGGTCTGACAGTCTTATGGACCAACACAGGTTTAATGTAAGTAATGAGGACTAAACCCTGTTCTTTATCTTTAAAGCAAAAATTTCTCCTTTCTTACATGTCTTGTGATTCAGGCATGTAAAACAATAAAGAAGGCATATATCTATACAGAACTGGTTCTATACATGTTCCAATGCATTTCATTACAATAGCTTCAGAGGAGCCTATTTACAGTATTGCTAACAAGAACATCTTCCTTGACTAGCAAATCGAAAGTTATCACCTTAAAACAGGATTCATCTGCTACCAAACTGGCTGGAATATGCAAACAGCATTTTCAAATCTGTGTCAGTGTTTCTGCAGCTGACATCCTCCTACTGCAGGATAAAAGCAGCATTAGAAAAGTGTTTTGTGTATTTCTGGTTTTAATAAGTGGAGGGAATTCCACTCATACACAGGGAAGCTCTTCTACCCATTGACAGAAATTATATTCCACATTAGCAGGTCATGGTACTCAATATACAATAAAGAAATACTTTGACTTATAATTTTTATTTCAGCAGGTTTTCCTATCACAAAGCTATCAAAGAACCCCCAGGTCCCAGTTATTATTAATCAGTACTGCTACTGCTACAACACTAAAATTGTAGCCCTTGCTTCTTTCCAATTAGAAAATCTTACATAAAATACCTAACCTGACTTGGAAAATACAATTCTCACCATCATATTCATTTTAGTTGACTTCCTGGAGGTCTTTCAAAGGCTTCTTTCCGGGTGAGTTGAGGACGATTCTGCTTCACAACTGAAAAAGGGTTCGTATTTACTGTGGTTTAAAGGTTGTTGAAGAAAAGTTGGACTATAATCCTTTTTACACTATCCTTCCTTTTTGTTAACTTAGTTCTCCTTTACTTCCTCTTGAAAGCCTTTTCCTATGCCTCAGGAGGGCAAAGCAACTCTGGTATAAATGAAATGACCTTTAAATTTTGGCCATGAGAAATCATTAAATCCTCATATTCATTAATAACCATCATTAGTTGTTTTGTCTATTATGATTTATGATATGTGGCTCAGAGCAAGGTAATTGTCCATCGATGGAGAGGCTTACCACTGAAAAAAAAAATCACAGTTATGTGGAATTTTAGGACAACAAGTATCTGTAAATACAGATTTTGCCTTTTAGCTTATAAAGAATAAAGGCTTATTCTTCACATAGTGATATTCCTTCTCTTGCCTAAATAATTATGCATATTAGTTGTCTGTGTGCACCACACTGACTGAAGGACTGCACACAACGAACATATTTTCCTATCTGTTTTCTACTGTGAACATCCTAAAGCACTCAGCAACACAAAATACAGGGGAAAGAGCATGGATTCCAAAAACATGCAGATAAAATAAAACTCAAATTACCAAGCCAGGGTTGTTTCTCTTTTCCCATCTTTTGACATTTTTCAGAACAGGATACCTATAGCAACAAGTGCTACATTCACAGTATTAATTCAGATGTGCTCACTCAGATGTGTTACTCCATCACATGGAGAGACGGCCCTATTCAAAGAAGAATGTGAAACAGGATTCCTACAGCTGCATACATTTGTTTTATGAAAGAATAAGTGTAACCCTGATGTTGTTGCTTTAAAATGTATCACTTAATGGCAATAGTCTTAAATTCACTAAAACACAATGGGCCTTTTCAGGATTGATGTCATTGCAAGTTCAAAGCAAAAGATAATGCATCTGGAAATATACTTTGGGTGTGTTTATAGAAATTACATCCATACCAAATATACCATTTTCTTAGCAAAATACCCTCCTCTTTCTCCTCCTAAAATCATCTGACAGATTTTGCTTTCAGACCCAAGGAAGAGAACTTTTTTTAAATTATCTTATTACACTGTATGTGAGGAATGTGACATGAGATCATGTTGAAGCCTTGTACTGCCTTGGTTCTGGCAAATACCAAATTTTGTTTTGGTTAGTTTGGACAGGATTTCAATGACAAGGTAGCAACAGTCAGGGGCGCTTCAGGACTCCTGCACACTGATATAACCTTTGATATCAGGTTCATACATCCAAAGGCTACACAGAGATAATTGTCAGCCCATTTGTCTCCTGTACAACACAGGACAAGGAGCCTTATCCACTAGCATTTGCCAGCTGTTATACAAATGACTAAGGGAACCCCCCTCCATAATCAATCAAGCCCCAGTTTAACAAAGGGGCTTGTCTTTGTATACCCTCAGTGTTCCACAAAACCTCACTACATCTGCCTCAACAAGAAAGGAAGAGGGAAAAAAAATTTTTTTTCAAGGTAAAAGAGCAGCTGGGCAATACAAGAGGAAACTTATTTTTGTTTGTTTTAGTCATTGTCTTGGCTTTCTAAGGAGGGACAAGTCTACCAATGATAGCAGTATACTTCATTCAGTGGCAACAGTTGTGTCTTACTGCGAGGTTGCAGTATATATAAATCTTCTTTATCTTTAACAACTAAAAACCTACAAATTATAATTCCATCCATAAGATGCTGAACTGTTTCCAGTGATTAATATTAACTACATTTAATATTTGAATTCCCTTTTTACTTAAATTGTGGCATACACATTTCCACAATATCTAATGAGTTTCCTATTAAGCAAGCAAGCTATTACTGTTACATGTCATTGAAAGTCTGGAATGAAGTCTTTGCCAGAATTGGTTTCATGGTTACCCAGATACCCTGCTACAGCTAGCTCACACGCAGGCAAAAAGAGGCAGCTCACCCTCTCTGCTTATGTTGAGGCCCAGCAGAGTGCAGCTGGAGCAACCTCCACAGTGTCTCCCTACAGGAGAGCATGGCTGGAGAAGGTAGGAAGGCAATCCACCCCTCTGAAAGCCCTCACTGCTCCTGCCTCCAGCAACACAGGACGAGCTCTGGAGCTTTTCCCAGGCCACTGACCTCTGCCAGCGTCCCAGGTTTGTAACTAGAGCTTCTCTTTTTCCTATTTCTAGCAGCTGACTGGACAAAAGAAGGAAAGCAGGGTCACTGCTGAGGGAAACAAACAGAAGCTGGGATGCTGTAGGCCTGGGAAAGGAAAGGGCACCTGCTGGTCCTGGGGTGAGACTGGAAGCTGGTGGAAGAGCTTTGCAGAAGGGGGCAGGAGGAGACCTGTAAGAGACACCCCCTCCGCTCCTCCAGCTGACAGCACCCTCAAATTCCCTGTTCTGCTTCTCATCTCACAATTCTGCCCGCTCCTCTCGGAGTACTAATTTTTCCTTCCTCCCTCAACCCATTTTACCACCACAACAAAAATGCTTGTGAACTTATGATGACTTGAGTAAGCCATGTATTGGACAAATGATGTCAGCCCCAGCAAGCCCCATTTTGTATTCATACTCTGTTCAAGTAAGAACAAATTGAATTTTGTGAGCATACATCACAGTTTTTATGCAGAAAAACAAGTGGTATCGTTAAAGTATTAATACAGTTCAAATTTAAAGCAGTAATTCCCAACCAAGGGAGGTCTGTCAAAAAAAAAAAAAAAACAACCAGAAAAAAGCAGAGTTACAAGGATCACTCAGTGGGCCTTGCTAGTGCCACCGTAAAAAAATTAAGAAAATTCTGTTCTTTGCAAAACAAACAAAGAACAAATATCAAATCATATCATCATGTCAACAAGTTATAACCAGTTCCCTGCTCCCATGAGACAGTATTTCATTATCATTATTTCAATTTAAAACTGATAAACCATCTCTGTAGGAAAAAGACCTCAAAACCTAATACAACATACTGTGTCTTCATGTTCAGAAGAATTCTGTTGTTGTAACATCCAATTTTTGCACAATACAACTTTGCAATTCTTTATGCAAACTGAAGAATAAGGGAGTTTCTGTATCTTCAAAAATGCACCAAAAAGGTAGTATCTTGGAAATAGTTACAGATTTAACAATTCGTCCTAAAGGCTGTCCCTACAAGCTTCATCATCTACCTCTCAATTAAATTCAAGTGAACAGATTAAAAGCAACAGAAAGAAAATATTTTCAGTGTGCTCAGAGCAGAAACGGACTATTTGTTCAAAATAGAAAAAGCTTGTTAGCTTTTTGCACACTGTAGCTATAGGTTGAGAGGGGGTTTGTTTAGGGTATGGGGGTTTTTGTGTTTTGGCTTGGTTGTTTGGATTTTTTCCTTTTTTGGGGGGGTGGGGGTGGTGTGGTGTGGTTGAGTCTCATCAGATATTAAGCACATCATTTCCTATAGTGTCAAAAAGTCAATCTGATGATCAGTGAATTCAAGTCTAGAAAGCTAAGTCAGAACACTGATGCACTAGAATTGTATTTTGAGAGGAAATGACATCACACTCAAAGCCAGTGACAGATTTACTTTAGATGTAGAATATGAAAATTCAAGGGAAGTGCTTGGCTCTCAAGGGCCAAAGCAGCACTACATGCTGAGGCTCTGAGGCTCTCAAACAAGCACCAGAGCTAACAGTGCGCTAAGTGCCATGCAGTAAGTGGAATCAGTGGTGCGGAGTTCTGAAATAATCATAACTGGTGAACTCAGGCAGATGAAAAACTGCCTGCAGCAAGAGTTTCAACTGAATACTTCCACTCCAAACCAAGACCAAAGACAACTGATGAAGCATGTGAAGAAATAAGCTCAGGAGTTCATAGAATCATAGAATCATAAAATCATTTAGGTTGGAAAAGACCTACAAGATCATTGAGTCCAACCATCAAATTAACTTAAGCTACTTCAGACCCAACAGGCTGTTCCACGTGTTTGCAGACCCAACAGAGAAATGGATTAAATGTTTAAAGCAAACACAGAGGGTATAGCCATTCCTGAGTGTTGTTGGCTTAACAGCCTCAAAAGGCTCCCACATTTGCAATCTTACCTTGACGTCATGCAAGAGATTAAAAATCCAGAACAGAATCCAGCTGGTACCAATCTCTTTCCAAAAGGTGAGACATAACTATGACCTGATTAATATGACACAAACTTGTTGGGATGAATCGCATGATTGGAGTGCTGTGATTGATGGCTATAAACTATTCAGAAGGGACACACAAGGAAGGAGAGGTGGGGGAGTTGCCCTCCAAGGCAAAAATGGGATTGATTGCACAGAGCTATCTTTGAAGAACAGCAATGCATAGGTCAAGAGCTTATGGGTGAAAATTAGAGACCAAGCCAACAAAGG
This sequence comes from Aviceda cuculoides, assembly GCA_035590195.1. NCBI lineage: Eukaryota > Metazoa > Chordata > Aves > Accipitriformes > Accipitridae > Aviceda > Aviceda cuculoides. Next base: position 23,753,854 of record JAVJGG010000074.1, on the reverse strand, counting down.
AAACTTTGTGGTTGGTGGCTACTATAGGCCACCTGATCAAGGAGAGGAGGTTGATGAACAGTGTGTTCTTCAGCTGCAGGAAGCATCACACTCGCAGGCCTTCAACCACACAGGCATCTGCTAGAAAAGTGGCACAGTGAACTGCAAGCATTCCAGGTAACTACTAGAAGGTGTTGAGGACAACTTCCTAGTCCAGGTGATGGAGAGACCAACCAGAGGAGAGGCACTGCTAGGCCTGTCGTTCACTAATGCAGAAGGATTTATCGGAGAGGTCAAGATTGGAGGTAGCCTGCAGTGATCATGCCCTGGTAGAATTCTCAATCTTGCGGGTTACAGGACAGGTAAAAAGTAGGGTCAGGACCCTAAACCTCAGAAGGGCAAACTTTCAGCTGTTTAGGGGACTAGTGCGTGGGATACCTTGGGAAATTGCCCTCAGAGGCAAAGGAGCAAATGAGAGCTGGGAGATATTTAAAAATGTTATTCTTAGGGCACAGGAGCTCTCAATCCTGATGTGCAAGAAGTCAGGCAGGGGAGGCAGGAGGCCAGCTTAGCTAAGTCAAGACCTCTTAGCCAAACTAAACCACAAAACCAAAATGCACAGGCAGTGGAGGCAGGGATACCCATCCTGGGGAAATTATAGGGAAATGGCCCAGGAATGCAGGAGGGATATCATGAAAGCCAAAGCACAGCTGGAACTGAACTTGGCTATGGACATAAAAAAAAAAACCAAGAAAGGTTTCTTTAGGTATATAGGACAACAATGGAAGATGGAAGAAACTGTCCCCACCACCGATGAGCAAAACAGGAGACCTGGCAACATGAAGGACACTGAGACTCAACAATATTTTTGTGTTCATCTTCACTGGCAAGTGCTCTAGCCACACCACCCATTTCACAGAAGCCAAAGGCAGGGACTAGGAGAATGAAGAACTGCCCAGTGT
>JAVJGG010000074.1:23731125-23742558 GCA_035590195.1 Aviceda cuculoides | reverse complement strand
TTGCAAAAAAAAAAAAAAAAAAACCAAAAAAAAAAAACCCCACACCCAAACCCGGGACAATTCATAGGCACAGATCCAGGTATGCATACTCCTTTGTTATGTAGGAAATTTGGCAACACGCTTTAGAATAATTTAAATGGCATATGTTTATACTGGTAGAAATCAGTATGTTTTTCTCCTTTAAGAGGAAATAAATCCATATTCTAAAAGGAACAGCACTGATCAACAACTTTTTGCACTACATCATTTAAAAAAAATTCCAACATTCATTTTCACGCTTGCAAACCTGAAAGTTTAAGCTAAAACAGACAAGTAATTGTTCCCTGATCCTCCTGATTTTCAGATTATGCTGAAAAAGGATTCAATAATAAAAACTTATGTCACAACAACACTGATATACCACCAAGAATATTTTAATACCTCCATAGCTTGTTGTAAGCGTCCCTCTAGGGCCATAACTGTGAGAAGCTGAGGATTCATGTAAGCAATGGCTTGAGCAAGTCCTAGGCCATCACCAAACTCATCAAGTAGTCTGAAAAACATGAGTTAGGAAACACAGTCTTAATTTCAAAGTAAAGAGTTAACAACATGAGGGCTGGGTACATCAAATTACTGCACATCACCTGTTAACAGTTGCGTGCATACACTCTCGCAAGGTGGTTGTGTTGGGCTGACCTTGGCTGGCTGCCAGGCACGCACCCAGCTGCTCTCTCACTTCCCCACCTCAACTGGACAAGCATGTAAGTAAGACTAAAAGCTCATGGGTCAAGATAAACACAGGGAGATCACCCACCTATCACCATCACAGGCAAAACAGACTCAACCTAATGGGGAACCTTAATTTAATCAAAAGGTTAAACCAGTTGAATTTATTGCCAATAAAAATGTATTTGTATGGTGAGATACAAAGACAAAAACTAAAAAACTTTCCCCTTAGCCCTTCCTTTCTTCCCAGGCTCAACTTCATTCCTGACTCCTCTATGTCCCCCTACACCAAGCAGCGCAGAGGGACAGGGAATGAAGGTGGTGGTCAGTCCAGGGCAGTTGTTCTCTGCCACTCCTTCCTCGTCACAGTGTTCCCCTGCTCCAGTGTGGGGTCTCTCCCACAGGCTGCAGTCCTTCACTAACTGTTCCAGCATGGGCTCTCCACAGGCACAGTTCCTTCAGCAATTACCTACCTGCTTCACTGTGGTCTTCTCCAGGGGCTGCAGGGGAATATCTCCTGCAGCATCTGGAGAACCTCCTCCCCCTTCTTCTCTGACCTTGGTGTTCGCAGGGTTGTTCCTCTCACATTGTCCTTGCTCCCCTCTCTCACACTCTGCTGTGCTGCATTTTTTACCCTTAAATACTCTCCCAGAGGCACCACCCTGCAGTGGGTCCATTGGAACTTGCTGGTGTCCCACACAAGGCAGTCCCAGCCTCTCCTCACAGAGGCTGCCCTGCAGCCCCCACTGCCAGCAGCTGCTCCCAGTACAGTGGTAAACTCAAGACAATATAGACTTCAGAAGAACAAGATAGGAGCTTTTACTGTTGACTACACCAGAGTAAAAGGGCATACAGTTCAGCTAATAAATTTCATATGTATGCTATTAAGCTCATTTTACAACTAGCATTCAGATTTTGATTACATCGTGTGTCACAATTCATAGCTTGGCAGTTGCTTCCGGTTCTGTTTTCAACGTTCCAAGACCAAATCTTAAAGCAGGCACAAGCAAAATCATTTATAGATCTGCATATGCTCGACAGACAAAACTTAACAGACTATTAGAGAAGCATCTTCCTTTCTATTTTGAGTAATTAGGAAGCTTACCAAGGCTAACCTCCAACACTGAAACAGTTTTTGTCTGTGTCCTACAATTCCTTTGCTAGCTTGCTGCCTGGCACTGTAAGAACACATGCCTTACTTCTAGCTTGGACTCTCATGCATTAGTCTATGTTGTGCTTTTTCACAGCGTAACTTCACAAGGAGAAAATACCAGTGTTTTTGGTATGTCTACTCTGTAGTTTGTAATATTTTTAATAAGCAGAAGAGAGCAAGCATTAAGTCTCTCACTGGAAAGCATTCTGTCTACCTCACTCTTACAATAAAACAAACGCATTACACTATTCTAGGATTAGGCTGTTCTTCCTGGTATCTGCAGAATTTTTGTAATAAATATATTGCAATATTCTTCATTAATCTAATGACAGAAAATTTGAGTGAAGCATTCAAAATTTTGATAAAATTAGGTCAGCACATGGCATTTCAAAGAGAAATAAAATAGGCTTATAACATCTAACTTACACCAGCTGCAAAAGAGGAAAAGACAAACTATAAAATAGCACTGACTTGAATGCTGATTACATTCACATTGCTCTACTTTTGTTAAACTTCCATACTTACCATCTTGAAAATTAATTGAAAAAGTACACCCATCCCTTGAATATTTAGTGCTCCAGAATCTTCTCAGATCACAGCCTGATTTAGCAAATCTACATCCTTTTTCTCTCACTAGAAGACACATAGCACTTGAAGTGTCTTAAGTCTTAAAACTCAGATTATCAGCCTTTGAAGCAAGTGCATGCCGATAGCCATGAGTATTTTTGACATCTTACATAAAAAGCAAAACAGTAGCTACAAAACCTCTGAAATTGATGCAGAAAGCTATCAAAGGCATACCTCCATTCCACATCCAAGTCTTCACTCACACTGGAGTCATCCTCAAAGTTGTTATTTCCATCCAACAGGAAGAATACAGGATGCAAAAAATCACTAAATGGATAATTTTCCTCATCACTGCTACTTTCTACTTCTTCCAGGTACTGTAACCAAGGAATCTCTCCTTCCTCCAATAATGTCTGTTCCCTTCGAATAAATAAATGAAAAGCTAAAACTAAAAAGCTAGGAGAATTTACAAACACATGTAAGCAACAAAAGCTACACATATTACAAGGGCTAAAGATGCATGTTTCCCAGACTGCAGAGTCCCAGATTAGGAATTTATCATTTGCTATAAAAAACAAGAAACATCCAGTAGTATCAGCTCCAGCCTCAGAATCTAGGAGTGATTCTATGGCAAAATTATTTGTCTAATGCTCAAGGCCAGCAGTACAGTAAGTAGCTTGCTTTGCATTTTCCCTAGTACAGGTAGTATCCCTGCCAGAGCTAGTAAGTTTGGTACTAAAGATTTCCTTATTCGTCTACAAGTTCCTAAAGCCACTAAAAAGAAAGGCTTTCTTGACACCTTGCAACAGCCATCATGGGGAAGCTTGGCCTGAATGCAAAGAGATATTATTTGCAAAAGAAGCTGTTCGCATAAGGAGAAAGACTCCTCGCATTCCTGGATTTTTTAGAGGACCACAAGTCACCTGGATGTTTACGGCCACAGGGCTGTGAGTCCCACTTTCTTTATCAAAGGGAAAATAAAAAGGAATCATGGTAGAAATGGGTACATTTGCAGGCTGTTCACATCAAAGCAATCTAAAGAGTACACAACTCCACTGTTGTTCTGAAACAGATGAGTTTTTGTAATGTTTTCATAAAGCCACACTAATTCTCCAAACCTCAAGAGGCAGCAATACTAGAAAAGCAGTAACAACGATTTGGACTGCTTGGTAATAGGTACTGTTTACCTAAGAGTGGAAGAAGCTGAAAGAACACTTAGGCATGGCTTGTTGCTTTTTAAAGACCCAAACTAAGAATATAAGCTCAATATTACATGCTTAGAAAAAAACCTGTCCTTGGCCATTTATAGCTATAAATTTTGCTTTGCAACAAAGGTAGATACATTTTATAAATTAAAGTACTGAATGACTGGAAAAAATAAGGAATTTCTCAGCAAGCAAGTAGTTCAAGTTTACTTTACTGATAGGGCTGCAGAAATGAAGAGCAGCAGTGGAATATAAGAAGTAATAAAACAAAGAGGTAAACAACTGCTTTGCAAGGAGAACTAAGCAGTATCAGAAGATGTGTATGTAACATATACGTCTTTAAAGTTGGTATATTGAGCCTATTATCCCTATTGACACTACATGTCAATGCCCTCTCATTATTTCTGTATCTTTCATAAAATATAGTTGTTAGCATGACATACCATTTTTTCCCTGATTTGAAATACATACAACTGCTCAGATTATTTTGACGTAGACAAATGATTAGTGCTAGTATAATAACTACTTTTACAATTGATGTTATTCTGTGTAGTGTCGTGTGCTGATGTCAGAACTTAAAGGAAGTTAGGTAATAAAATAAAAACATACCCTCCTTGGAAACTGAAGTCTGTCTTCTCTTCTACACCACTGTTGCTGCTCTGCACTTTGGGCCCATGTTCCTCCTTGCCTGGGGCAGATTCCCAACTCTCATCACTTGAGGACTCGTCTTTTTCTGTAGCAGTTAAGTAGGCAGGCACAGCTGTAGACCATTCTCCATCACTGCATTCTGAGCTGCAATTTAAAGAAGGCAAGGAGGTGTGAATTTCAACACTGCTTTAGGGGAAAGAAAACAACCAAACATTCTGTGATTTCCTACTTTTCTATGAACACTGCTCTCAATATAGACTATTTTTTCCAGGAGAAATTAATTTTGTACTATTTAGAGATGTATTACAAGGCAAGTATACATAAAGAGCTGATTAAAAAAGATCAGTTCCAAAAAAAGAATTCTGCCCATCCTACTTTGCAAAAGGGTTTTGTTCTTCACCCCCTACATTTGCAGAGTACATGAAACAACTCAGGAATATCAACCCAGACCCACTATACTCATCCTTCTCCAAGCACACAAAGAGAAAACAGCAGCAGTGGCACTGAGAACACCAATGCTTGCTTAACAGAGTAAGCAGTCAGCCTTAACTCTCAGCCAAACAAAACTTAAAGTACAAGCTCTCAATCTCTAAGCAATATACAACGGTCCTTTCTTTTTAATCATACAAAGGTACGATGGATGACTTACTGCAAATTATATAATTCACTAGCCCGAACAGATGAACGGCAGCAATTTTTTCCAAAGAGAATTTGCTCAGCCACCACATAGAAAAGGGAAGTAAACAAGTTGCAGGCAGCTTAAAATAGTGATGTTAGAATTTCAAGAAGGATGAACTTACCTACTGCTATCTTTTGTAATGCCACTTAATTTTACTCAATACTAACAGTGACAGTTGACACCTACCAAAATTCAAAGTATAGTCAACTAGCTATGTCACTTCAAAAAGTTATTGAAAAATAATAATAATTGAACAGCAAACATTCTTAGACCACATCTTACACAGCAATTCAGAACACCTGCAGCTCAGCAGTCACTCTGCTAAAAGCAGTATCAATGTTATCTCTCCACCTACAAACTAACTTTAAGAAATGCTCCTTCTATCTAATATTACAAGTACATGCCAATAAAACTTGCTATTTAATAAACTGCAAGTATTTTTGAAAAACTGCACATTATACACTGCAAGTTTTACAAGAATAAAGAAGATACAGATTATATGGAAGCATTTTAATTTGAAGCAGGACTACATTTTTCTGGAAAGGAGAATATTAATTAACTTTGGGCTATTTTAAGGATTACTTTACAGTAGAAATCATATCTGTTAAGAAATTCTGATATGTAGTGTAACGTATGTTATATTGCACCAATTAAAGCTGAATACTAACATTTTAGAACCTTTTGTTTTGTTTGTTTGTTGGGGGTTTTTGTTGTTGTTGGGGGTTTTTTTTACAGTTATCTAAGCATACTATAAGACTAGCCCAAATATTCAAACCTGTTATTTTAGTTTTCTCAATTTTACAATCCAGGAATTATTTCCAACACAGTTTATAATAATATTCCTATATTGTTAGTCAAATTTGTTCTCTTTAAAGTTTATACATAAACACTAATTCAAACCAGAAAAGAGGATACACCTAAAGTCATTAATACTGAAAAAAGGAAGAACATTAAATCTGTAAATTTCCAAACTTAGGATTTAACTGTGCCCAATTCTAGACATGCAGAACATCACTTAATGTTTAGAGAGTTATAGACTTGTCACCTGCCAAAAGCATAACATATTAACTTAGCATTGGCACATGGATTTTCTGAGAATAGTCTCTCCCCTGGCCGAACTGGCCAAAACGATCCAAAAATAAATGGAGGGAGCTAATGGATATGATCCTTGTCACACCAGGCCTGCCCTCTGGGGGCCTACCACGATCCTTCCAACTTAGAGCATATGCAGTTCTAACAAATATGCAAGACTTGCTCCTTCCCACACAGCTTGTACACACTAACACCATAATAGCTGGGCACTTCAAGGAAGCAAAAATGTGAGGTGAAGGCCCAGGCTGCAGCAATCAGCAAGGTGAATTTCTCCCTGGGTTGGAAATAAGTGAAACTTGAGTTGCAGGACGTAGTTTGACACAAATGTCAGTTCTCTTTGTTATGCAGCTATATATGATGTATATTTTAACATGGAATATGGTTTAACCCTTTAAACATAAAACTGCCTTTCAAGAGTAGAAAAACATTACTTCTTTGTCCAGAGTAATCATTGACAATTTACTTCATAAGGATAAGTCTTTTGAGCACTTAGAACACAAATAATTTTTTTTTTAAGTTAAATAACACATATGCTTCCTGTTTAGTTGTTCAGTTAGTGCCATCATGACGAACCTAGTCACTTTCAGATAAGCAATCGGTATTTCTTTGTCACACTACAACAATCCATCACTTCACATCATGGAAGCCAATGCTGTAACTGTAAAATACAGTCCATTTCCTCCATTGCATTTTAATCTTCCAGTAGTGGCATTTCAGAAGTGGAAAATAGAAGATTATGCAGTAACAAACATTTCTGAAAAGCAAACCTTACAAGGAAGGAAATGAGTCATTTGTAAAGTCCACCTACATCTTTAACAAGAAAAAACAAAATTAAGTCTACCACTCCATTTTAGAAAGCCTTAAGGATTTTGTTCTCATAAATGGGACTCTGCAATATTTTAAAGACAAGATTTTATGCAGATTAATCTTCGTGCTGTCCTCTCCACAAAAGCAGTGGAAACACAAACCACTAAGCAGGTTAGCTTATGAAGCCTAATGGCAAGAACACACAGAAAAAAAGCCACATCGACATCCAGAAGACGTGTCTTATAAAGAATGCAGTGGGAACAGAATCAACAAGATGAAAGCAAACTAGAAGAAAAACAGGAAAAAAAAAACAAAAAAACAAAAAACCAAACAAAAGCTATCACAAACACTACTGCATTTGCCATAAATGAACAGAAGGTTAATTTTTTTTTTTTTTACCCTCAAATAGCTCAGTTACATAATTCCAATTCACAGTGAAAAGTTCTTAAACAGCATTATATGAGTAAAAGTTTATCGACATAAACTTTATCCAAATTAATCCAAATTAATCTGTGTTCTCGGTAGAGAGTCCAAACCAGGAAGAGCCTGAATACAGCTCCTGGTGTCCAGGTTGGAGCTATTTGTAGATCTGAAACTGTTTGGAAACACTGACGAGTCTGAAGAACTTACATTAAAAAATGGGATTATAAGCAATCTCATCAAGTTATTCTTCAGATATGACATGGAAGAATAGTTTCTTTCAAAAGGCTGGAGACAAAAACATACATGGGCTGTCACATAGAATATTGAGATTTGATGGCAAAAAGAACAAATTCTGAAAATACCAAGCCTTTCAAAGACCCATAATATTTCAAAAACCAAGCTGAACAAGTTTTTCCCTCTCTACCTTCCATCCGCTCACTAAAAATAAAATAAACAAGTAATCTTCCTTAGTGGTAAGATGCTTTGACCCTAAACATAAGGAAAGGCTTTTTACATTACCAGAAGAATGTGCATCACCATTTCTTTAGATGGACTTGAGGAAGGGTGAAGGAAAACTGAGAGGAAAAGTTGGCATCTTGTTATCTGATCATATTACGGAATTGCTTGAGTTATGTCCCATTTGCTAATAAATTATTCAGATTTGTACATTATTTACACTAAGACAGATACAAAAAAAAAGAAATGTTACCTGTCTTCATCTCTGAGGGTCATTGAGAAGTATCTGCTGCAGTCTTCAAACTCACCCCAAAAAGTGCTGGTTTTTTGCTCCTGAGCTACTACATTTCTCCTTTGGTCTATTTTTGTGTTCTTTGGATCACCTTCATAGTCTCTTGAGTCAAAGAACATATTAGATCTCCTCTCTTTGCTGTTTCTCAAAGCATACTCAGCACGGCCTTGCTGGACTTCAGCAATTCCAGTTCTCCTCTGGGAACCACCTTCCTCTTCAACATCATTAGGGAGAAGCTTCTCTCTCTCCAACTTGTTTGCAGTATTTTGTTTTCTTATTTTAGGTCTCACTACTAGCTCAGGTGAATTTCCTTGGGCAGTGTTTCCATCATTGACATTTAATTCAGTAGCAATTTCTGTAGGGGTTCCGATTCCAACATCCACTGTATTTATCTGCTGTGTTTCATAACTGGCACCACTCAGGCTACTTTTTGGTATAGCTTGATCTTCAGCAGAAGGTTTAAATGTCATGTTGTTTGGGCATGCCAAGTCTGAATCTATGCTAAAATACCTCATTAAAGGCATTGGTCCTTCTTCTTCGCAACATTCTCTAGAAACACTGTGGTTGGGAGTGGGCAATTGGGACTGTAAGTCAGTAAAAGACTCTATGCTGCCTTCTAACTCAGAAAGCAAGTTACCCAGTGCTTCCTGAAATAAACCAACTTCTCTTGACAAAGAAAATGTTTCCTGAGCATCATTTTCCTCTCCGTCACTGCTATCGGGCTCATAAGAGTCAATGTTTACAAAAGCAATTCCATTCTGACCATTAAAATCATTACTCCCTCCAGACGCATATCCTGCAAGGGCCTCAGAATTTTCATAAGGATTCATAAGGTTTCCTGAGATTTGGTTGTCTTCCATACCATAAGAGAATAGAGAAAATGGTGATGTGTTTGCTTCAGAAGTTTGGCTTAGTACACTTTGGCAAACAGGTTCTCCAGTTCCAGTATTTTCTAACACAGGCTCATCTAATAAACCAGAAGAAACTTCAGCCAATGGATTGGAACCTTCAGAGAAAGCTGTAAGAAAGAATGCATTGAAATAATCAAAACCAATAGCAATATTCTCATCTACAATCACTGTTCATGAAAAAGAAAGGGTAATTCACTAGGACTGCAGTGCAATTTGATAAAGAGAAACATTTACCAGAAATACAGTAATTCTTCACTAATATATTTACGTTCTCACTTATATAAACTAACCATATGGAAATAGACTTAAATGATACAATTTCAGCTCAGCTTGTGATACAAAAAACCCAAGTATTAATGGAACCTGTTCATAAGCATCACTTTTACATTGTTTATATAAAAGGGAATTTTAAGATGAGAATAGAAAATCTGAAAAAACACTAGAAGATTAAAAAAGCTACAACATTTATTTCCATAAGTTAAGTATTGGACTATCCATTTATTAACTGGCTAAATTGTGCCTCCTGCCACACTCGGATAAAGCCATTTATTGCTACTATAAATTACATACTAATAGCACTACATTTTGTACATGCAGCTGTGAGTGCAACTCCCCATAAGACGACAATAATAGCAGGGATGAATGTGGAATTACAGTTAGTAGTTACCATCATTGCAAATTCAGTTTGGTTCTATTACACTTGAACACCTCTTGCATAAAGGGACAATAAATAGCAAACCCCGCAGCAAGATTTAAAGAAGGTAAAAACCACATATACTGCTGCTACTGCAAAATTAATGCTTAGTTCAAGTAATTTGTAAACTCCTAACCAAAGCAATAGTCCAAGCTATTTTTGAACGTACAATGGCGTGTATAACTTGATGGCAGTACTTGAAATTCTTAAGTTGATATCAAGAGATTTGGAAACTTACCTACAAGACCAAAAAAAAAAGGGAGACATGCATGGTTAATTGAAGGGATTCCCTAGCATGTTATTTTAAAAACAGGCAGAGGTAGGAAACCATGTAAAATGAGTGTTGCAGGGTTAAAAAAGAAAAAAAAAAAAAGAAGAATCTCATCAAAATAGCTAATCCATGCCTAGGCTGGTGCATTCATGGTGCCAAGCTCTTATGAGAGCTGTGTCTCTCAGCACTAGGAGTCTGGCTTGCAGGAAGCAACACTGTAACATTACATTTTAATGAATTCAAATATGTAAGCTCCTTCACAAAATTGCTAACAACTGAGGTTGGTAGGCAGGCCCCTCTGGAGATCATCCAGTTAACCCCTTTTGCTCAAGCAGAGTCACCTATAGATTACCAAGGAACAAGTCCAGTTAGATTTTTAATATTTCCAAGGATATCTCCCTCTACCCATCTTCCACAGGTGCTTAGATGTATACGAGATGTCAAGCTAACTAGCAAGGAAATATGCAGCATATTTTAGGTAGTACCCACCCATCAAAAAGTAAGTATTGACTGGGGGAAAAAATGTAATCTAGTTGAGGTAAGAGAAATAAATGAATCCAAAACATTTCTCAAAGATAAATCTGAAAAGTCATAATAAAAAAAAAAAGACCAAATATAAAAGAAAAGGCAATTTGTTATTAGACTTAATATAGAAAATGAGTCACTCTCAGACTTGATATACAAAGCAATTGTATTAAGGACAAGGAGATAATATACTCTAAACTGCATACTTCTTATGACCCCTAAAAATAATAGCATGCTCATTTCTGAGTAACTGAATCAAGAAAGGTGGTAGCATTATAGAGAGTAGGAAGACTGACAAGTGTCAACACTGCCTTACAGAAAATAAACCTTTAACTAGATGAAAGTGTAGAAAATGTATGAAGCATAGACAACTGTAAAAATGTTCAAATTACAAAAAATTAAAACCAGACCAAGAAGATCTACATCACAGAACAGTCTCCAAGAACAAAGGCATGACAAAGTTAGGTTAGCACTATGCTACTATAAAAAAAGAAAATTAGAAGGAGAAAGCAGTTATAAAATAGTCTAAAGAGGAAGGAGAAAAAAGTGCTACTTTACAGAACCATAGAATCATTTATGTTGGAAAAGACCTTTAAGATCATCTAGTCCAACCATAAACCTAACACTCAGGTCCAGCACTAAACCATGTCCCTAAGTGCGACATCTACACATCTTCTAAATACCTCCAAGGGATGGTGACTCCACCACTTGCCCAGGCAGCCTGTTCTAATGCTTGACAACCCTTTTGGTGAAAAAATTTTTCTTAATACCCAGTCTAAACCTTCCCTGGTGCAACTTGAGACCCTTTTCTCTTCTCCCAGGTAACAAGCAATAGGACAGAAGACCAATACCCACCTCGCTACAACCTCCTTTCAGGTAGTTGTAGAGAGTGATAAGGTCTCCCCTCAACCTCCTTTTCCCCAGGCTGAACAACCCCAGTTCCCCCAGCCCCTCCTATTAGGACTTGTGCTCTAGACCCCAAAACTGAACACAGGACTCGAGGTG
>JAVJGG010000074.1:23714599-23727619 GCA_035590195.1 Aviceda cuculoides | reverse complement strand
ACCACCTCCCTGGGCAGCCTATTCCAATGTCTGACAACCCTCTCAGTAAAGAAATTCTTCCTAATATCTAACCTAAAGGTAAACCTTTGCAGAAAAAATTAGCAGGTATTATAGGCTTTTTATCTCGCTTATCTGTGAAGCTCTATATACTCTGATTACATAGAATCTTCCTTGGAAGTATTTTCAGATATTTCTCCAAACCTGCCCATCCCACATTAAACAACAGAAGCTCAAATGGTCAGTTTGTTGTTAACTATACTACTCCTGCAATCCTTAGAAAGGTGAAAACTCTCTACCATCTCTGCTAAAAAAAGTCTTTGCAACTAATGTAAGAAAAAGGGGACTGATAATTAATTTTCTTAATTAGTCAGCCAGTTAATATCCTTACTAAGTCAACCAGCCAGTGGTTTTTATTCAAGCGAGCTCTGACAATTCTTAAATTTCCACCGATTATAACATGGCTGGTTAGCAGACTGCCAGAGGGAGCTGACAATAAGCAGCCGCATCCTAACTTGCAGAGAAGGATCCAAGTTAGATTAGTAAATCAGCACAGCAACAGAGAAATCTGCTCTCAAACATGGTAATGCTAGTGGCTGAAACAAAAAAGGTAAAAATAAAACATAACTGCCTAATTCTAGTTTGTTCTTTAAAACACCCATATTGTTCAAAACCAGATGTCCACTCAAGAAAGTCAAACTCTCCGAGTGCATGCTGTGAATGCCAAGTTTAAAAAATAAAACATTTTCAAAATCTTTAAAGCTGTGTGCAATTCACTACATTTTTTGTTCCAGATAATTCTTTCACAGAGTATCTCATGCTGTATTCAACTGTTGTTAAAAGATTCATCATGCAGTTATTCTGCCCCTGGATCAATATAGTGAAAGCTTTCACCATTTACTGGAAGTTTGGATGTCACATTTGGTTTACAGGGGAGGTTAACACAAAATGTCTCAAAATAAGAGAAGGAGCCATGCATTTATTTGCCTACATGCCTAAAATGGGCAACGTTTAGGCATCTGAATCCAGAGACCAATTTACAAGAAACCTTTCAGGCAATCAAGTTCCTGAAACACATAATACCCTCTCTAAGGTCCTTCTTTCAGGCTAACCCAACCTTACAAGTGGGTATTGCTCTATCTTCTTTCAGAAGCTCAGTTAGTCGGCTTGTTCAAAACATGCCCAATACCTGCTGACAACACACAGTCCTGCAAACCAGTCTTAGAGATGCAACACACTGGTGACTAAACAACCAAGGTAGAGGAAACAGGCTAGTTATTCACTTCTCAGGCTAAAGATGTTTACACAGACACCTTCATCCTTTCAAAAGGGTACGACAGTCACCTGAATTCCTCAAAGGATCATTAGCAGGTGTCATAAAGCAGAAAAGTGTTTTAGATTACCACAGCTGGATTAAAACAACAACAAAAAAAAACACCAAACAAACAAAACAAAACAACCAAACAAAAAAACCCAACAGGAGAGTGCCTTTGCAAACGCAGAGTGCATGAGCAGTGCCTTTCCCAGGCACTGCCGTAGTCACGCAGGCAGAGCTGCACGCTTACCGCACTTCTTACTTCCCCCAGTACTGCACTAAGGGCTCCACTCCCGAGAGCCAGGAAACTACAGGCTGTGACACAGAAACCCTCAGAACCCAGACCCAATCCATCCGACTTGCATAACCAACTTGCCTTCTCCATCCCGTCCCCCCACGCCAGCCACCGTTTTTCCAGGAGTAACACAATATGCAAGGGGCATGCATACGTGTGTTCACAGCCTAGCAGCGTACGGTGAGCATTCAGAAAAGACCCGTCCCCTTGACCACGATCCTACACACAAACCTCAACCCATTTGCATTTACAGAGCCAGATTTATGACCCCTGGAGTGCCCTATTCATTTCCATGCCGAGTCCTGCCACAGGACTCCCGCGTTCGCCCACGGGAACCCAGACACCTCCCTTGACTGTCCTCTCCCTAACACCCCGCAGGCCAGGGACGAGAGAAGCAGCTTCCCAGGATCGGGGAGCGCACGGTCCCCCGCCGGCGGGCTGGCCCCCTCCGAGACTGCCGGAGCTGCTCTCACCCAGCCGGGCGGCACCCGTTTGTCGGAGCAGAAACGAGCCCGTAGAAGCAGCAGTTGAAAACAAAACAACGGCGACAAAAAAGACCCAGGCCCAGCACATACATAGATGAAAGAAAGCACAGCTTATCTAAAGCAGTTCTGAACAACTGGACAAAACCTCGCCTCTCTTCCAGGAGCTGAAATACTAAAAACCTTCCCTTACCTACCTAGCAATTCTTGTAGTTTAAGGAGAAAGCAACCGAGCATCGGAACTTCCACTGGGAAAAAAACATATCCCATAAACCTGGAAACCTGACAGGGGCACTTTCAGTTAAGCATTCCATCAAATTTACCCGGATCTTGTTTTCACCTTACTATGTGCAGTTTTATTTCCTTGGTATCATTGATTCACACCTACAGTCACCTCCTGGGCCTATTACACACCTCAGGGTGAAAAACAGGACCAGGAGTGCGTAGCATGGGGAGAGGGAGGGGTGGGGAGGAAGCCATCCCAAGAGATTTTCATCCCAAAGAGAGGAGGGGGTTGAGTGGGGTGGGGTGTCAATTTTCTGCTACAGAAGGTATTTAACTAGCTTTTTTTTTTTTTTTTAAGACATGCAAAGTATTTTTTTCAGTCTTTTAACAGTACATAACTTTTTCTACTCTTCCTCAGACTTTTCACAGCATTCTTAAACTTGTATGCATATTCTGGTCTCAATCTCACTAACACTTGACACAGAACGAAGAACAAATCTCCTCTAACCTACTCAGCTGCTCTTTTTTCTTTTACATCTGTGAATTACAGTAACCCTTTTCTTCCACAAGGCAAGAAAAGGATCTCACATTCAAGGTTTGAAAAGGGAATGCGTGTAATAATGACACAATTACCATTCTCTAGGTCATCATCTTAAAAAAAAAAAAAAAAAAAAAAAAATCTGCATTTACTCCCAGAAGTAAAAGAATGCATTTGGCTGTCAAATGGGTGCAATTTAAAAAATTTCACATTCTTGA
The DNA here is from genome assembly GCA_035590195.1 of Aviceda cuculoides. Lineage (NCBI taxonomy): Eukaryota > Metazoa > Chordata > Aves > Accipitriformes > Accipitridae > Aviceda > Aviceda cuculoides. The sequence goes on along the minus strand of JAVJGG010000074.1, from coordinate 23,724,549 downwards.
GACACGCTCCCATAGCTGACTAATTCTGAATCATAATCATAATGGAAGCATATCCCTGATCAACTCAGATAGATGTTGGAGGTAAAAATATTCACATTAAGTTTTAAACTGTATTATCCAGTATTCTTTACCTGTAACCAATATTCTACATCTCTTTCTTCCCTGCAGTTATTGAAAGCTTCCAAGAGCAGGCAAATTAAAACAAAATTTGAATTAGAATGGAGAATTTTCAGTTTTCTAAGCACCACTGCTCAGGACAGTGGAGAGATTACTCCATTTCAGTTAACAAAAGAAAGGCATGGAATAATCTGAAAAAGGGAGAGGAATATTTCAATAATTTAAAACAATATATTCCAGTCACAATTTCCCTCTCTTGCCACTATGGGCAGATTAACACTGAAATTCTTTAAAAGTTTTTCTATGCTCACAAGCTTCATACTACATACACCAGCAAATTACCAATCAAAACAATGAATATGCAGTTAGAATTACCCCCTGTCTGGGATTTATCTAAACGTCAGAAAGCTGTATGTCACGGTCTAACCCTGGTAGGCAGCTAAGCACCACACAGCTGCTCACTTACTTCCCCACCCAGTGGGACAAGGGAGAGAGTCTGAAGAGTAGAAGTGAGAAAACTCACAGGCTGAGACAAAGACAGTTTAATAATTTTTTAAAAGGGAAAAAAGAAAAGAATACAGTAGAAAAGAAACAAAATCAAGGAAAAAGAGTGATGAAAAAAAAACCCTAATAACTTACCAGCAACCCACCGATGCCCAGACAGTTCCAAAGTAACAGCAGCCTAGCCAACCTTCTTTCCCCCAGCAGTGTTACTGCCGAGTATAATGCCGTATGGTCTGGAATATCCTTTTGGTCAGTTGGGCTCAGTTGTCCCAACTGTGTCCCCTCCCAACTTCTTGTGCACCCCCAGCCCACTCATTGGCAGGGCAGCGAGACGCAGAGAAGGCCCTGATGCTGTGTAAGCACTGCTCAGCAAGAACTAAAACATCCCTGTGTTATCAACCTTGTTTTCAGAAAAAAACCCAAAACATAGCCCATACAAGCTCCTAAGAAATTTAACTCTATCCCAGCCCAAACCAGTGTACCATATAAGGAGAAATTAAACATTTTTCTAATGGATTTATTAATCCAAAGGTTCCTTCTTCAAAGCCTTTGGTTTAGTGGTGACTTTAGGCTGCTCACTAGGACACTTGAGAACACAGTGGTGATTATTTCCATAAGCAGTATCAGCTCAGCTACATGTACACTGAAAAATGGAATATGCTTCAGGGATTTATTTTTCAGGCTTTATCATCTTTTCATTAACCTTCTAGGTCATTTTGCACTCTCCTTTGAGCTACAGATTCCACTAAGTCAATGTTTTTTTTTTTTACTTACTATAGTTCCTTCTCTCTGCCTGAGGCTGAAAGTAGCCTGTGGTCCAAGTTCAATAAGGTGGCAGACTGGCCCACCACTGAATTCACTTTAAATGAAAAAAAATTTTTTTTTTTTTACCTCTCAAATTACAGAAACTGATTATTTTGTTAATGACTGAAACAGCAGCTGGCTGCACCTTCAAATGTATTGACCAGTTTAGGTCTCTGGAATCTCAATAGTGCAAAGCATCCTTTCAGGAAACACAAATCAGATATTTTTTCCACTGTGGGCCTAACTTTGGAAATACAGCATAGGCAATTAAAGGTACCTGAAAACCTTTGTGAGTAAAGGAAATGCTTATTGTCACCTTGCCCACTTTAATGACAAAAATAATTCTGCATTTAACACTATTTAGAGAGCTAATGAAAATATTGATGACAGCAAATCTGTATTTTGTGAAGTTCAAACTTCACAGACCTCACTCCTGGGCTCTTTACACCCACTCATTAAGTCACTCCAAACCAAATTTGTAACTTAAAAGCATGCACACACACTTGGCGTCAACATGTTTATACTACTAGCCTGACCCCATCAATTTTGATATAACCAGAATCAATGCTAGCAACAGTAGAACAGCGATACAAGACAGCCTTATAGCACTAAGCATACACAGTACCACAGTCAGGTACTGACGCTTTTAAGACAGGTCACTCATTCCCTGCTCTCTGCTGACCTCACCCACACACAGCCTCCCCAGATGCCTCCACCCCGTCCCTGGAGTGAGGCTATTTGCACGGGCGTTCAGCTCCAGCGGTGGGGAAGAGGTCAGAACCAGACTGCGCTCCCTGCAGCAGCAGGGCTGGAAACCACAGCGTCAGCCAGTGCACAGCCAGCCACCTGTTCACAGGGAAGAAGAGGAAAAGGTGTGCATTCCCAGGGATGAAAAGGAGGAGAGGGATTTTGTTCCAGAGCACCCTTCCACTGCAATTCTTATCACGGGCCAAATTCCCAGTCTCCAAGTAACATGAAATCAGATCGAAGAGTAGTAAGAGATTGTCCTTTTGCAAGACGGGAGAAAGATGAGACCACCAAACAGGCCCCACCTCCCAGGTATTTAGTAGCATTTTAATGTAGGAAGTATATTATTTGTGCTTAAAATGTAAACGGTTAGTAACCAACAATTTACAGGACAGAAACTCTAAAATGCTGCTTCAGGAAAAAAAAGAAAAAAAGCTTTCTCTTTCAACAGAAAAGATCTGAAGACAAATTTGAAGCAGGCTTTATGTCTTTATCTTCCTCTCCTTACTGATGAATACAATTTGTCTTAGCCCAATGCCGTATGAATGCTTCAGTGTCACACTACGTTAACATACAGATACCCCTTGAAATTGCCTAAAAAGGTAATAAATATATATATGTAAACAAAACACTACTAGCATCCACCTCCACACACACATATTTTACAACAAAAGACCCCCAAAAGCAAGATAATTGCAAAATATTTTAATACTGCTCCGAGTCTCTTCCCAAATACCAAAAGAGAGAGGGGATGAACACCAGCAAGCTGATAGTAGCTTCCTTCCACTTCAATACTACACAGTTTCCATTTTGCATTTCCCCGAAAGTTTGCAGTTTTGTAAGCATTTTGTGCCATAAATACAAAACTGAGGTTCCAAAATATTACAATCCATTAAGGTATACAAATATAAATAGTTCAATTTCTGCATTTATCAAAGCATTAGTCAACATGCAGGCTAAAAGAAGCAAGTTGATTAGTATTTTGGACATTATCTGCATACTCCTAATCTCAGTTAATGACCTCCTATAGTCAACATATACAGTTCACAACTCTATCCAAATTATGAAAAATGTTGCCAGACTTTAAAGGGAACAGGTGCTGGCACTATACAAACAATAGTGAATTGAAGTATATGCAGGAAAGTCTAAATGGTTGCTCTGAATGCAATACGTTAGATATATTCACAGGGCAATTAGTAAAGTCATGAAGAAAAAGAGAGGCACAAAACTGCTTCAAGTCCAGAACTCCTTTTACAGGTGGAACCCAGTCACCACCTCCCAGGTAGAGGTGTCTGAATGGGTGAGTTGCTACAAACCACCATCTTGATAGAGTTCCTTTCTACCCTTAGATATCCTCCTAGAGTTCAAGATCCTGCAGAGTTCCTATTCCTCCATCCAGGCTCTTCCAACCAACATGGGTGCACAGAACCCCTCTACACAGATAAGAAGTCTGCCATCTGCTCACTTCAGCCAAGGAACCGGGGTTAGGCTGGTTTGCTCTGACGCAGCTTCAGCTGTGGTTACAACAGTTGGCTGTCAAGCTGTAAATTGCACCGTGTGAACTTACTCAGCTTTACCAAATCCCCTTCTTTGATGGTCTAATTCTGTCTTCATTTTTTTAAAGCTCAGCAAATAGTTGCATTAGCACAGCAGAGGTGGTAGAACCAAGCCAGACGCAACCAGCTTGAGCCAGAAATCGCTATGCAAACTCTGCTGCCAAAGCCCCTGCATCCTGCAGCTACAGACCCACCCTTCAGTGGGCACCAGTCTGTGACCATTCCAGTGCTGATTTTTTCCACTGTCCTCTGATGATCTAGCTGCTCTAACATTATACTCATCTTCTGCATTATTTCCAATTTATTTGCACTGACTTGCTCCATATTTATCCCAGCTCTCTACTTTCTCATACAAAACTGTACATAGTTTGAATGCATCCCTTTCTTCTTCCTCAACTTTGACTCAACCCTGACTTTGGTAGGTCATGCAAGTCTGTCCTACCAACTGCCAGCTCTGGCTTACCACAATTAATTGCTTTTCCAGTTTTCATCCTGACAAATAGCTTCAGCAGAAATTCTACATTAAATCTCAACGTCACGAGTTTTCGTATTCTGAGTATGTGTACTAAACTAAGGGCATGGAAGTATTAATTTTTACCTACTGCTTTTCAGACGATATGCAGAAATTCAGTCCTTATTTTTAACAAAATATATACTGGTATTCTGTCTCCTTCTCTCCCCACCACTCAAAGCACTCATCCACTAAAAAAAGCACCAACCCCTCCTCATCCCCATATCCCTCCTCTCTTTTTCTTTGTCTATGACTTTCACATTTTGCATTTCTGTTTCAGTTCCAATTACAAACTTCCTAGAGGAGGAGGCATCTCTCTAGAGCTGAAAGACAGCAAATAGAAGCCAGTACTAAACAGAATGCCAAAACTTTTCTATAGTTCAAGCAGACAAGGCTCAGTTTCCCTTTTATCAGTGCAGATGACCTCAACATACTTGAAGTTAGAACAGTCACTTCCTTTCTGCCTGATAAACACAGCAAATAAGAGGTGACAAGAAAATCCCAAGGTGGAAGTTCAGGTACTCGAAACTCTTACATGATGGAGAGATACAATTCAGCAAATCATCAGGCCCAAAGACGTATTTTTGCATTGCTGTCTTTCATCTTACATAACTGTCTTCTTTCTTTTCCTTTCATAAACAGAATTCTGTATCTTGGATACAAGGGTAACAAAAGCCTCTGATCAACCAACAGACAGGCGAGCTCACCTGAAGTCTGTTGGACATTCAAGACTTCAACATTCTAGAAACAGAATGTGAAGTGATTCTAATACACCTGTGAAGAAAGTGACATCATTCTCAAAAAGAGAAGCACAGGATATTATTGTCAGGTAGGAACAAACAACTGAGCAAATTACCAAAGGGGGAATAACTGGCAACGTGCAGCTAAGCAGAAGGGCAGCAGAGGATTACAGAGGACCACAAGTTACACACAAGTCAACACTTCCCTCTGTTTTGGCAAACAGCAACATACGGAGCTGTTATTAGAGTGAAGGCTACAAGACAGGAAAAGCAACCCTTCCACCCTGATTGATGCTGTTAAAAATCAGATCTAGCACTCTGCATGTAGTTTTAAGTAACTTACTTCAAAAAAAAAAGAAAAAAAAAAAATCACTCTCAAACGGCAGCAAGGAAGACTTCCCTGACACTTGGAAACAACACATGGAAACAACGTAGGGGAAATGATTCTATGAGTAGGAAGGAATATCATATCACTTGAACAGATTGCCTGGGGAGGCTGAAGAACATCAGTCAGCAATGCAGCTCAGAGAAAGGGATCTGAACAAACACTTAGTGAAGAATCACTGTGAGGAATGTTGGGAGAGGGGAAAAGCCTGACAGTGTAACTGTTTGAGGTCCCTACCAGTCCCACGATCATGTCCCTAAAAAACTAGCCCTCCAGAATTTCAGATATTTATTCTGCTCCCAGGGCTGGAATCACAATCATGTGTAACTACGTTAGGGTGGAGGGGAAAAATCTGTGTGCTTTTTTTTCCAAACCACTGGTGTGTAGCACAAGATACAACCTACAGTGTGACTCCCAATCACTGTATGCTTGCTTTCACACAACTTAAAGATAAATCACAATTTCTCTGCTGATCAAGTTCTCTATTACTTTACATATTTTTTTTTTTAAATTTCTAAAAGGTTAAACAATTGATATGCTGTACGAAACTGCACCAATTTTATTGGGTGTAGTACAAATACTTGATTTTTTTTTTTTTGTCATCTCCTTTGAAGAGCAACCACTTTTCACTTAAAGCACCTTATAACAATCTTGGAAACGTATTACAGATCCATTACCTTAGAGCAAAGTTTTAGGCCTCAAAAATATTGTTGCAGATTCCTGACTCTGAGAACTGCTCAAAATCTTACACCACAATTTTTTTTAAGCTGTCACCAAGCTACAAACAACTTGTTTACCAAACTTGTGATGAAGACACACCAATTTAAGATATCAAGTCAACCAGAGAGCCACTAAAGGAGAAGGTGGGTTTTGCTACTGTCTTAAAATAATTTGGGTTATGGAAACTTCTGTCTTGATTGTTTCAGAAATTTCACCTCTGACACTAAGCTCACAGGGTAGGACATTTTGATGTTACTGATTATCACTAATGTCCTGAGCAATCATCCACAATCAACTCTCAAGATCACAATTATTTCTCTGTATTCTACTTTTCTGCAGTATCAACTAGTTGCATCACTTCATACTAGAAACATTTATCACCTTGTATTTTCTTTTCCCTCCTTAGCGCCTAGCACAAAGACATTGCTGATGTTACAGCAATGCATAAAAACCACAGGGGATTTTAACATCTGAACAACCACAAACTCTTCACGTCATGTTTTAATAACTGTTAGCACACACAAAAAGACACATACATATGTGCCAGCTGGGATTCTTTCTGCTTTCACAGTCACATATTTAGTTACCTGAAATGCTGTATAAGGGTCTAGTATAAAAAACATCACATTTGAAATAAGTTAAATTTGAAAAGCTGTTTTAAAACAACTATTCAGAATTAACACTATTGGCAGCAAAATGTCTAAGTACTTTCTCCCACTGAAACATAAGCATTTAGCATTTTACATGGCCATCCATTCCATCATCCTTGCAGAGTATTCCACTCATTACTAAAAGCTCTTTAATAATTACCTCCATTTCCCATATAATTAAGTCATAGCCCTGCTCCACAAATACCACAGAAACAGCCAGCCAGGTGCAGCCTGTAAGACAACCAAGGTCCTTGCAAGACCTACTATATTTTACACTTAGACAACTGAAATAGGTTCCCCTATATTAAACGCATACAGCACTACTCCAAGCACTTCAGGATACTCATGTGATAAACAGCATGAAGTGTGTGTGTTTCGTTCAAGTTCAGGCTAGGAAAACCACAGAAGCTGAAGTTCCAAACGATGATGAAAAGCACCATCCAAAACTCAGGTTAGTGTCTTTTAAAGACATTCGAAATGATTATTTCTCCATGGATGCTCTGGACAGAATGCCGAGGTTAGCTAGCACTCTCCTCCTCCAGCAGTTCGTGTTTACCTATATTTATGCCACATTCAAAGTTGTTTCTGTAACTCAAACATTGTTTCAAGGCATTAGCTGCAGTTTTTAAATACATTTGCCAACTGAAATGAATGCAAAGTAGACCTTTGGGACCTTTCCAAATATGCTACTAAGCATATAGATAAAACACTGCTGAAGCATCATTATAACTCTGCAGTGGACTCTATCAGACTTACAGCCCTATCCATAAAAATGCAGGGGGATCATTAATGTATTAGTGAATAAATGAATTAGAACAAATTTGCTCCACACACTTTGTTTGTTCAAAGTATTATTCAGAAATACTAGGATAAACCTTCATTGAACTGTAAATTTTATGCTCACAACTGCAATTACATCCACAACTCCAATTACCTCAGATGGCAAACAAACACACTCACACCACAAACTACAAGCCAGGGGCTGTCTGCCTTACAAATGTCTTGTTCTTAGTACAATGGCATTCTGGCCTCTACTGCTGTAGAGCACAGTAGTACTTTTTGTTTTATTCAAGCCTTCATAAGAGACCAAGAATCAAAACAGAACTCAACAAGTACTATGGAACACAAGGGAGATTACTATGTAAAAATGGTAGCAATGCCAGCTTAACTTTTTGCTAAATATACCCATAACAGCATTTGCTGAATTAATCCAATACATCATATCCTTATATTTCATTTGCTATGCTAAACTGCTTTTGCACAAGTAAACATCTTCATGGGAGCAGCTAGCTTGACAAGGTGATAATTCATAAATATGTCTTATTTTTATGAAGCTTTGATCTGTCAAGAACTTTTGCACTCTACCTACACTGCATTGCAATTCACTAAGTTGGCAAAGCAAATAAAGACATAGGCATACTTCACAGAAGTTCCCTGATCCTGTGTTTTAATGCAACTTCAAAATAATGATTTTTCTGAACAACGTTTTCCAGACATTTTCCCTTAATGGGTGAGACAGAGCAGGAAATCAATTCTGTGCAAGTCTGACTCAGCTGCAAATAAATTTATTACATATATTTGCTTATGCAAATTTAAATATGCTTACTTCTCCTAAATTAAATTTACATCTATGAAGTATGTATTCTTCATGATTTGTGCATTAACAGAGAACAGTAACAGTCTGACAGCACTTTATTGCTACAGGACATAATTTATTTTTTCTAGATACGTTAACAGAACTTTAATAAAAAAATCATTCCTCCAAATCGCTTAAGTGTGTACACAGACAAGTGCAAATCAAGAGCCGCACTGAAAGAATGAAGCGTCTGAACATGTCAAAAGTATAGAGAAAGGATCCAAACATAGGCTCTAAACTTTCAAACACATCCTACAAGACACTCAGCCTCACAGTTACAATACCAGCTTTTCATGCCTTTTTGTATCTTTGTGCGCCATGCAGATTCATATGCTATGTAACCGACATATATTCTTCATAACGTGTTAATTCACCAGCAGTATGCAGTCAAGTGTATCTGCAGTGCACAGTGTTCTGCAAGAACTCAGTTCCACTGCTGTCAGCACAGCTAAGACAAGCAGTTCACGTGAACCTACTGTAGGTGCAATATTGAAGCACGCACAGAAAACACTCTCAAGGAGACTCTCATGCAGGTGCAAAACCCATCCTGTGCAGTGTAACTACAGGTTAATGCATTTTTGCTCGTGTGGAAGAAAACGCACGCTTTTAACTGATGCACCTTAGCAAATCTCCTCTGGTTTCCATGCCCTAGACGCACCCCTTCTGTCCCTGCATGTGGCGGTGGTTCAGCTCGCAGTCGGCTCAGACCACCTTCTCCTCCAGCAAACAGGTGGTGCGACTGCTTCGTAGCTTGAGTTCAAGCAACGTTAAGTGAGTTACTTTAGAAGTGAGCCTGCTCACACCCATTTTCACTTTGTCTGAGGTAGGGCAGCGAGAACCCGCCTAGCCGGCAGGGCTGCCCGCCGAGGCACGCTGCTCAGGACAGGGAGCCCAGGCCCGCCATCACCGACGGCTCTCCGGCCACAGCACCACGCAGCCGGCTCCCGCCTCGGGATACTGAGTCACTGTCACACTGTTGTGGGGGAAAAAAAACAAACGGGGGAAAAAAAACAAACAACCCGCCCCCCTCCAAAAAAACCAACCGAAAACTGGGAACTGAAGGCCTGCCCCCTGCCTGCCCTGCAGCTGCCGGCCCCGCCGGTTTCACCGCGCCCACCCACGGCCTCGACCCCTCACGCACAGGGACGCGCCGGGCCACCACAGCCCGCTGCACGGGACGGCGGCGGCCGCGGGGCCCTCTCGGCCTTTCCCTTGGCCCACTGGTCCTCGGCAACAGCACCGCCGGGGCCGCCCCCGCAAGCCTGTCCCTGAGGGGAGGCTGCCGCTCCGCGGCCCAAGCGACCGCCCCGGGGGCGGAAGAGAGCCGCCGCGAGGCCCTGCCTGGCTCCACTACCGCCCTCCTTCCCCAGGCGGAGGCCCCACGCAGAGCCCCGGGCTTGAGCGGAAGCTGGCCCAGGCTCGACCTACAGCCGCCGGGCCGGGCCGGCCCCCGCGGGGGCCCAGACCAGCACTGCGGGCCCAAACGGCCGTAGGGGCTGCCTGCAGCGCTGCATGGGTGCAGGCACGGCGCAGGCACTCAGCCCTACTGGGGCCCAGCAAGCAGCCGGTCTGGGGGGACA
>JAVJGG010000074.1:23653980-23682955 GCA_035590195.1 Aviceda cuculoides | reverse complement strand
ACACTGGGCAGTTCTTCATTCTCCTAGTCCCTGCCTTTGGCTTCTGTGAAATGGGTGGTGTGGCTAGAGCACTTGCCGGTGAAGAGTGAGGCAAAAAAGTCATTGAGTATCTCATCTTCCTCCATATCCCAGATAGCTAAGTCTACTGTTTCCTTCTGGAGAAGGCTCACATTTTCCCTAGTCTTTTATTGCAAATACACTAGAAACAATTTCTTTGTGCAGACACCTCCTGCGTTTGAGGCATTTTCTGCAGTGCTTTCTGCCTGTGCAAAGTCTGCTAGAGGCTGTTGAATAGAGGGGTGCTGCTGCGAACCCCGGGTGGAGGCGGGCAGCCCCTGTGGAGCTGCCGGTGAGACACCCCTGCACGACTCCCCCATTAGAGGTCCAGGTGGGCAGGTGGCTTGATGCCTTAGGGCTTGTTTTTCATGTCCTCCTGCTCCTTCCCTGTACATGAGAGAACTAGCCTCATTCTTTATTTAAATAACATAATTTTAACTAATGCTTTCATTGCCTCCTTTCTGAGTTCCCACTTGTTAAATCCTACGGACAGTAGGAATAGCACAAAGAGCATGCTTTCTGGAGTCACTGTTTTTGTGACAATTATCTTATTTAAAATAAGGCTGTATATGACCAGTTCACTGCAATAGATTGAATAGATTTCCATTCATAACACCTAATGATTTTTTAGCAGTTCTCATTATTTGATAGCCCTTGTTCTGCCTTCAGATTCTCAGAAGTCAACACTTCAATAAAAATAAAGGATTTCTGCTCTTTGCTGTAGTAATACATACAATTAAGCTTAGAGGCTAATAGGTCTTCAGATTGTGAAGGCATCAATTAGCTATGCTGTTCCTTTGGGTAAATTGCTAGAATGATAGAGCACGATGATAGAAAACAGAAAATTGTTTGCTTAAATTAAACTGTGCTTCTCCATCTTGTGTTATTATCATCACTGATAGTACTAGTTGTGGAGCAGTAGGAGTAAACGTTGTAGGAGTAGGTGTATTTAATAACAATAGAAAGATCAGCTTGTATGTAATCAATGTGTACTGACATACGCTTTCAAACCTGCACACAAGCTAACCTATAATGAAGATTTCCACAACACTGTTTATTGTTTCTTTAAACCAGCACACATTACTTCTTAAATCTTCTGAAATATAGTATGAATTTTCATATAATCAGAACTGAACAATTATTAATTTAAACACTTTTGCAACCTGAATTGCCATTTAGAGTAACTATACTGTTTTCCAAAGAATTAAGCCCCTGATGTAGACATATACAGAACTTTCCATTACATTTTATAGTGCCTATTGCAAACCATTTTGTTCTACCAGAAAATCACATTCATTTCTGAATTGTACTGTCGCTTTTATTGATCTTTATTGCTTTAGTCACTGCTGCCATAGCCTCTCTACCTTGTTCAACCAAATATATCAGTGTCGCCCTTTCGTTTGAAAGAAGATGTTATATTTTATCAGAGGTTAAGGCTGTCTTTGTATAAACAATTGTTACTGCTGCTGTAAAACTTGCCTGTCTGGAGACTGACCAGTTTTTCACATATTTGATCTGAAGCAATATGCATACATTTTCCAGGAAACATTGTTATTGCATGGGTAAACTTTGAATTAATTTCACCATTATTCTGTGCAGCTGCACATTGTGATTAGGTGGCAGAAGCCAGTAATCACTGGCTCAACACTGCTCCGTATTTTGGAATATCTCTTTCTGGGAGTATTTTTGAGGGCCATTACAGCAGACATTTTGGGGGAGATACTGTTGAGTAGATGCCTTAGTCATTGCCTCAATTGTGGATTTGTACAATGCATTTTGCACTGTCTTCAGCCTACAAGTTCCTGGAGAACGGATGCTTATTTTGAATCCTTTATGTATTCAATGGTGAAGCAGCAATCTCAGGAGGACAGCAGTATTACTGCTGAGTGAGATTTGCCTTTGCATAATTACCTGTGTGTTCTTTTTGGACACCACTTGTTCTGCTTAATCTTGCATTGCTTGCCAACTTGAGGTGAAAGCACAGTTAAGACTAAGTGTCGTGTTGCATAGTCTCTGTGCTAGCTCTGCAGACTTCCCAGTGAGTCGGAAAAGCTGTCTGCCAGTGTTTTAAAATCTTGTTCTGGCCTTATTGTGGCACCACTAGCTTTTTCTCATGTTCCAAATGAACATCAGACTGTTCAAAGTCAGGGCATCAGCTTCTGCATCTTCCTGTGAACATAACTGAAAAGAAGTCAAATAAGGATTGCATTGGACTGCAGAATGTGGACAGTACAAGGAACAGTCTGGACCAGGTTGTCCACAGGAGAGAGCTACAGGTTCATTTGAGTTATGGGTAAATAGTCATCATAGCAAGAATGCATATCAAAACTTTCACTGCTTTTTTTGCTTTTATCTATTCAGTGAAATATATATACATATATGATAATCCATTTTTAATCTAGTATTCCTTTCGTGTTTTCGTGTTCCTGAGTGTAATATGATTGTCGTAGGCATTATTATTTTCATTCAAAATATTCCTTCTTTTTTGGAAGTTTTGCAAATTACTACATATATTTAATGTACTTCATCATTATATTATATAAATTTTTCATCAAATACAGAGCCAGCTGAAACCAAATTGCATCAGAAAACTTTCCGATAATTACACAGTATATTTAGATATGTCATATGTTATAAAATAAATGACTCCCCTTGCAGCTCAGTAGATTGGACTGGCCTTTAGGTTTCATTTACAATGATCCAGAACACTGGTAATTAACTTGCGAAGCCAGCCCATGAATATACAGTTGGAAGTATCTGCTATTTTGAGGAGGCAGATTTAAAGGGAAGAGAGCACAGAAAAGGGCACATTCATTTTTCTGTCATGTTTTGATAGCCCAGAATATCTAAGGAGATTGCTTTTGTGTATGGACAAATACACTTACACTTAAGAAAGGCTGCCATATGGATACTGAATAGTTGGGAAAGGACATCTGGTGTTATACCGTTTTAAAATATTAATAATTATTTTCTCCTACCACTGCTATCTCATAGTGGTAGTATAAGAAACCAACTTTCAAAGTTTCCTATAAACTTTTGAAGTTTTGCATTCACTTTCAAAAGTATATTTCTTGAATTTTACTTCTTTGTATCTGGAAAAAAAACACTATTATGGGTGCCAATATCCTGTATTTTAATATGCCCCTCCCATCCTCTCTCTCACCCAGTAGATCTGTCTAAAAGCTAAATTCTTTGAGGTACAGAATATGGTGGCCAGCTACCAACAACATACTTCAACATGTACTCAGCTGTCACTGGATCCAGCAGGATTTAAATGTGTTTAAGTTCTTTGCCAGGAAGGGAGCTTTGCAGAAATAGGACTCATATGCAGCGTTGTTAAGAAGTTCATTCTAACTTCTTTTACTTATTCAAGTTCTATTTATTCACTCTGTTGTCTACCCTCCTGAACAAAAGTCATTAAAACTTGCCTTAAATGTTGTTCAAGTAACAATATGAGCTGTGGGGACAATAAAAAGCAAGAGTAACACATATCACCCACTCTGAAGAGCATGAGTGCTAATTAGAAAACTTTACAACTTTGACTGAATATGGTGTAAACCAAATTAAAAAAGAGAAATTGCCACTGAATTTGGGCATTTTTTTGTGTGGACAGCTGTCAGTGGCAGTGAATCCAAAATACACGAACAAACAGTGATGATTATGGTGATAATATACTTGACTGAGGAGAGCGCAGATAAGCAAGCTGATCTACATTTACTGTGAGACACTTAACAAAGTAAAGTCTTCAGTCCTCTTACTCACTTCTTTGCTGAATAAGGAGTAGATCAGATTTTGGTGATGGTCCTGAGAGGAAAACAGTGGGGTTGTTTGTTGAAAAATTTCCATCTGAACTGAAACCATGGATATAGACAAAAGAAACAGGTAGGTGTGGGAAAAGCTCTGGTTACCTGTTACCCAAGGAAAACAGCTCACTGGATGGGACTGTGGAAGATAATCTGCTTCATGAGGGAAAGTTAAAATAGTAATTTATTCCCCACAATTTGGAGAGAAAATAGTACTGGAATACACTTTTGTCCTGGGCCACTGAACTATAACAGCGTGCTGAACCAGTGAGTCAGTATAGCCTAGCAAATAAAATGTTCTGATTTGATTGGACTGAAAATTACCAAGTCAGTAGAGCCCCTGGTTTTCTGATGCATTAGAACTTCTCCCAAAAGCCATCACCAGCTAGGCCTTGCCTACCAAAGACCTCTCTCTTCCCTTGTCTTCAAGTACAAAAGGCAATCACACCTTTTCCCCTCTTAATAATAAGATTCTTTGCTCTTTCATGCAAGCAAGCTCCTTCCCCACCCCCCCTTCTTCTTCTTTTTCTTTTTTTTATTTTTATGGTTGTATAACTGGTTGAAACATTTCATTTAAAGTCATAGCAATTGTTCCCAGCCTGAAGAGAAACCTGTTGTTTCTCTTTTAGACTTGAAAAATAAATTGCATGTCTGACATCCTGCTTTTTTTCCAACAGTATCAGTTAGTATAACATGGGAGGTAACCTCTCCCAGCAATCCTTTTCTCATTCTGGTCCACAGAGAATTTAAAATTCATTCAAGTACACTTGCTGAATTATGAGTACTGTGCCTGTAAGACACAGATGGACACCTGCACTGTTTGTAGAATTACTGCTGTATCCAATGGCAGTCAATCACTGGGCTGACACTATCTAGACTGACAGATGAAAAAGCTTTAAAAAATTATAGGGACATTAATATTGTCATGGGCAGCAAGAGCCTATCAACTTACTGTGTTTGGAGACACATTCCTAAAAATTGGTCAACATGAGAATCATAAAGCCATTTGGCCATGTAAACCAGAGATAAACCACTGCAAACAGATTATGTTTATCAGTCGCACATCCATTATAAAACATGGAGGTCTCATGTGGTTGGTCAACAGAATATTATTTGTACATAGCTTATATGTTTTAAGAGTCCTGTGTAATGCAAAAGCTAGTAACCTAATTATTTTTAAAACCACAATATTACAAAGCCTGCAGTTAAAGTAAACATACTTAAAAACAAAAACAAAAAGCAAAACTTACCACAGTAATAAACATCTTGATATAGTTTTACTGTTAGACAAGAACTAAAGGTTCAAAAAGGAAAAATAAGTTTAAATATGGCCTCCCCATTGTAGCTAGATACATTCTGTAACTCTTCAGGACTCTTGCATTTAATGACCAACAAGCTAGGTATGTACACTGTTTTCTGTAAGAGTAGCTCATTACATGATTGACTGCTCCAGTTAGAAACTACAGAAAGCCATGGCCACAGTTTTTTCTTTCTGATCCTTAGTGGAAAATCCTATTCTATTGGTCTGTTCCTGGAAGCAGTTATTCCACAATGTTTTAGTTCTATAGTAATTAAAAGGAAAGCAGAGGTCTTGTGTCATGCTCTTCACCTCTCTTATTTCTTATTGGAGGGTAATGTTTTCTGCTAAAAGCTAAGTTTCTTTTTATTTTCTTCTGTTAATCATAAGCCAAATAGCAGTACACTTAATGGCACACTGAAAGCCTGTTGGCTAAGAGTTCCCTTTCCGTACTGTATTTTAATGTCAGTCTGTATAACTACTTTTCCATGAATGTCCACAGAACTCCAATATTTGCACATGCAAATCTGGTAAATCTAGTAGCTGCCTGAGCAAACATGAGCAGACTATTGAAACTTCCTATGAGCTTTTTTTAAAAAACCTGCCATAAGAATCTGATTCAAGGTTTAACTTGATCTGACAAAACACTCAAAGTCCATAAAAAACAAAAACCAACACTGTTTTTACACTTAGTCAGAGGCTGTACTGGTAGGCATTGCCATTCTGGAAATGGCACTGCCATTCTACTATTTATTATGCAATTATAATGCATTCTTTATTTATTATTTTTTTGTATTATTTTGAGTGAATGATGCATTACTGTCTCATTGCTGCCCAGCCCCAGACCAGGAGCCCTGCATGTGACATTGCTCTTTTTCCACCTCCATTTCTGATGTCTCAGTTCCTCTTCTCCAGCTGCCCTGAGCCTTCCTGTCCTACATGTCTCATTCTTTTTCCCCAGGATACTCGTCATCTGTGGAAAGCTTTTGATTCTCCCATTTACAGAAGGGAAGATAGGAAATAGGGTAGAAGTTCAGGACTGCACCTGTAATTTTCATGAAAATATTTACTTCTTTTCCTTCCCCTTCCCCTTTCCCTCTCTGCTCTCCCCCCTCTTTTGTGCCATAGGGTGGAAACTACACCAAGCAGTTAATTTTTATTTTTTCTTTTCTGGGTACGTGTGCTCTCTGTCAGTGAAGAACCTGGATAGTTTTAAAAGCTTTGGGCATACAGAGGAAGACAGTAACACTGTGACTGATTGATCAATATACATCATTGTTTAGGCTCATAGCCAAAGCTACTAGTAGTCCTATTACACAAACACTGGAGCTTCTGAAGCACCCTGTAGAGAAGTGCCATATTCTCCAACAGTGGGACCTACAAGGCTTTTGAGCCATTGTGCAGTCTGAACAGATAAACAGTAGGGATTCTGGGTAATAAAGGTGACATCATATTTTATGTACTGCAGACTGACAACATTGGTGCAATGAGGAACAACACATTTTTAACATCCAACAATTCCTTAAGGCTAACTCCCTACCAGAGATCATCTCTGTGTGTGACATAACCGATTTTCTTTCTGGTAGATAGGAAACCTTGCAGTTATGAGTAATGAAATCCTGGCAATTTGATAATAACTACTCTCTACATTAATTTGTTAGCATCAATGTCCAAGGAATGAGTTCCTTGCTGGTGTGGGCAGGTGGCAGGGGACACAGAGGGGAGGAGGAAGGTGATGCTCTGCGTGTGCATATGTGCGTGTGTGTGCACACGCGCGTACGTGACTGTGTCTACAAGGAATACTTGAGTCATTAGAAAATCCTCACATATTCGGATACTGTAAACCACAACTTTTTTCTTACAGCCTCTGGAATGTACAGTAGCCAACAATGCATGAATACTGGATACAATCAGCCATGGAAGTGTATGATTTTCTTATTTTCTGAAGAAGGTATTTAATCATTTAGGTGTTTTCTGTTTGTATAAAAATATTTTCTCAAGCATAATAAAAAATGCTACAGTATGCTTTTTATCCTTTTCTGCTATTATATTTGTAGACTGTGATATTAGAAATATGTCAAAGTAAAGATGAAGAGTATTTTGTATTAGACAGTTCTCCATTAGTCATTAAGTAAGTAATTTACTTAAGCTATGCTTTGCATAGCCCTACTAACATTTGCAGCATGAGTCTCAGTGATTGTTATATGTTATAGATTCACAATGGTATTTTGAACTGTTATGGTTCAGTCTCTGAAGAAAATTAATCACTTTTATTGCAAAGGTAATTAAGCTTGCTTGTAGCAATTTTCAAATCTGATTGGAAAGAAGACAGGACTAACAAGTATATCTTAAGTTAAAAAAAATGCTACAATATGGCTTCGTTTTTCCTCCTTAGCTTCTGATATGCTGATAGAAAAGTAACTTGCTTTACAGAAATACCACAAACTATTTTAAAAAATATATGAAACATCCAGCTATGCATGTATATTTATACTTATGTATTCTATGAAACATATTTCCTGAGAGCTCATGAAAACTGAAGGAAATATGACTGCATGAATCTTGGATGATAATCAGCCAGGGCTTTTGGTAATTTCTTTTTTTTTTTTTTTTAATAGTTCAGTTAATGACAGTTTAAGCAAAAGTTTTTACAAAAATGCTGACATATTTCTGATGCTAATGTATGTATGCAAATGGATGCATAGCTATGCATGTTTATATACGTATATGAATGCGCATGTATATGTGTGCATATGGAGAGTAATAGAGATGCACAAATGTATGTATGGGTCTGCGGTGCCCATTCACACTCAAGTGTTTTGGCTGCTCTGTCAACAGTAATGTAGCATAAGAGTTCTGACTCTTTATTCAGATATTTGCCTAATCAAATTGTTTACTTCTAGTTTACAGAAAAGACACTGAAAAATAACTTCAGAAATAATCTTTTAAGATTTTAGATCCTGAATAATTTTATAATCATATTTTAGAACATGACCCTGAAAAACTTTTATATGTTGAAGAACCATGAAGGATTGAGTGATAAATATACTGCACCTTGGAGACAGAAGACCTGTGAACTTTTCAGATGCGTTGGCAGCAAAGTGATTTGTCAGAAACAATAAAGGACTCAAATATGTCATCCAACATGAAGCAATTGCTCTCTGGGTGAACTTTTCTAAAAATCACACTAAGTCTGTGCTAAATTAATCAATGGGATTTCAAGAACATAATCCTGGAGGTGAATATGACCTCGTGTATCTAAAACTATGATTTACCCTAAACTTGCAATCTAGAGAGTCTTACTAGCAATTTTAAAGCTCAGAATCTTTCAGCACTGTTTCTGATGGTTACTTGGAGATATATATCTTATGTAAGAGAAAATCTGCAGGAAACAAAAAGCTTTTCTTGCTAGGTGGAAAGATGTCACGTATTAGTTTTAATGTTATTTAATAACAATTATTAAAAGTCAGTTCAAGAGTGCTGTTTAATTACGTTAAATTTGGAGAAATTTGCCTTTACTTCCTACATGTCAAGTGCTTGATTCTGCATAAGAACACCTCATGTCCTGGCAGGTCCTACCTTCCTGACCTGCAAAGGACTGGATGCAAGGACCTCTTCTTGGGAGTTATCACTGCACGGTTGCCCTGTTCTTGTTTTACCCCTAGACATCCAAGTCTAGGATATAGGCCTGAGACAGGAGACTGGGTTAAATGGACAAGATACTTCATCTGATTCATTATGACTGCTCTCTTTTTATGGTCTCATAGTCCATTTGAACTCATCTCAGCCCAGACAGCACATAGCTCTTCAGGGAGACAGCTGCAGTTAATTATTCCATTCCACCTCAATATGGGGAAAATTAGACTTGCTGAAGACAGTTTTAACTCAAATCGCTGCAAGAAAAGGTAATAATAGACCTCCATCCCTCATTACACTGCCACACCTCCATACTCTTCCTCAAAATTACATGTATGGTCACATCTCAAAAAGACTGTGTCCTTTTCACAAGCTTAGTGAGAGTTATATTAGAGAAAGCTTTCTACTGGTAATTTCTCTTCAGTCTCATTCAGCAGACTGGATCTAAAACACTGAAGAGTCCAGTTGGATATGTGCCACTAACTGCTGAAACTCTTCCAAAATGTACCCTTATTTCCTTACTCCATGCTTCTAGATACATAATTATACTTTTGAAAACATTTTCCTGATGTTAGCTACTATGAGTGATTACTTTTATTTGTTTATAATTACTTTCAGAAGCCCCCATCATGAATTCATGACTGTAGACATAGTACAAGCCTGTGACATTTTTGCTCTGCTGCACTGAACTACACTGGGTGGGAAACCTCACTGAAGTCACTAGAGCTGCTTGTGCGTTAAGGTACTGCTCATTGTGAAGAGAACCACTGATCTCAGCATACTATGCATAAAAATAGGAATGCAAGTATATAACTTTTAAGATTATAAAAAATTATTATTAAAATTATATAAAGATTTTACTCTCTGATCTGCTTTTATAAATTGGCTGAGATTATACTAATGTTGCAGAAATTGTAAACGCAAATGAAAACCGTGCTTTTGGCTTTTGATAAGATGGCTGGGGGGGGATTGTTGTTCATATTGTTAAGCAGGTAACACAAATAAACCGTTCTTAACCGTTAGGTAGAATTATGTTTGAAAGTGCTGGTCAGTCTTGAAGTCTGTCAACAAAAGATGTAATCTACAAAAGCACATGAACAATAGTTGTTGCAAAACAGGTAACTGAAGATGTCACATGCTAAGTAAGCATTTGTGTTCAAATACCTACTAGGTAGGTATTGATTTGTGTGTTCAGGGCTATAATTCTTGTCCAGTTTTGACATATGTACCCAGATGTCTACCTGCTGAAAATTGATTCTTTAGGATTATTTGAGAAATAAAAAAACTTTTCCCATAGAAACACACTTAAGAAGTTGCTGAACTCTCCACTTTCTACTCATCTTTTTTGTGGAAATGTCTCATGATTACAGGGTATGGTAGAGTGGCTCTTTAAAATTAACCTTGTAGTTCTGCCAAAAAGAGAAAGAATGAGTGCTGCTGGAGATAGAAGCACTGACTTTAGGATTAAGGTTTTGTCTGCCCAGTATGTTCGTATTGATATGCCTAAAGACCCTGCAGTCCTATGGAGATAGCATGAGAGCTGTCATTTCCCTGTGATGGACATAACGGATGACAGCACTTTCAAGAATACGGTTAAATCCTTTTTCTTTTTATACACCTTTCATGTGTCCTACTGGAACTCAAATAATATCAAAGGAAACAGAGAAGAGACAGGCTCTGTGAAACATATTTTAACAAACTTTTAGATCAGAAAAAATGTTTCCATGTTTTTTTCTTTCATTTCTTAATCAGGCTAGGACTGATTCTTACAGGTATGGCCCCTTGCAGATTTCACATCCAGGCTACTGCAAGACTGTACTGGTGTATAAAAATCTGATTAAACTGTTAGAAAATAACTATCAGCTCAGTGGCTATAACCACTTCCATTGTTTAGGTCAAGAGAAGTACTGAATATATTCAGGAAATGTAAACAATGTGCACTATGTGAAACACTTCAGGTAACACAGAAACTCCACCAGGCACAAACGGAACAAGAAATACTTCACAGTCAATTCCATTGCAGAGAGGAAGACTGAAGAAAATGGTGAAACTGTTCCTATGCAACCCTGAGCACTTCCACATCTCAAAAGTTATGCATTCCTACATTCTAAATAGTAGCTAGTGTACCAGCTGAGTCTTTTATTAACCAGTGAAGAGAAACCAGACATGCATAAAATACTTCATGTTTGGATCCTGCAACTTGAAAGGGTTATTGCCTCTCACCAGGTATCTCTGTCTTGCTCTCACTGTAATGGAAATTTCAATTGTCTCCCACAAAGCCTAAAGCTAAGTTTGTGAAGAACATATTTTCTGCACAACGAGGGACATCTCTGTTACATTTCTGTGTGGGATTCATTGCCAAGCAGTATACCACCTTCTGGTGTATTCTTCTAGTGGACCTTTACAAGAAATATGCTGAGAATAGGCTCAAGTCTTATAATTATTCATCTGTAAAGCCACTGGAGCATGCAAAAGCTTGAACTCCTATGTTTGGGATATTTGTGATTCTAAAAGACCAAATTCCTTTCAACTTGTTTACTTAGAAGAAATGACAGTGAACTCAAATTGCTCAGGAAAAAAGCCCCACTGAAATTAAAGTGAAAGCACAGCAGTTAGATCATATTTACATTTCAAACCAAAAAGGAGTCCACTAAAGACTATCAAAGCCTCATGCCATGTAGGTGGAAATATTTTATGCATGCAGATGGTCTATGGTATTTGGCTTTCTATTACAGTGAAACAGGTAGTTATATAATGATATCTTACATAAACATGTTTCTTTTTGATCATTTACAGTTATTTTGCTTGTTTTCTTTCACTGTTATGCATCAGTTGAAAAGTACATTTGAGCAACTGGTCATTTCAGTCAAAGAGTAAATTCTGTCCTACTAAATGAAGCATTTAGTACTCAGGAAATCTCTTCTGAAGCTGTTTAAAAATGAAAAAGCTATTATATTGTATCTCAAAGGCAGCTTATTATAGTTTCCTAACAGGTATGTTGTTTAAAGCCTGGACTCCAAAACCACAGTATGAATCACTCTAAAAAATTTTAAGTTGTAAGCTCTAGTTAGGCATATATACAACCCCCTTCCTATACCAGCTACCTATAATCTACTGCTTGGTATAGATTCATAGCATGGTTTGGGTTGGAAGGGACCTTAAAGACCATCTAGTTCCAACTCCTCCTGCCGTGGGCAGGAACACCTTCCAATAGACCAGGTTGTTCAAAGCCCCGTCTAACCTGGCCTTGTATGTATATGTATATGGAGTATATTATGCAGATAACTCCATAACATACTAACTGATGATGATAACATCTTATGATGAGATGTTAGCCATTAACAAGTTGGCATAATAAAAGTTTGAGGATAATGATGGCATCTGCTTCCCTGCAAGTCTAAGCAGTCTTAGGAATATTTTTTAATTTGAAGCTGTATTTGTATTTCCTCCTTGTTGAATAATGATAGACTCCACACTGAAAGAATATTACATGTATGGTCTTGTCATTCTTTCTTTGATGCAAAGGGCAAAACTTCATTAAGAGAAAAAGTGTGTGTTGTAACTTTGCAAATGACAAAATGAAAACTCCACTTCTTATAAGCCAGTCCTGTGACTTTTGTAGTTCTGCTGCTGGTAGGGAAGAAGTGTTTCTGCTTCAGAAGTTCTTGTCCTTTGCTACAGTACTTGGTAAAGAACTAGAAACTCTTAGCTAGCTAGGCTTTCTGTCATTGGTGGTGGGGACACAGAAAGGAAGAAATAAAATCATATGGTCTAGCCATCAATGAGGAATATTCTGAGAACAGTGCAACACAATCACATTCTGATTCTTAACAAAAACTTTGAGCCACTTGGCTTTAGTATGGAGGAAGAACTGCACCTCTCTGGTGAGAAAGACAGGGTGCTGAGGTCACTGGGTAGTTAAATATTAATTTATAAAGTCTCTTTCCAAAGAAAGAGACAATAACAAAAGAAAAGGTGAGTCATGAATTCCACTATCACCAAACCTACAGCTACTGTATTTGCTTTTTATAGATTATTTCAAATAAACACACGTGTTCCTTTTCCTTCCAGCTGCATAAAAAGTTTATGGAGCTGCAACATATGATACATAGAGACCCTTAAAGCAGTCAAGAGAAGAATCTCCCACATGTGAACGAAATCTTCATGTAAAATTTGCTGTAGAAGGCAGGGTGATTTTACTGATGAGACTTGAAGCTCTTCAACTGACATATCCTGTGAAGCACACGCTCTGCAGCACCTGATGTGAGACAGCAACCGTGAAAGAGCACAGCCCACCATCGTTCTGCCTCTGGAGAGGTGTGTTGCCATTTAATTTGTTCTCTCAGCTCCAGAGACAAGGCTGTGAACCATAGTATCTTCTTGACGTGGTATTTTTGTTCATTGCATCACAGTATTTTAAAAATGGAATACAGCAGAATTTCCCATTTTGAAACAGAACTTTCTCACTTTAATAATAATTTTCAAGGATTGTTATTATTGTTTATAATTACGCCATTTCCACATCCTCATATGACTTCCTGTTTGTGGCAGTTTTGGTATCTTTATACTACATGTATGAAGTCGTATCTTTCCTGTTATCCCACTGAACATCTGTTTTTCGTTAGACACCCAAATTTGCCTATGATTATCTGTCTTTTACTTTACTGTGCATGCATTATTATGCAGTACATACCTTTCCATTCTTTTAATATAAGTGCAAAACAGCCGTGAGCATATCCTTTTTTTTTTTTAATGCTGCTGTGTAATTTTTTATACTACTATGGAGCTAAGTGGTTGCTGGAGCAATTGATACAAAATAAGATTCCTATGACTCACTGTCATAATTTTTTTCCCCATTAATTCACTATAATAATAATTCTCACTAATTTGGATTATGTCTTATTTATTTTCCCTTATTTCAGTGTACTGGGTTACTTTATACACATAGGTAATTACTTTAGCCACAATTTTTAGTTCCTCCACTGCAGGCGATGCTTTAAATACGTCATTAAAAAAGCCCGAAAATCCTAATCCTGTGAAGACTTTGAAATTCAGATACGTTTTTTTCCATAAGACACATTCACTCAGGCATGAATGAAAAAATGTAACAATTCAATTTATTTTTGTACAACGACATTCATACAAAATTTCATAAAATGTTTATGAAGGACAAGAGTAATAGCAAGATAAAACCTTGCAGAACTGTCTTTGGTGCATGCAGAAAGTGACAACAAAGTGGTATGATAGATTAGGAAGAAATTAAAGTTAAAATATAGAAGAGACAGGTAAGTATTTTGTAATTGAGTCAATAGAGTAATATTAGTGTCAGGAGGAAGTAACAAAACTGGAGAAGATGAGTGTGGTCTGTATTACATGAATATGAACAGAGAGGTGAGGGAGAGATTAAATAAGGGAAAACAGCAAAGGGCAAACCTGCCAATATGTGAGAAATCTCAAAAGAATGAGTAGTTCTGCATAGTCATGGGAGAACCAAGAGGAGACCAAGATGAGGGAAGTAGAAGTAGATGGCTCTAACTTGGCAGGGCCAGGATGGGGGAAATCTAATGGCACATTTTGTAGTTAAGAGGGAGGAAGTTCCCTGTGGTACACCATTATACACCAAAAAAGAAGGATCTGGCTTCAATATTACATTCTCTTTAAATTTAAGGATCAATAAAAACTATTGAAATAACAATGTAACAAAGTGTGGTTGTTCTCAAAGCAACTGTATTCAAGCATTTAGGACAGAGGAAGAAGAAAGGGCAAGCAGAAGAGGGACACAAGCACAGCTATAATCTGCATAAGGAAGTCTGAGAAATTCTTGTAGATTAGGAAAACAGAGACAGTATTGCTATTTTTCATCTAGATTCTCAATATATCTGATTTTCCTATATTCTCTCTTTGCTGACTGGTGCAGTCTGTGCTGCACTGGCTGGTAATACCGGAGGAGCTCTGGCTGAAGACTGTCAGGCAGCAAATGCTGACATTACCCTTACTTCTTCTCCTTAGCTCCACAGAGGCACGAGGTCAGCTCGCTTGTCCTTCCAGTAACTTCTGTGGTCCTCTTCTTCTCTAAGAAAAGAGTAAGAGGTGAACGTAAAGCTCTCTCTCCAGCTGCATGCACAGTTGTCAGTCACCAGTCCAGTGACTCTGCTGACAAAAGGGTCAGAGTTTGCTGAGGCCGAGCCGTTTTTTGTAACACATCACAGTTAACACAGAAAATGATTCTTGTCAGTGCTGGTCAGGTGTTAAGGGGCCCAGGCAGTGATGAAACTGCATGTTTGCATCACTGCCGTCATAACGGGGGGGGTGGGGTGGGGGGGGTGGGGAAGTAGAAATGGGCACCAGCATAGCAAGAAGAGTGTTTAAGGCTTGTGAGGGTAAGTAATGAAAAAAGAATCCTTAAAACTCAGGAGAAATGAATGTTAGAAGAGAAGGAGAAACACCATCAGTGGTCAAGGTGGGAGCTATAGGTGTTAAAAAACAGGACTTTTAAGAGTTGAGGGAGCTGACCTGGCCTCTGCTCTGGAGATAGTGATGAAGGAGCTACAGCAAAATCTGATGCCCTGACAGTGGAGGTTCAGGAGGAACAGGAGGAAGAGATGCAGCTGGAAGATTTATACATAATTTTGTGTAGCACCCATTTTGAAGAAGGTGATTACCATTTGTTTGTTTTATTTAGTTTTTGTATCTAGAATATTGGTACTGGTGCTTCACAGATCTTATATGTCTTTTCTTTTTGCTATGTGGATTTTCTTTTCAAAACAGTTTGGTTTTTCCCAAGTGTAGTGAAGTAGCGTTTTTGAATGTATATGCATATTTATGTGTTCACTTTCCTGAAACTATTGTGGCTTGCTTTGCAAGATACTTGAAATCCATACTGAAATCCAGCCTACCCATTTCAAAAGACTGAATTTGTCAAATTGGAATTACATGAATTCACAAAACAGACAAACCCAAGCATTCTGTATCAAAATAATCTCAAAGTATAATGGAATGGATGATTACAGTTTAGATCTCTACCTCCTTAGTACTTGTAATATATCCTTAAAATTTGTGTGCAACATTTTGCACATATAACAGGATTCCAGAACTAGATTGTAATCTCTTTAATTACATGAATACTTTCATTGATCTATGTGAGATGCTTCATATAAATGACCATTAAACAATGTATGCCTATTCCCCATGCTCACATTCTAGCTTGTAGTTTTATAAGGTTATGGTGGTGCAAAATGCTTGATATTAAATCCTTACTGACAAATGAGCAGAAGGTTTGTTTTATTGACCAAATTGCAATGCATGCAGATTAATAAAAATATGACTTACTGGGTTCCATGTCATGTGTGTAGAGGAGTAGGGAGAATTTATGCAATTCTGTAGGGGCGATGCTGTGTTCTGAACAAGTTTATGAATCCTCGTCAAGTGGAAAAGCACATGAGTTTCGAGCTTCCCTTTAAAGCACTGTTATTTCCGGTAGTAAAAATGGCCAGCTTCCCCAGCTATATGAGTTTCATACCCTACAATTTGGAGAGTTGAGGAGACAGACAGGCCTACAAAGCTGCCGTTGAATGGAGACCTATACAGACTGAAGGAAATGGCCCACAGGAACCTCATGAAAGTCAAGAATTCAATGAAAAGTCCTGCACCCGCGAAGGAGGAAGCCCATGCAGCAATCAGGCCATCGGCATATTGGGCTGTATTGACAGGAGGACAGTCAGTAGATGGAGAGAAATCAATATCCCCCTCTACTCAGCACTCTTGAGACCAGCAGGTACTGCATCCATATATCGGGCCCCAAGTGCAAGAAAGACATTGATCAACTGCAGTGAAACTGGGCTTGTTCAGCTTCAAGAAGAGAAGGTTTGGGGGAGATGGGACCAAATAACAACCAACACTTATGAAGAGATTGTTGAGAATATGGAGCCAGGATCTTCACAACAGTGAAGGCAGTATGGCAGGAGCATAAGAGACAATGGACACAAATGGCAACAACAGAGGTTCAGACTGGGTAAAAGGAAAAAACTTTTTCCCCATGAGGACAGTCAAGCAGTGGCGCAGGTTGTCCAGAAAGGTTGTGCAGTCTTTATGTTCATTTTCAAAGACCCAAGGCATTCAAGACCCAACTGGGTGAAGCCCTGAGCAAGCTTCTGACCTCACAGCTGACCCTGCTGCCAGCAGAGGTTGGACTGGAGGTCTCCTGAACTCCCTACTGGCCTGAATTATCTTGTTACTCTGTGATTCTTCACGGCTCCTAAGTGGCCATTGCTCCACTAAGGATGGTAGTAGGACAGGATGTGTACCTGTGTCCCAGGGAATCCCTGTGAGAGACAGTAGCAGCTCTTCCTTTCTCACTTTTTGCTATAAAGAAGGATGTGGAATACGCAGCAACCTCACTCCACTATTTATTGTGTGTGATAGCCCTGGTGTGAGAGACATCAATGCATTAGTAGCCACAGCCTTGCTATGCTTGTGCTATGGCTTGTAACACAAAATGAGTGAAAAATGTATCAGTCAAGGTGGAAAGCCTTATACATGTCCTTACAGAGTAAACTGTTTTTAGAAAACTGCTTACTGATACAAGAATCAAGGAGAGTGAACCTTGTTCCTCAGTCTGACAATCAGATAAAAAAGGAATATATGGCTGGGGAAAAGACCATAAGCCTGGGACCCAGGTGCATTCCAGACCCAAGCCCATAACACTTCAACCAGCAGTATGAAAGGGCTTTATGTCTCCTCTTCGTTTTATCCTGGTTATACTCAACAACAACAGATAAGACATTTGAGTCTTTCATGGCTCCTTAAAACGGTTGCAATATTCATGCAGCTAACAAGGTCAAAGAGGTGACTATGCTAAGCCTATGGTAAGCCTCAGCTGCACTTTGAAAGCTCTTCGTCAGTTCAGTGCCAGCAGCTACTGTAGTGGGGCTGCTTGAAAGAGCACATGCTCCCTGCTTGCTATATGCTGTGCTAGCAAAGTTCCCATTCTGACAAAGATTACGTTGAAAATAGCATCATTATTAACAAAAAAACTTGCTCTATGCAGTCTTCAAAACTGGATAAAACATAATTGGGTACACATAAAAATACGCTCTCTAGCATATTTAGGATACCAAAGAACAGCCTGGCAGCATACCAGCAGGCACAGTAAGAAACCTATTAATAAATTCTGATCAATTTTGTCCTCTCCAGTTAAATGTGATTCTTGCTCCAGTGGAGCTTTTCCTGGAAAGAAGGAAGTTAATACAACACACTACACCAGAAAAAAGTTATACTGAAATGAACAGAAAATGATTTAACAGTAATCCAGTTCCTTAATTATTTTTATTTAAAAATTGGAATAATCAATTTAAGGAAAATCTCTCCTCATTTTCTTTTGTTATAGTTAATGGCTAAGTTAGATCTGTTATGTAGTCATTCCAAATAGTATGTCTAAAAACCATTACATGAATACGATTATACAAAAAGAACTGATTAATTTTGTACCTCTTCCTGCTTTCATAATCTTTGTCAAGTGAATGGCATAATTTGTGCCATTTATGTTTCTTATTGCAGTATTTGTCATTAGAATGAGGTGTCAGGAAGCATTTAGACTGTCTCACATTTTATGAATTAAAACAGTGTGCCATACTGTTGTGACCTTTTTAATATTCTGCATTTTCCTCTGTTCCTTGGCATTACTCTCTTTCTCTGCAAATCTTCTCCATTCTATGATGGGAAATGTGAAGCTACAAAGTATGAAGAAGCAAAGGGAACAAAACAGTATGCCTCATGAAAATAATTCAAAGGTGAACATTCATGCAGTGTGGTATTGCAAGCTGTAGACCTTGCATCAAAATAAGGTTGCAGGTATGTCAACAGCACTGATACAACAATACTGTGCTGCACAGTGCTGTGAGAACATGCTGCAGTTAGGGGTAGGACTAGTTGCCGTAACATCTGAAGGATACACAGAAGCTTCGGACTTTTCTACACATATCAATTCTACAGCACAGTTATAAAACCGTTGCTAACAAACACTGGAAAGGTTAAAAAAATCTCTTTCTTTGAGGTTTAAACTAGTATCTGACTATGAAACATTAGGATAAAACCTTCAAAGAGGTAATTTATCTCACACTGGCTCAGTAGATGGCTCTTTTGCATTGAAATAACTAGTCCTTGCCAGTCTTGGAGACAGTATTAGATGTTTGAACTGCATTTTTTAACTCACTCATACGGCTAACAGGAAAGCAGATAGCCTATCATTGTGGTTAAGTTAAACTACATGCACTCACAGTCCATCCATGACACTGTTAAGAAGAAAGAGAACTGAACAAGCAGTGTAATGCATTATATAATCGCTAACAAGATCTCTTTAATTTATATGTAATTTAAAATGCGGCCTGAAACAGACAATATGACTGCTGACTGCTTGTCTCACTCATCCTTTCCTTCACAGTTGGATGATGATGGAAAAATGGTTGCAGAGATCACAAGTACAGTTAATATGATTTAAAGGTTCTGATTAAAGAAAAATACTAGCTGACTGACAGCAAGATCCTCTAGCAAATCCTGAACACTTTGATCCAGTCTTCAGTCTGGGCTTTTCCTACACTATGGATACGTGACAAGAGGTACAGACATAATATTTGAAAGGAAATACAAATAACTTTTGCACTTTAACTAAAATCACCAAAGTATTTGTCAGAACAAACCAGTAACAAAACACCTATTCTAGTGGTCGAGACCAGATGATTGTTTGTGGTTTGTGTCAGTCTCACAGCAAGAAGGCACTGAACTGAATACCATTTGCTTCTGATTCAGCCTGGGAAATCTTGCAACTGATACCATAAACTCATTTCACCATATTCCTCTTGATGGTCACTGTGATAGGTCATTTAAATAACTGATTATAATTGGCTTCTAAATGCTAAGTCTTATGAGTCTGGATCACAAGTTTCACACAGCAGGAGAAAGACATATACAAAGCTCAGAGTGACAGGGTAACTGATGACTAGTTTTGAAAGACGTGTGAGACTGGGTACAAGATAAAAAGTCTAATGGAAACAGGGAAACTACAAAACGTATGGTATCCCTGTGCTGAGAAAGACTCAGAGTGTTCCTGTGTCATGACAGCAGAGTAGGGAAAATGCCAAGAGCATGGCTAAGAGTGGATGCATGGACAAGACTAGTGGACAAGGGAAGGGAGGAGAGCATCAGACACTCCTTTTCATAGGAGGAAATGAAGGCAGGAACACAGAAGACTGCTGAGTACCTTGTTACCATGCCTCCCCTCCTTGCAGAGAAATAGTTCGTATTTCTCTTCAAACCAAAGTTTTTGCATATCTGCATTAATCCTCTTTCCCCCTCTGATGAATCCTCTCTAATTTTCTAGTATCTTGTTTGATATTAAATGCACTGAAGGTAGTCCAAATAACTACCATTATGTTCATTTAAATTAAATGAATATATTTTTTAAAGAAACCATTTAAAATTAAATGCAAAAATATGACAATCTTAAGGCCTGAAGCTACTATAACCTTGACAATTTATTTTAATAAATCAAGTAATGTGCTACACCTATGACCTTCCTCAGATATAAAAATTAAAGGCTGCCCAGATATATACAGAATCAGAAAGTTGGGAAACGTTTAATTTTTTAAGCTTTATTAATCTATCCTAGTGTAATATTTTAGTTTACCTATATTATTTTCAGTATTTCCAGTGGAGCAAATGTGGATATGTTTCACATAAAAATCAAATCTTTTTGAATCCTTATGTGTAGAAAATATTTTGCCAGTACTTCTGGTGTAGTGAATTACTTCAGAGTAAATACTTAACTTAATAATTACTTAATAAATTACTTAATAAAACCAGAATTCTGATTTTCTACTTCCAGGTGATGAAAGAAAAACAGGGACTACAGGATGGGTGGCTGTGCGCTTGCCACAAGGGCACACTGCTGGCTCCCGTTCAGTTGGGCCACCAGGACCTCCTGCTCCTTTTCTGCAGACGTGCTCCCTAGCCAGTCAGACCCCTGCATGTACTGTTGCACCGGGCTATTACATCCTACGTCTAAAACTTCGCATGTTTCTTTGTTGATCTTCATGATCTTCCTTTCGGCCCTCCCAGCAAAATACTACAGGAGACTGTATAGAAAGTCAAGACAGATTACATTTGTACATAGCACTAGCCATTCCATCAAAGGAGCCAACCAGGTTGGTAAAGAAAAAATTCCCCTTCGTAAATCCACACTGGCTGTGCCCAGTAACCTTTCTGCCCTTCTCGTGCTTTAAAATGGTTTTCAGGAGGAACTGTTACATAAAGACACCCATGTACTAAGGTGAGTTTGACCATCCTGTACTTTTCCAGATTCTCCTGCTTGCCTGTTTGAAGATGTATTTAACATTTGCCTTCTTCCAGTTATTGCTCCTTTTTCAATCTTCTCTTTTTAAAAATGTATCCATTTCCACTGGCTGTTCTTGGACTAATTTAAAATACTTCTTGCTACATTCCAATTGAAATCCTATTTCAATCCAAATACGGTTTGACCAAAACTTAGAATAAAATGTCTGAATGTAATTAAAAAAAGAGGAAATTATAAAGAATATGAAAATGTAATAAACATAGATGAATTGTTGAACACTTTCTAGAATAATGAAAAGAAAAAAATAATAATGTGAACAAATACCTATGAAGCTATAGAGCTATTCAGTTAAATAGTTACAAGGCGTTGTAATTTTCAGCAAAGAAGCAACTAAACAAGTGTAAAAGTTCTGTGTTTTAATGTTTATATAAGTCAATGACAACAAACAACTATTCAGGAAAATTATTGGAAATGCAAATGCAGAACTCAATTCAATATAAGTTTCTTGTTTCCTGTTATCAATCTGCTTACAATAAGTGATTTCAATTTTTTTGATTTACCAGCAGTGCTCCAAGAAAGCATCTGCCCCAATCTTTTTAGCAGAAGATAATTTCTCTGTAGTTTTCCTTATCACCACCTCGCATATTCCGTTGTATCTTTTCATTTCTCCATCTGCAGCTTCTCATTGTAGTGCTGTCCAGAGTAATGCCCATGTCACTGTCAGTTAGAACACTTAATTTAGACTTAATATGTACAAGTGGCTCATTTTTCCCCTTCAGTGTGCATTACTGCTGCATTTATCATCACTGAATTCTGTCTGTCATTTCCAGTACACACCATGAGTCCCTGTGAAATTCCTTGTGGTTTTTTTTTTTCTTTTCTGACATAACTACACAACATAGTTACCTTGCTTTCTATATACTAAATAAACCCAGGATTGATATAGTATAGATCTGCTTTTTTCTTTCTGTCACGATAAAGTGTACCCTTTTATATTTTTTGCTTACCTTTTTCCTTCCTAGCTTTTGCACAAGGCAGTAACTTTTCTTTTATCTCCTGACTTTTTTTAATATCTGCTTGTGAGAGATGTTGTTAATTTACTTGAAAAAAATAATTACATTACCTGGCTTATTTTTTATTAATTTTTAATGCATTTCTATGGTTGCAATAGATTACTGAAAAATCTCTGCCAGTATTGGGTTAATTATTTCCCATAACATAATCTTCCAGCCATTCCGATATTCTTTTTTTAAAGTATTTTAAAACTATTTAGCTCGTGCCTATATACTATGTATGTATGCACAAGCATGATTTTTTTATATCTTGATCAAAAGATTAACTTTTCTACTAGAATTACTTCATTGTTATGCATATCTCTGAGATAATAATGACTCATCACTACTCCTTTATTGGGAACTCGTATTTGGAATCATAATCAGTCTATGCATTTTAGCACCAGTGGTTTACGTAGCTCATGCTCTGGAAAGGGCTGGGATGGTCTGTTCCTATGTCCCTAGCTGTACCGGGTCTGGTCAACCCACTGCATTAGCACCGGTAGTGACACAGAGGAATTATTGGCATAGGCGTCAATTTTTTAACAACATACTTTCAGGTTTTCTGAAATGTTAGCTTTACTATATTTTAACTAAATTGTAAAATGTAGAGCATTATTGCTACAAATATTGTAATTATTTATGTAGTCAGAATTTGACATGGCCCTGTTACTTGACCAAACAAAAAATTCTAGATGTATGTGGATACTAACTTTAGAGCAACTTTATACTGTCAAATTTATCTGTTTGCATGCATACATATAAATCCAGTTCTGTAAAACTTCACAAAATTTTAAATAACACTTAAAGCCAAAGTGTTTATATATTATTTTTGCATCCTTTCATTTAGCCAAAACTAGCTACATGTCAAAACTTAGATGGAGCCAGATAGTCATCATTAGGATAGGCTTTTCTGTCTGTAAGAAAATAACATGGTCTTATTTCTGCTGTATCTAGGAAATAGGTTGTTAGTTGCTGTTGTTATTCCTGTAGTCTGATGAGTGTTAACATGGTATCTATTTTTAGAATACTGGCTTTTAAATAATCATTTTGTGAGTAGGCAACACTCTAGGGAAATCGAAAACTAAGTACTAAGTGCTGATAGGCAGATGTTCAAAATGGCCTTATGTATAACATGTACGTCAAACTGATAACCGGTAGGGCAACAAGGTAATAGCATGCACAGCCATTGAATATCAGACATCTTAAGTTTGTGCAATTTAATTGTTTCTTTCTTTTAAAGTGAGCTGTGTATCTGGGAAGAATATAAACTCTGAGATCTACCGTGATTAGAAACTCATTAACTAGTATTTTAAACATCTACTTTATTGATTTTTAATGATTATTTTAGCATGTGTTTGTCTTTTAGTGTGTTTAATTTCTTTGATTTTCTTTAAATGTTGCCCTAGAAGGTAAATCAATTATGCAAATCAGATATTTCTTTGATGTTATCTTTTTGTTTATATCGAATGTACCTAAAGTCTCCTTTCCCTGAACATAGTACAGGCAAACAGCCACACAAGAAAAAGCCCATTTCCACAGTCTTTCTTTCATGCTTGTTTTTGTTGCCTATCTCAATCAATATCCCTAAAAAGGTAGGTTTTAAGTAGTTTCTAGGTGGGAGCTTATCTTTATATTGATAATTTAATGATGTCTAGAATAACGTCGTGACATCATGCCAGACTGAGTTTTACACAGCTTCAACTTGCAGCAGCTGCGGCTCCACCTGGAACACTACTGTCTGAATTCCTTTAGCTGCAATTCTCCCCAATCATTCCCAATCACATGCTCTACATCTCATCAGGTTTCCAATGTGACCCAGTGGTTATCACTACATAAAAAGGCATTTTTGCTTTTTCTGCTTAAATTCAATCTACCTGTAAGTTATAACCAGCTCCATGACTGATGGTTGCAATTAACATTTTCCTGTGTAAGAGTAGCATGCAACACATTACAAGATTTTATGCTGAGACAACTGATCCCTTGAAAGAAAAACCTGTGAATCTGTCCAGATTGGTTCCTGAAAACATCATCAAAGGAGTGTATCTCTTGATGCTCACATATTCCTCCAGATTTACTGAATAATTAGCATGCAGGTACAAATGCTAGTCAACCTAAAGCAGGATTCTTGTCACTTGCTCACTCAGTTCAAAAGCACATGACAGTGAGATGGGCCAAACTGCGAACTGCTTCAGCTAGATTTACCCATGCCTTTGTAAAACGGTAGCTGAGGAAGGAAGTACACCATACTCCTAACTGGCACAATTAAACTAAGTAGAATAGAAACTCTGCAAAGGGACTTGAAAGTCCCTGATCCTCATTAGTGAGCTTTTAAAATAGTCCAGCAGTCCCCATGCCATGTGTCTGCTGAGAATGATTTCCCCATTTCTCATTATGTGTGAATGCCAGTGCACTGTGCAGCTCCAGTGCACAGTTGATTAATAAGGTCAGAATTAGAAACTGAGAGCTTTCCTTTTCTTAGCATCTGCTGCAGTTTTTCCTCAATAGGATTTTCTTTGCATATTTTCTATGATCTGAAAAATTTAATGGAACAAAACTTAAGTATTTTATCATGCGAGGCCCTTAACACTGTGTGGTATTCTACAGTTTTTACAAATATTATACATAAGGTTTTTAATAGTTTACATTAAAGTCTCTTAAACAGTATAAAATATTTTAGAAAAATACATTAATTGTCTAGAGAGTCCTTTTTTTCAATAGATGATCAGTGTATATTCAGACACCATTTTGTTTTCAGAAGGATAAGTTGTGGCTTTATCTGAACTATGAGTAAATCAACTCGTATCTTTCAAGTGTCACAATGCCATCAATCCAGTGTGACTGAATTTCTCTTCCATTCAGTGATTAAAGCCATGAACTTCAAATCAATTCCAAATTATTCTAGCTGGTTACAAACTACACAACCTTCTTCCTACCACTGCTGCCAAGGTTTTGCATGTGCAGCTAGCTAACCCTTTATCCAACTGTATTTTTATGAGTATATTTTGCAAGCATATTGTTGGATATTCATTAGCTCTTCCAAATAAAAGCCTGTGCCAAGGATTACAAATGTTTTGGGTGGGTTTTTTTTTCAGATGACTCCTTGTTTTGCCTGAGATTATGCAATTTTAAATTCTGTGATACAGGTCTGGTAATTCCAGTTGTTTCATCCTCAACCACCTAAGACTTTGGTTTGAAAAAATTTGTGGAAAACAAACTGAAAGCTGTAATAGTCCCCACCAGCCTCGCACAGAAAAAGAAGGACAGATAAATGAAGAGGATTTTATCCATCTGCGTCCTCAAATGAACCTAGTGCAGAAAGCAGACTTTGGGGGAATCACAGACTCACAGAAATGTTGGTTGGAAGGAACGTCTCTGCCTTGAAGCAGGGCTATTGCAGTACAAGATCTGGGCCAGCTGTGACTTTGTCCCAGCTGAGTTTTTCTTTGAGGATGGGCTTTCCACAGTCTCTCTGGATACCAATACCCCTTCCAGTGCTGCACTGCTCTCCTACTGAAGAAGTTAATCATCACGTCCAACCTGAACTTTCAAGTTGGAACTAGTGGCTGCTACCCCTTGTTTTTCCTTCTGCTTCTACAGAGAAGAATTTTGTTCTGTCACCTTTGAAACACCTGTTCAGATAGTTGTAGAAAGGTATTAAATTGCCTCTTAACCTCCTCTTCACCAGACTAAACAAGCCTGGTTCTCTTTAGTGCTCCTCCTATGTCACTTGCTGTATGCCACCAGCCATCTTGGTAGCCCCAATGGATGCGTTCCAGTTTCTCACCATTCACCTTGAACTGGGGGCCCCAAAATGGACACCATATTCTATATACAGCCTCACCTTAGCCATGCGGAAGAAGAGAACTTCATCTGCTGGATCAGGCTCTTCCAGGGTGTGGCTACATTTTTCTGCTTTTGTGATTGAGGTGTAGTGTTGGCGCATACTCACTCTACTGTAAACCCCAGGCCCTTTCCACCAGGGCTAATGCTCAGCCAGCTGGTTCCTAGTCTTGGTTGATGAAAGGGATTCTTCTGTCCCAGGTACAGATCTTTGCCCTTCTCGTGGTAGAACCAATCCCTTGCTGGTCCAATCCTTAAGTTTCTCGGGGTCCCTCTGGAATGAAGCACCACTGTAGGATGTGCTAGCCACTCCCACTGATTTAATATTGTCCAGCGATTTGCTGCTGATGTATTCTGTCTTGTCACCCAGGTCACACAGGCTAAGTAGGTATTCCAGCTAGATGTCCAGCTATTGATTACTTCCCTGTGATTCTGGTTGTCCAGCCAATTTTCATCCCATCTAACAGTCTGTCTCGCCTATCTCAGCTCAAGCTATTTTACATCCGCCACGCTCCCCTCATCCACATAGACAGTCATTTAATTGTAGAGAGCAGCCAGGCTGATCAAGCTCAATTTTCCCTTGGTAAATCCATATCGACTTTTTCTGATTACTCTTTTGTCACTCTCAAACTAAATTCATAGAATATATCTTTTTACTTTTTGGAGAAACAGTGACTCAAGAAGACATTTGCAGATGACCAGGTCAGCTTTCAGTTTCTGGCAGATGAGAGAAGAACCCACCTTTCAATGAAAAACTGTTGTATTATATCAGCTGTTCCCACAGATAAGAGAGTTACTACAGTAGTTTCGAAGCTGACCGTGGAGATTAGCTACTGAACTTTGCAGCTGATCTTTGGACTGTAGGAGGATACATGACATTAATAATGTAGCAAAGTAAGTGCTAGTCAAAGTAGTCAAATCACTATGCATTTAAAATAATAAGCTGGCTGGAATCAGCTGCAGAGACACTTTACCAAAGCTGTATCTTGCACAAATACTGCAGTACAGCTTGGGATCTGGGCCACTGGTCAACTCCCTGAATAATTTTCTTTGCTACTTCAATTATTATGGCTTTAAAATACATAATTCATTTTAATGCACCTTTCAATATGCTATAGCTGCAGCTATATATTCCCTGGTTGTCTCTAAAACTAACTAGTTAAACCAGGTGGTCTGCAGTTCTTAATAAAGTAAAACATATGGGAACAGGAAATAATTTTTCAGTATCACCGTCTTGCAGGCTTTCAGGTAGGTACACATTAGAGCAAAAAAGGCATGATGGAGAACATGATTCTGCTTTATAATATAATATTCCTGTTCCATCATTTGCTGTAACATCAATAAGAATAGCTCTAAATTTTCACAACAGTGGCAAAACAGACCTCTATGCTGTTGGATAATCCAGGTTTCCAATATACTTAAATCTCTTTGCAGGATTTGACATAGATTGGTTTAACATGAAAGGGTAAGACAGAAAGCTATTTCTGAAATTAGACACAAAGTCAAACAAGACACCAGGCAGAAATCCTTTCCACCGTACCTAACCTGAGAGAGACATAATATATATACAGACCCAGAGTTTTCTGGTTATCAACAGCTTCTTCTGATGATGCTAAGAAATACTTTTCTCATTTTAATTTATTCATATAGTTCAGCCCAAAGACTAGTTCCACAAGTATGAAAGCCACAGTGAATTTAAGAAGCAGATAGACCTTTTTTTTTTTTTCCTCACTTTCCTAACCTACATTATGAAAGTGTGAAAAGATAGGACTTGCTAGTTTTAAAAAACTTCACAGGAATATTAATTCCTTCAGTCCACTAACTGTATGTAATAATTTGTTTTCATTACATCACTTAAATCCCCCAACTATGAGGACATTAGATATCTATGTTATGTTACTTAGATTATCTAAAGATGTCTTTCCAATCATGAATAAAATAACTTAAAATATTGTTTTATCTTTTTAAACTCCACCTAAATTTCTACATTTCTATAATTTCTACAGATACAGACATAAACAAAGAAAAGTTAAATACTCTTTGACAAGAAAGTAGAGGAGAATGATTTTCTAATAATAAAACAAGAACACTTAAATGTAGATAAAATTTATGTTAGTGTGTAGTTGCTTTGAAAAATATTACAAATCCTTCCAGAAAGCAAAAAGTATCATATTTACTATAAATTTTGTATTAGGCGTAAACAAGCTGTACAATGGTTTTACCAGCTAATGAGAAAGAACCTTCCTTTGTGAAAGTAACTAAAAAATACCCATGAAAAACACGATAATAAGGTTCATTAAAGCAAGATTTCCTGCTTACTGATTTAAATGATGATCAAAATTATTTAAGTTCCTCCACCCTGCATCTTTCTTTGGAAGGTTCTGCTCTTGCCACTACAAATATGGGGAGTAATAAAATGTCAAAGAAAATGGTTTATCTCCTGGAGTAGGCATATGTCGAGGATGTTTTCTGCCTTCAGAAGTGAACTCTTAAACAGAATAAGGAAAAGGTCAGAAGTAGAGAGTAACTCAGATGTGTTACCAACTCCGGCTGTTTTTCTGTCTGTGTCACTTTGGCAAACAGCTGAAAAGAGACTGAGCAATGATGAAATTTCACCATATCTTGCTCTTCTTTTCCTTTTTGCCTTTGTCGTTCATTTCAGTCTAACTTTTTGCTGTTTATTAAGATGACTTACATTTTGGCTGACTGTTGTGGTTTAACCCCAGCCAGCAACTAAGCACCACGCAGCTGCTCACTCACTCCTCCCCCTCAGTGGGATGGGGGAGGAAATCAGGAAAAGAAGTAAAACTCATGGGTTGAGATAAAAACAGTTTGATAGAACAGAAAAGAAGAAATTAGTAACAATAATGATAACACTAATAAAATGACAACAGTAATAATGAAAGGATTGGAATGTACAAATGATGCACAGTGCAATTGC
>JAVJGG010000074.1:23616946-23651108 GCA_035590195.1 Aviceda cuculoides | reverse complement strand
TTTATAAAATTAAAAATATCTGAATACTTGAGCATAATACCCATATAAATGTTTAAAAATAAGTAAAAGCAATTCTATATGTGAAAATTATTCATGTACAGTCATTCAGAAGTCAAGACTGTTTACTAAGAAATCAATTTTTCATGTCTCTAGTTAAAAATCAGCTATAAAGCATGCTCTTCCTCCCATATAATTAAAAAAAATCATGAAAGAATCACAGAAAAACCCATGTGTATTTCCCAAGAAGAAAAAAAGTATGGGGTCCTGTGTTGAGATACTGATAAAAATAATATTGTTCAGTTCCTTGACCAATTTACCATCCTTAGAACTGACTTGAAGTGTAAATCTGAACACATCTGTGTATGTGGATTGTATCTAAGGCTATGGCATCTAAGTAGTAATATCATTAGCAGTCGATGAACTTAGTCAATTTTTAAGAAATAAAAATACTAGATTTTATTATATCTATCCATATCCATATCTATCTATATCTATATATCTATATCTGTATAATCTATATCTATATCTATACCTTTATCTACATCCATATCTATATCTGTATCTCTACCTAGCAATGCAAGCTGCATATTTGATGGATATTATTAATCAGATATTTTTATTAATGAATGTTTTCTACACTTCAAAATATAGCAGGTACAGAGAAGAAGACTAAGTTGTCATTCAAATTTCTATTTAGCATAGCTAAATTTCAGTGCAAAAAAAAATGTATTAAAATCTAATTGAGTTAGAGAAATTATTTCATGCTTATTTTGCATCAGTCATTAAGTATTTTTAACTCAGGCTTCTTTCCAGGCTTTTTATTTTCTACGATCAGTCATTACTTTAGTTAGTATATGCACACAAAATCTGAAGTACAGTTTACAAACATTAACAAAAAAATCAATGACTAGATTTTAATTCAAACAATACCGTATAGTATATGTGGGCAATATAGATGAGTATATATATAAAAACAAGCAAGTTAGCCTGATTTTTTTATATACAGTGATCTAATAACATTTTATAAAAGATGTATCACCTGACATGTTGGATACATTCTCACCCCGTATGTCATATATGAAAAGATATTAAAGTGATTAAGTAATTTACTGAGTGTGTTAATTCCGCAGCTCTAGAAATTAAACAAGGTCCTTTCTGAAATGGGCTGACTTGACCATCCAACTGTGAAATGACGCTTGGTTAACCAACTGTATGTCAGTTGTGGAGGTGCATGTCTCTGTAGGCTGGTGCTAACACTACTGAAACTGTGTCCTCATGAGGTCCTTAAGGATATTTAAAAATGTGGTTAGATCTTGAACAGTATAATACAAATTTGCATGCACGTATTTAGCGTGAAGTAGTCATATGAAACTATTAAAACAAAACCAGTATACAAGAAGGAGAGTGACCAGGTATGCTTTTTAAAATAACAGTCTTGAGAGTACATGGTCAATCGAAATACCACAGGGACAGCAGCACAGCACCTACTTGACAGTCTGACTAGAAAAGTTACTCCTGTTCCATGCTGTATACCCTCTCCTTTATCAAGTTTCTTCTCAAAGTAGTATTCCTGACAACAGTAAGTAGTACTGTGAAAACACCTACTGACAGCCCCTGTTAAGCCGTGCCTAGGCTAGCAGCCTTGCAACCACCAACATGGCATCCATCCATCTCATAGGTCTTGATAAACCTGCCCAGAGTGGAAATAAGGACATGACAATAAGCTTGATAGGTGATTGACATCCTGAATGACAGCAAAGAGGATGAGAGGGTGAGGAAACACAGTGGTAACAGGAGACTGCAATTACCTCCATGTAGTTTGAACAGATGTCCTGTCAGGTCATGAAGCTGAGACTAAATCCTTAGATACCGTAAGTGACTGCTTTGTGGAGCAGTTAGACAGTGAACCTCAACAGGAGAAACAACACCTCAGCTGGTCCTGAGTGCAAGACCTTGTTCATTGTTACTGTGCAAAGTCACACTGATCACAGGGTACTGGCACTTGATATTCTTTGCAGGATCTACAAAGGCAAAAAATCCTATGCTTATTTCAAAGTTGCATAAAAATGAGATTTGTTGAGAGAGGACAGACAAAAAAATCTTGGTAAGGGACACAGACAATTAAAACTCACCCTAATGCAGGCACAGAGCAAACATTTACCACTTCTCATGAAAAAAAAAACCTTTAGGAATCCCATAAGAAAGCCTGCATGCATGAACAGCAGAGATAATAATGTGCTGAAATGCACAAAATAGAAAGAATCATTAGGTTTTTTAAGTTCAGTATAGGAACATAAGACAGGTCAAAAACAAACTTGAGAAACATGCAAAGCTAGTGATAAGCAGACAGCTGGTAGATGAGATTACAGAACACATTGGTAAAATGGACTAAACCAAACAATAACGGATGGTTAGGACCAGATGGTATTTACCCATCAGGTTCCATAGGGACACTAGGAATTGCCAGCCGTACAGTGTAATACCTTACTTAAAACTGCCTGTGTACCAGAGAACTGGTAAGTAGTTAATGTGATGCTAACTTTTTAAAAGATTCCAGTGGAGAGTTGGGGAGCCATAGACCTGAACTGCATTACCCGTATAGGACAAATGAACAGAAATGTTTTTAAAGAATAAAATTAATTGGCATATGGATGTATCTCACACACTGAGGAAGAGTCAACCCAACTTTGTAAAGAGAAGTCACACCTCACACAACACTATTGCTCTCTGAAGGAGCCAAGGTTCATAGGGATGCTGAAGTTCTGGCCCCACAAGCACTTAAAGGAAGCAATCTGTCATAAAACAAGAAGGTGGGATTGCACACGGTTAAAAGGTAGACAACTAAATGTCAGAATATATGCTCAATTTCCACACATACAGAATGAATGTTTGGAAGTCCTCCTTCACACAACATGAACTTACTTCAACAGAATATTGTGCAGAACGAAAATCTCCATGAGTTCAAAACACACTAGATAAATCTGTAATACTTGATCTACTTGTGGTTTGAACTAAATATTTCTTGGTGTTAGAAATGCAACTAAAAAAAACTGTAACAAAAATCCCTGTCTTCAAGCAGATAGGACTTCTGAGTTTCTATATCCATAAAGTGGGGCTATATATTTCAGGGAAGTGCAGTATATGAAGATCGCTTACCTACTGTTTATACAGCACTTAGAGGATTTTAAATCCTCAATTAGAAAAAGAAAAAACAAAAAAGAAGCTTATAATGATCTTTTTCTTAATAAGTTTATGAATTCTTTATAGGCTTCAGTCAGTGGTCATCTTCACCTAGCAGTCAAACTCAAGATACAATTAGGGGAAAGTCTTATCTTCCTTGAGCCATCAAAAGCACTGATTAGATTTTTGCATGTCTGTGAAGTCAGAAGCAGTGTTCAGCTTTTCAAAAGATCCTAAATTTTTTCTTGAAAATTCATACACAGCTACTTTTTAAGGTCACTGATATTCCATGTTCTTCAAAGGAAGTAGTAGAGGAAAAGTAAGAACTTATGAAAAAAACAAATTAAATGTTCAGATAATTGGCAAGCTGTAGCCAAGCAGAATCAATCATCACCAGACTGATTGCACTCCTGCTTTCTTATTTTATGCACTGAATCATGCAGGGGTCAGGGCTCAGGCTTGGTGTAGGAAGGAGAAGGCATTTGCTATTGTAAATGGTGGGATGGATTCCACCTACAAAAGGCTGCCATCTAGCTCATGGTCTTAGAGAAGATGATTTAGGCAGCACAGTCTGCTCTGGTAGTTTAATGTCTCTTCCCACACATGCACATGGTGATGTGGTCAAACTCCAGGCATTCGCATGACTGTCTCTACATGCAACAAGAAGGTATGGAAATACCTTTCTTCTTATGCATATGTGCAGCCAGCACTTACTAACTACAGCTGTCGACTGGCAGAATCCACAAATCTGATCCTTGCAGCTCTTATGACTCTATCAGCCTGCAAAGGATGCTGCTTCTGTCCTCATAGAGCTTTGCATAGAGCAGCGACATTCAGCCAAATAATACGTGGACTTTCTGGGGAATAGTAAATGG
This sequence comes from Aviceda cuculoides, assembly GCA_035590195.1. Classification (NCBI taxonomy): domain Eukaryota; kingdom Metazoa; phylum Chordata; class Aves; order Accipitriformes; family Accipitridae; genus Aviceda; species Aviceda cuculoides. Next base: position 23,647,053 of record JAVJGG010000074.1, on the reverse strand, counting down.
CCTGAAATTCAAGGGATCGGGGAATAGATTGTATTTGTGGATTAACATGTTCTCCCCCTTCTTTTTGTAATCCTTCAAAATGAAAGTATTCAACTGTACAATGAAAAGGATTCAAAAAAATGGCTTTCTCACTACTTTTCCAGTGAGAGACAGAAAACTGAGTATGCAAAACCAGAAGAAGCATAGCATGTGATATACTGTGAACAAAGAGTTTCATGCTCTCTCTCACTTGTTTGAGGTGTCTGAATCAGCTGCATCAATATTTGAAACAAAAGAAATAGTCTGAGCCCTAAATAGGTTATTGCCTAAATTTCAGGTCTCAGGAATAAGAATCTGAGGGAAAAATTGTAATCATGTTTAAAGTGATGAATATTGAAAAATGTCTAAAGCCCCTGAATTGTTTGCACAAAGTCAATATCACTAAGGGAAAGCAGCACATAGAAGATTTATGGGACTGTAATAGGAAATTAAACCTAAATTGATTCAACAAATTACTGCACTTAAGAACAAGCTGAATAATTTAAAAAATCAATATGAATAATTTGAGTAACTTGAGAGTACAGAAGAAAAATGTTGCATAGGTTAATGTTTATTGCACATCTATTTAGTGACTATCTTGAAGCAACAGTTGTTGAGTTAAAGTATGAATATGAGGTACTTTTTAAGTGAGGAGAAGTTTTTAAGAGAGGAGGAAGGGTAAGAAACAGAAGCAGAGAGTTTCCAACTATCTGGGAACTGTGCTATACAGTGCTAACATCTGGAGTATGCTTTTGCAGCGGAATATCTGCAAAATTTAAGTTCTTTACTACTTTTCATGCTACTTCTGTACAATAAGAGAAATATCATAAATAAAAACTTAAAAATGTCCTGGGATGTAAGGTCACTTGAATTTAGGAATTATTGGACTCAAAACATCATCCTTGTCTCTAAATTGGAGAGGCATGGATCTGACAGATAGAACACTTGCTGGATAAGGAATTGGCTGGATGGTCACACTCAAAGAGCTGTAGTAAACAGCTCAATGTCCAAGTGGAAACCCATGACGAGTGGCATTCTTCAGGGGTCAGTATTGGGACCGGTGCTGTTTAACATCTTTGTCAGGGATGTGGACAGTGGGATTGAGTGCTCCCTCAGCAACTTTGCTGACAAAATCAAGCTGTGTGGTACGGTTCATGCTCTGGAGGGAAGGGATGCCATCCAGAGGGACCTTGACAGGCTTGAGAGGCGGGCCAGTGTGAACCTCATGAAGTACAACAAGGTCGAGTGCAAGATCCTGCATATAGGTTGAGGCAATCCCAAGGACAAACACAGGCTGGGTGATGAGTGGATTGAGGGCAGCCCTGAGGAGAAGGACTTTGGGGGTATTAGTGGATGAAAAAATGAATATGAGCCAGCAATGTGTGCCTACAGCCCAGAAAGCCAACTGTATCCTGGGCTGCATCAAAAGAAGTGTGACCAGCAGGTTGAGGGAGGTGATTCTCCCCCTCTACTCCAGTCTCCTGAGACCCCACCTGGAGTACTGCGTTTTGCTCTGGGGCCCGCAACACAAGAAGGACATGGACTTGCTCAAGCGAGTCTAGAGGAGGGACACAAAAAAGATCAGTGGGGCAGGATCATGTCTACTACGAAGACAAGCTGAGTTGGGGTTCTTTAGCCTTTAGAAGCACATGCTCTGGGAAGACATTATAGCAGCCTTCCAGTACCTAAAGGGGGCCTACAAGAAAGCCCAAGAGGGACTTTTTACAAGGGTCTGTAGTGATAGGAGAAGGGGGTAACAGCTTTAAACTGGAAGAGGGTAGATTTAGATTAGATGTAAGCAAGAAGTTCTTGACAGTGAGGGTGGTGAGGCACTGGAATGGGTTGCCCAGAGAGGCTGTGGATGCCCCGTCCCTGGAAGTGCTCAGGGCCAGGTTGGATGGGGCTTTGAGCAACCTGGTCTAGTGGAAGGTGTCCCTGCCCATGGCAGGGGGGGGTGGAACTAGATGGTCTTTAAGATCCCTTCCAACCCAAACCATTCTGTGATTCTATGATTCTAAAACAATTACTAGCATCATTTTAGTAGCAAAGATGTACAAAATGACAAACATTGTCATTCTGACAATGAATGCATTCATTTATTTATTTCTTTTAAAATATTAATTCAATTACTCATGTACTTTAGGATTCAACTGCAGAATGGAAAAAGGAACAAAATGAGACCCATTTTAAAAATATATATAAAATATAAAAATAATAATTAAAAAAAAAAAAAAAAGCCTTAATTTCCTGAAAAGATAGCTATAATGCTTAGGAAAACTAATTTAAGATTGTTCTGTATTCTAGAAAAAATATTAAAACTATGGTTCACCAGCATAAAGTGGTAAATGGGTTTAAACTTCACATTAGCAAATGATTGCTTCTATTTTCTAATCTTATTTCTTTAGGATTAGCTCAGGAAGGCCACTTAGGAAGAAGTTCTGTAGTATATGCACACATTGACTGACTTAAATAATTTTGTGTGCTCTTTTTGTACTTAAACGGCTAATTCAGAGGTTTTTGTATCTCCTGAATTTAAAGGCTTAAATCCTGTCTGCTGTGCAGCCTCCAGAGAGAAGTTGATATCAAGTCAAGTCATCATTCCCAGTTTTCTATTATTCTGTGGAGGGAACTGCATGGATTTGTGTGCACTGTAATATTAATTTTAAGGAAAAAGCAAGGATAAATAACTAGGAATTTTTATAGCATTGGAGACTTTCCAAATGCAAGCTGGAGTGCAGTGAAAATGGTCCATTATAAAGACGTGTAGGTGCGCAGCTGTAGTTATTCTGTTTAATTAAGATCATGAAAACTAACTAAACTACAAGCCTGTGGACTTGATGACAGTTATTTGGGAAATAATAGGAAAAAATGACAAAGTCTCAAGACCCAGCATACAGAAAGCTTCAGACCTGAACAGGGAGGTACTAATGCAGATTTTGAGATCTGTGCGGAATATGAGTATATTATTTGCAGATGTAATAGTTCACATAGGCACATCTGTTCATGTACCACTAGGCTGTAATTTATTACTGAACATTCATTATGAATTCCTGAAGGGGAAAAAAAAGATGTCTCACTGTTGTGCTTGAGTTCTTTAATTATCTCGCTGATTTAGTGAAAAAAAGTCCATCCTTATTTCATTAAAGCATTTGAATCCATACTTAAGAACAGCATCACATTCAAGAAAAATGAAAACACAACACAGAAAGGTAGAACAAATTGAATTAAAGGGATGACGCACAGTGAAAGAGAGGTCCACGATATCTTTGGACAGCAACTTTCAGGTTTCTCCACCAGACTGGAGTCATGGTTCAGGCAGGCAGCAGAACCGTGGTAGTGAATCCCATGCATGTCCAAAAAGCATTTCTGAGGGCGGGCAGGACTCTGACCATGCTGAGAATGGGGCAGGAGTTGCCCAACCTGCAAGTGGGTGCACCGCCTGCCCCAAGGCTACATGGGGACTGCACAGCCACACATGTGGGAGGAAAATGGGGAGCAGAGCACTCACAGGTGCACTCGCTGTCTGCTGGCAATGTCAAATAAATAGTGCAGGACTAGGAGACACTGGCAGTGAGAATCTTTTGCACTGATTTGTTCCTTCTGACAAGAATACCCAAAGGTCATGTAACTCACCAGGTGATCTCAGGACAGATTGTAGTGAGGGTAATTACCCCCGCGGTGGCTTGGGGAGAAACCATAACTGATGAGAAGTGAAGCAAGCTGCTGGAGGGCACCGAGAGGGATGGCAGCAGAGGTCAGGCCACACGTGCCGCTGCCAGGGTGCAGGATTGAGGGACCCCATGCATGTGGACAGACAGAAAAGAGAGGGAACGCAGTCATATATAGATAGACATATATAGCACCCAGCAAGCAAGTAAGGCTTCATGGAAATAATTCAGAAAGAGGTACACTAGGCAAGAAGCAATACGTTTAGAAGTTCATTTTCACTGTACAAAAAAAAAAAAAAAAAAAGATTAAAAAATTGAAAAAGTTAAAAGCTGGACAGTTAAATTCATGGGGTTTTTTTGACATCTCTTCTAAAAGAAGTTCTGTAAAAGGCTATTTTTAAAAGCAGATATTTAGGGGTAAAATTTATCCTTGGTGAAGAATTTTTCAACACACAAACACTTTCTAATTCTCAGTGGAGATTTTTTCAGCATACAAACACTTTTTTTCTAAAGAGTTTACACAGAATAAGACATCTACAGCCCAAATGGGCCAGGAGTGAAGTGTTACCTCTGTTTCTCTGGACAGCTGTCCCCTGATTAGAAACCTTCTTTTTTCCATAGAAACATGGCTCAATTTGGAATCCATTATTCAAGATGCTCCCTGCACATGGTGGCACACCGTGGAGTAGGCAAAGATATCCATCTTTAATAACATTCAGTCCTTTCATTTTGACCTTTTCTCCCTGCAGCTTGGCCAATTTTCACTCCTTTTCCCTTTCAGGTCTACCAGGCAGGAAAAAGGAAAGAACTGTATTGAAGAGGTGGATACAGCAATTTTTTTTGAAAATTGAAGCTTTTGATGTCATTATGCAAAAGTTACATAATCAGGATCTCCCAACGACATGCTGTTATGAAAAGATGGCTTTCCAGAAGTGTGCTTGCTTCAAAATCAGCCAGGAAAGACTTTAATTTATTATTGCTTTACTTAGTCTAGGTTAAAGGTCATGAAAGCAAGCAGTAAGAGGAAGGAAGATCACAAACAAGACTGAAATGTATTGTATGCCTTTTTAAATTAACCACCACAAGGTGCCACCTGAGCAACTTTTTCAAGTACTGTATTGTACTTCTGTTTTGTAGGACATACAAAGTACATTTCAGCTGTAAGTGAATTTCATTGCTTTTATTCTATCTCATTAATATTCTTTTATTGCAGGTTTCTTTGTGCACATAAATGACCTTGAAGGGAATATGCAATTTGAAATGTACCTAAATTTGCTGATAATGCTAAATTGGGCTGGACCAGTAAATAGAGGAGAGAGCCAACCATTTGAAAATTATCAGATCGGATAAGTCTTGGAGGCTGATAAAGTAGCTTATTCAGATTAGCATGGAAAAGTATAAGATAATGAAACAGGCCACTAGAAACAACTAGAGTTTCTTTGGGCTGAAATAATACAAGTTTCAGAATTTGGAACAAACAGACAATTTGAGAGATTGATGGTAATTAAGACTGTACTTTTGCAATTTTATGTGCTTAAACTCTCTTCAGTTCTCCTGAAAACAAACGGGGAACATGGGTCAAAATCATCTTTCACAAATGAGACTGAAGATGATGTATGAACAGAAAACATCAGGTTTAAGAGCCTAGTTATCCATTTTGTTTTCTTTTACCGATTGAAGCAATTTCCAGATTCATTTGAAATGTGTAATCACTTCCAGCAGTACCAAGAGATTGGTTTGCTCTCAAACTAGCATAAAGGGCTTGATCCTTCAAAGATGATTAAATAGCTTGATCTAGCCAAAGGAAGGAAAAATTTCATCATAATTTCTGAGCCAGTCCTGATTCTGTAAGCTGTGTGTTTGGCAGTGAGGTAAAAGAAATCCACCGCACCCAGAAGTTGTTACTATTTATATTTCAACTCCTAGGAGTCCTACTCATGAACCAGGCCCTACTTTGCCATTCACAAGATAAGCACCTGTGTCAACCACAAATGACTTATTAAAGAATATTTTATTTATACGTGTACCTTTCAGTGACAAAGAAGGTCTGAGGATAACTCATTCGTTTAACAAACGAAGAAATGCTGCTGCCATGCAGCCAGCGTTCTGTGTCCCAGGGTGAAGTTGCACAAGACAGCTGAAATGATGTAAGAGGAGGAGAACCCGCTTCCTCTTCCTCCTCCTGCCTTTGCATCCCGTGTTCATTTTCCCAGCCACAGGCTATCCCTCCCTGCCTCGCTTGGGCTCTGGCTCCTCTCCCAGACTGCTTCAACTCTCCAGCCTGGCAGGGAAGTACTGGGTTCACTGTTAGCTTTGTTTTCTCTCTGTCTAGGTAACCGGATTGGCATCGCACAAGGCTGGTGAGTGCTAAAGCTGGCAGAAGGCAGGTGTGGAAGAGGAAGCCTGCAGACAGCAGCAGAGTGTGGGAGTCGATGCTGCCTGTGGAAACTCGTTCCATTGCCCCAGGCCACAGAGGATAACTGCACCCCCAGACCTTTCTCCAGCTTACCTGTGAAAGAGTCTGCATGCACCAGGTGAAATCGGTGTCGCACAATGTCAGAGAATACATGGCAATGTTGCACTTCCCATTAAAAAAATAAATCTATTCTAGCACAAGGGAGTCAAGTATTAGTGGGCTGGGCTATTTACAAGTCATATTTAAATTGTCAAGTAAAAGAAAAGAGTTAACCCATTTCTTTCCATCTGAGAAAGAAACTCTCAGTCAGTCCTTTGTACCCCCTAGCTACTCATCCAAGAAAATATTTTTATGTTGTCTAGCTTGGATATTTTTATAAGAAATGTTCTATGTCAATCAGTACTTCTTGATTTAATTGGAAGAGTGGCAGGGATTTAAACATAGAAATACAAGCTTAACTTCATTAAAATAATGCCTTCAAGTCTTTCTGCTTTTAGTTTATAACCAGGACAGAACTTAAAAAAATTAGATGTCATTAATTCTTTTAAGTAATATGAATTTAACCCTGCCATATTTCAGTTCAATCAAGAAAATAAAATAAGTCTTTTTATTTGCTTCTGGTGTTAATGGAAGACATTCTAGAATGTTTTGGTTAATTTACAGGCAGTGAAATGTCTTAAAAATAGTTAAGGAAGAAAATGAATGATTCTTTGGAGAAATACAGAAGCGAAACCAAATGAATGTTTTCTAAAAGAAAAAAAAAATTCCAAGAGTTTTTCCTTATTATCTTTGTGTTTTCTTTGTGTATCTTTGTGTTTGTGTGGTCAGGCTACTCCATCCTTCATGGCATTCCATGGGAATTTCTGTTTGTTTGGCCAAGATCAAAATAGATAACTTCCAGCTATTGCTCCCTCCCTGCTGTAAAAAATAATGAGCAGTATTGACAACATAAGTCTAAAAAAGGTTTAAAAATACATCATATAACATCCAAGCAAGTCCCATTTCCTAACTGATACTACACTTGAAGCACATTCAAATTCTCAGATATTTAATTCGTGTATTTGTCTGCTTCAAAAGTTAGTGACAGGTAAGATAGGTAAGAATGTACCTGCCACATTTTATCTCTCAGGCTTCTGATGCTGGACAGCAAACTGGAGGCAAGTGGCTTTTGGTGAACGTGTATAGTGCTAGTTCATTCTTTGACCCAATTCTGAAAATAACTGACGCAGGACACCTGGTCTAACTAAGGGAATTGGCTGTAACTCCGTAGGACAGGAACACACAAAGCTTTTAGCTCTGCTGCTTCATGCAGAAAATTCAAGAAAATTGCTTTTCATCCTCAGAGCGGAGAGTAACATTTATAGCCCAACCAGTCTGCCTGAAACTGAGGGAGTTTCTGCCCCCAAGGAAATGCTTGATGCCCTGGGTTGGGGCTGTTCCCGGCCGCCCCTATGGCCTGCCCTGCTCCCTGTCTGCTCTGGGGGGAACATCCCCCAGCCCCTGGGGAGCAGCCTGGTACGATCCATGTGGCTGGTAGAGATGAAAGAATTTGTAGTAGTGACAGACATGAAGAGAAAGAAGCAATTAGGGAGAGGCAAAAGCGTAAATTTTTGCAGGGTTTTTCACCTGCCGCGTTCAGGATACATTTCAGTTTGATTAGCTTGGCCATGCACATTGATATTTATTAGATGAGCATAGGAGACCAGAACACAGATTTGTTGTGGCAGGTGTTTAGAGACATGTAAACCCAGACGAAGGCTTCTTTTATGACTTGGGATTTTGCCTGAATGCACAACTTAACTAAACCATCCAGACTTGTTAAATGGTGACCTATCACAGGTTTTGGATATCTGAGATTGGGCTTTATGAATTGTCTATGAAAGTAAGACAAACAGGCAAATGTGTATAGAATGGATCTGCAAGTGGGTTCAGTGCAGAATGCATTAAAACATAACTATTGGACCTTAATGCATTGGCAGCTTTACAATTTCAAGGAAATGGGAAGAACAACGTTGAGAAAGTACCTTTACAGATTCACTAGAAATACTAAAAAAGGGGGCAGATCAGAGATCAATTTAGAAATTCAAAGCACTTTTAAAATAAAAAAATTACATACTTTTCCAAGGGATAGTGTAAGGTTTAGTACAAAATTGGAAGAATTCAGATTGAATGTTTGTGCCACTTTCACACAAAATAATGATAAAATAACAGTAAACAAAAACCATTAGCAGAGATCCTTCTCAAATTTGAAAACAATAACTTACTTGGCTACTGAAAGAGGAAGTTTAATTCCAGTGGATGTTCATTTTGAGGCTACTCATTTTACTAATTTGCATTTTTATACATCCTTAAAAATTATTTTACCATAAAATTTAAATAAATATTTGACATTATTATTTTATTTCATAAACAAATGTTCAAACAAAATATATGCTAATTTAAACCAGAAAATAAAGGGAAATGGCATAAAAATAATATAAATGTCAAATTACAAATGATAAACCTTCAACAGTGAAGAATGAGCAATTTTGGATGGAATACTTGTAGCATGATTAGGCCCATCAGCTGCTGCAGATTAAGCCTGGTCTTCTTACACTCGCAATACTTGATGGCAAAGGCCCAGTTGTATCACATCCCTCAGAAACATGCAGTAGCACTGACCCTAATAAGGTCAGTGTAAGGATGGGATGTCCAAGAAGATCCGAGTATTCCCCAGCACAGGAATTATTCTGGACCATGCTTTTTGATTGAGATGTGCCTCTCGCATATATGCTGCTGCCAAGACTGTAAGAAGACAAGGTAGAGAGGTATGAGCAAAGGGATTAGAGAAAGGAGCCATGAGAGGCTCCCTGTGCTCATTTGCTGAGCCTCTTTTATATGGTCAGTGACTCAGGCATCTAACTGGTGCTGCTAGAGGATGGCTGCAAAGCAGAACATGGTTTTCAAAAAACCTGGGTATGCTAGCTTATTAGCTGCATTTTGCATCATTCCGCCTGCCTGAAGCTATCACACAGCACATGGTTGTTGCTCAGTATCAAGCAGATTTGCAGAGGGTAGGCAGCACCAGCCATGCTGCTGCCCACCTGGATCCAGGAGTGAGTGATATTGTGTGGTGCACTAGCCCATCTGTGGCTAGTTGCTCCAATCTTTGTTGGCTGCTCTTCTTGTTGCTTTACCTGTGAGACTGCAAAAATATGCCAACACACCTTACCCAAGTTGTGCGTGTGCCAGGGTGGCTACAATGAACACGTTCTACTAGAAGACTAGGATCCAAGGAAAGCCTGAATTGCACTTACTGGAAGAAGTCCTTCCTGGGATGTGTGTGTCTACTTCTCATGCATCCAGGTTCTGCCCTAGCTGTGGAGCTACATGGTTGACCACATTGCTCTACAAGACTGGATCAGGCATGGACCCTCCCTTGCTGGCATGCTGGGCAGTCACAGGACTCACCAGGCATGTGTAGAACTGTCTGGAAGGTGAGGCAGATGTTGAGGATGTAGGAAGCAGCTTTGGGGTGAGAAGAAGAAGGCTGAGAAAGCTGCTGGTTTTGTATGTAGTAGCCTTGAGCCTGGGCTAAGAAAAAATGGCTTGAAGAGTGAAAAGGGGTCACAGTGAGAGAAAACTACCACACTGGATACATCTCCATGTGCTGTATAAATCAGATCAATTCTTTTTTTTTTTTTCTTTTTTTTTTAAACCTGTCAGCTCTGTTGCTTTCAGAAATGCATACAATAGAAGGATCTTGTGATATGGATGGAGCACCCAGTGTCACTTTCCAGGAGTGATACCGTGTGCTCTGTTGGGAAGGGACAGAGCAGAGGAGGACTGGATCGTTTAGTATGTGTGCACACACATAGCCATATACAAATGCTTGCCAGGGTCATTCTTGCTTGGTAGACAAGCATGTCTGGCTGCGTTTATTTTAACTGCACCAGGTGAGATGTGGTGGCAGGACCCTGCAGTGTGGTCTAGCTGCAGCTTAGAACGTATCTTTCAGCAGCCAGTGCTTCTGTCTGCTGCAGTTGCTGTAGGAGGCAATGAGCAGAAGAGCTCTCAGACTCACTTCTGAAGACCCAGTTCTCATTGATCAGAGGAGCCCCTGGACTGGAATTGACCACTGGGTCTGATGGTACTAGCAATGATGGCAGCAACAGTTCCTCCATCCTGATGTGATCTCACTGGAAGGTGGTACCTTGGAGAAGAAGAGCCTCCTAAAGTGAAGTCCTTTGATTTCCAGGCCTTGCTCATCACTGGGGAGACTCTGCAGTACCTCCCTATGAGGATTCAGTTCAGCACAGCTCAGTGCAGATACTTATGCTGAGCTGCGATGGGTGTACAGTCCTGACCCTGGACCTTGACATAGGCTATCCTGAGTTTCTTTAGTATGCCTATATAGGCTCTGAAACTCCAACACTTCCACTCATCTGAAAACTGTGGAGTAAGCAGGGGGAATTAGACAGAGCTGAATAGCCTTGATCCTGGCCAAGCTTCTAAGGAATACAAAGGACCTATCTTCCCATGTCCTTCCACGGTCTACAGCTCTTGACATACCTGTCTTTGCGAAAGTGACTGCCTTGCAGTGGACCAAGCTGCTAAAGCACAGCCTGCATGGTGTGAAATGATAGAAGGTATGTGGGGGACAGAAGACAATGTGGATAAAAAATGACAAAATGGTACGGTCTCATATGGAATACTGAAAGGAAACATTCCCTGGAAGTTGCTGAATTATGCCAGTGAATTATTTAAAAAGTGTATTACTAGAAATAGGTCAAATCTGTGCCAGAAAAAATAATAAAAGTTTATTCCCATAGACTATGTCATCCAGCTTCTGGGAAATGTTCCTAAAAATACTGGACATGTCAGGGGGAAAAGGCAAGATAAACCAAATTTGATACTGAATGGTATCAAGGGATATGAGATAGTTCTGTAAATAAACTAAAGGCTAGTAGCACAAGAGCCTCAGACTAATACATTATTTCACCATACTTTAGATCGCTGTTGCATTTATGAAAATACAGAGTGGATTAACTAAGGCTATTTTAAAATAATCTGAAATTCACAGTTTTAGAATGAGATCTGCACATAAATGGGGAAAAAGTAAGCACAAAGCATAAATAAAACAAAGGCTAAATCTGAGTACAGGGTTCTGGATGAAGAGGCACCCAACCTCCAAGGAAGAGGAAGAAATAGGCATTCTGCCTCTCCAAGGAACCTTTCCTCCTGCAGTCCCCTTTTTCCTCATCTGAATAGGAAGCCTCATACTTGGGAGAGGTGGATTATAAGCCTAATTAATTTTTAATAACTTCTAGGGTATACTGACATTTTGGTAAGTTTAGGGTTTAAGAAAGGTTTAACAGTATTTTGTTGTCTTCTCCACATTTCATAGTATTGTAACATTTATGACAACTTTAGGTGCAACAACTATTGCTTTTGCTATACCCTGCAGAAACTAGGTTAAGCCACTGATAGGGAAAAGAAAGTGTTAAGCATCACTGTTCATGCACTCCTATTTGGATCTATCCTAATTGTATGTATCTCTTATTGTTTAGTAAGAGCTGTTCCATTATTCTTCCACTAGTTATAAACAGTACTTCTCTTTCCTATTAGGAAAGAATATGCTTAACCAGAACTGAAACTCTTATTATATACATGATAGATGTCTGACTTGGCCTACGTAACTCATAGCTTGTTTAGTGCTAAAGTAGGGCATAGATAAAGAGAGAAGAGAATTAGGCAACAAATGGAATAAGGGTCTGAAAAAATTTCCTCTGAAAAATTCCCATGCTCTTGTTTGGATTTTGAATCAGACCCTGGGAAAAAAACACGTGGTGATAAAGATATGTTTGGGAGAACAGACTTCTAAGAGGGGAAAAAAAATTCAGAACATTTTAGTTTGTCCTTTGTTATGCTAATTTCTGCAGTCGATCTGCATGAGCAAGTTGCTGATAACATCCTCCTAGGACTGCTGTGCAAAAGGACCCTAGGAACGGTCTGAGTGACTCAAGATGGCCAGATTACTACATTCAGCATTGCCAGTAATGGTATACAGAAGAGGCTTGTATATAATGTAAAATTAAAGAAATTTATACCTTTAGTATCCAGTCTGATGTTCTTGATTATTTCTAAATCATGAGTGTTTAGATTTAATATATCATGTCACACATTACCAAAAATTTATTCTATAAATGCATGAAGTATTAGACAAAATGATGGTAATACCATTCATAAAGAAGAAAATATTTGTAGCCCTCTGTTTAAATTCATATTGTAGGTATTCATTTTTTATGTTACTCACAATAAATTCAGTGCAAAGAAAATATATTCAGCATAAGCAATACTAGAAGTATTGTTAGCAAGAATGTATTTTAGAGAAAACCATACCTAAATCCTTTCTTGTTTTCATTTCATTATTCAATGGACAAGATCAAAACAAGAGGCAAGTAGCAGTTTTCTATGTTCAGTGGATCAGCTACTCAAACACCTGTATTATTAAGTTCAGACCTATGAAATCTGATGGAAGTTTACACCTCTCTTTCATGTCTCAGTCTGTGTAAGTCCAGCTTATTTGGAAAGTGCTGAATGGGCCTTTCTTTATTATCTACTCCCTTGGTAAATGTTACTTGATAACTGAACAAAAAAGAAAACAGATGGGCAAGATAAAGGCAATTCATTAAGCGTGAGATAGAAAACATACAAAAGTAACACAGGTCAATGCAGTATGCTAAGATATTATTTATCATGTTATAAAGTTAGTGCATCTGGATAACATCCAAAAGTCTGAATTGCAAGACAGTGCCATTTCTGCTGACCTTTTGAAGCACAGCTTAGTTTTCCGAATTCAGAGGTACAAAAGTTCAGTATCAATAGTGAATTATTCTGCTGTAGTGAAGGTACAGGCATACTGAATTGTGGTTAGCCTCTGAACGCAAATGTGATATAGTCCTCTGTTTCTAAAGCCTCTCCAAACCTTAAATACTGGTACATTCTTTCTTACTATATCAATTTCCTCAAATGACACTTTCGCTGATTCAAAACACCAACCTTTTAGAAAGATAGCTGTGCTAATGCATACCTCCTTAGAAACTTCCTTAGGCATTGAGTAAATAGATAAACAAGTTTGCTTTTACAGAGAAGGATTTTTATCAAGGTAAACTGACCACCTGTTTGGCTTCATCAGATAGTATGATTTAACTGTCATGCTCCCAGAATGAATGTTGCAAAACAAATGAAAAAAATGAAGGAAATTTATAAATATTCTAACAGTACCATCTTTTCCCTTCTGTCAACTGATTTTTAATGCTAGTGAAAAGCGTAAAGAATATCGAAGAATCTTTTTTTTTTTTTCCCATAGAAGTTCATTTTCCAGTGGTGCTTGGATCATACACCTAAGAAATGCTTGTCTACTGTCTAGGAGGTTTTACCAGCAGCCACAGTGAAGCCAGTATAGTTCTTCTGATAGGGTGTAATCAGAGCTGGCTGCCTTCCCCAGATTCATCAAGCCCTGGCAGAAAAAGACTATGGGAAAACATGCATGGCTTTGGGCAAGGGCCTCCTTGTGTCTTATAGGAGAGCATGTTATGCAGTATCCTGTGGGCTGTCTTTTCTCTGTATTTTAGACTTGGTATAATGTATAGCACAGCTCCACAAAATCTGCCAGTGTACTTGGGCAAAATTCCAAGAAATCCGTCTGTTTCCATTTTTTTAGTGCCATTTGTCTTTCTTAACATGTCTTGCTGCTAGTAACATGAATACTCTATTGATCAGTGGAATGATCTCATATATATTGAGAGTGTGAGAGGTACTTTTCTATTTGCAGAATGACAGCATCAGGAAAGACAATTGGCATTTTCAGAGTAAAATTTAACTATCACCTGACTCAGCACAGGTTGTGGCATGTATATTTGGAAGACAGAAGGAAAGCTAAAAATGCCTTAAGCCTAGGACAGTCATTACAGAAAATATCCCTCATGCTATTGCAGCATGATTGCATTTCATAACATCTGTGAGGCCCAGAGGACATTCTAGCTCCAAGGCTGATGGTAAGATGTTCAATTTGCCTGCTGACTCCAAGGAATCTCAGATATGCCAATATTTTGCTATGTGGCCAAGGTAAGATTTAAAAGAATGGTTTGACAGAACATGAAATCATACAATGTGGAAAGGCATAACTGCTTTGGAAAAAATTAATATCTATCTGTGTGTTTCTCAGGACAAAGAAAATACATCCATTTTTTCTTGAAGTAGAATTGTCTAGAAAATGTTACTTAAAAAGCGGAAGTATTAACATGCAGGATTCTCAGTGAATGCAGTAGATGTTAAAGGATCATAACCAAGGCATGGGCTGTCACAGCAATTGCTCTGACTAGGCTAATACAAGGACTGGAAGTAAGGACTGTAATCACGAAAGACTCAGGTCAAGAAGTAAAAGCCAAACCAAAGGCAAGGCAGGAGCATGCCCAGCACCCAGTTTAGCTGCCAGTAATCCTGGCAGTTTAATGCTGGCAAGGCAGGTCCTGAGATAGCTTGCAGAGCAGACATGAAAAAAAGCTGAAGGCAGACCTGTACAGCAGTCACGACTGGTCAGCTGGGAGTCCAAACAGGGCCCCAGCAAAGGGGCTGCTACCTTTATGGTCCTGGTGCAAAGTAGCACACTGCATAACACAGAAGCAGTGGAACTAGCATGGATATCTATCAGTCATTTAGGTTTGATGGCCAGCCTTTATTTCTTACATAGTTTGGTCAAATTATCAAGATGTGGGAGACTGGCTTCTCCCAGAATGCTGTCTGCCATTTAATAGTCCACGCAGAGCATAACTGCAACTGACAGTAAGTTTATTCGTAGCAGTTCTTATTATTTTCTGCCAGAGTGAGATTATAGGTATATTTCTAGGAAGACTGAAAACCCAATGAAGGGTTTTACATTACCTGGACAGAATAATTTTTTTCTGTACTGTCAAGTGGCTGCTGTGCTATAAGCCTGCTGATACTCTGATCAATAGTGCATTCTTGACACTTAAGTCTTTTGTGCTGAAAGATGCAAGATCTCTTTGAGTACTAAAGATCAGTCTTTCCTACTCAGTTTACAGTGTAACATAACTACTTAGCAAACAACTCTGCAAAATATGTCTCATATTTGACTGCTACCAAGCACCACGTTATAATGAAAATAAATGGCCAAGTTCAAACAACGTACATACAGCTATCATTTTGAGAAGAAGGTGGAGAAAGGATTTGGAGAAAATAAGCTGTCTATATTCATGAAGCAGCGACTTCTGCATCACATCTACTCAAATTCCTTTTTACTGTATCCAGAGGCATTTCCAAGCATTTAACTCTTGCTCTCAACATCATTTGCATTTACAGCTTTAACATTATCTCCAAGAGGCACCATTTTTAGGACATCTCTTGGTTCAGATCAGATCACTGTCCATTATTACTAACAGGAAGGTACCAGGGTTCCAATTTAATATGTTAGCAATGAATACCTAAAAAAGCATATCTCGATAGAAATATTCAGTCATAATTTTGCTCCTTAATCTTGGTAAATCTGGTGCATTTCGTTTCTCCTTAGTTGGCATAGACCCTGTCCTCCTGTACCTTTGGGCTTCCCTGCCTCCCATTCCAACAAAAAATCCACACTATTGCTGATACAATATGTGTCTATCAATGTTTTAAGGAAATACAAGATTTTTCCTAAAGCACACAAGAGCATAAAATTGAGGTGGAGCAGGCATAGTTCTCAGAAAGCTCTGCTGGGATTTGACAGTCAGGCTTGCAACCATGCTTTGCCCCATGAAGCAGAATGAAAACATTGGACTATTGACGTTTCTTCTGCAGGAATAGCTGTATTGTCAGCTTGCTGGGGGAGAACTGTTTAAACTGTGATATCTTTCTTTGTCTGCTTATGCATTGCATAAATGCAAATATGCTAACAGAGCTCTTATTTTGTTTCAGGAGCAGGTTTATATTCACTGGTAAACGCATGAGAATTATTTAGAGAACTGTATGCCTACAGACAGATTGTGCTAAAAGAAGCCAATTGTCATTGATAAATCTTTGTAGTAACAACCAGGCCAACGGTAACACTAGGAAATATCATTTGGATTCCATAATCTTTAATTCTGCTGAGTCTTTGAGCAAGTATGCCAACTATGATGGGTAAATTGTTTTGTTTCATTTGGTTTGGTTTTAATCATAGACAAGCTGTAAGATTACACATTTAAAATAATCCACCACAGAAATGTAACATAACTGTGACATCCAGTCTTACTGAGCAAAGATGGGCCTAGACTAACTGTGATGCAGAACAAATGCACACAGCAAAAATAAAATAATGACTTTTAAAAACTACTGATAATCTTCTTATCCATTCAGACTTTTTCAACTTGTTGATATTCCCTAAAATATCTCTCTTCTGCTACACTTGCCATTATCAATGTTAAAAAAAATGTAATTGTAAAGCTATTCTAAACTGCATAGCTTTCTAATTGACACAGGTATTGCAGTACACATTCTTTTGCTGACTGTATCTTATCTTTGCTAACACTTACAAATACATATTTAAATATTTCTAGATGCATGTCAAATTCTTTTTGTAACTGAAGAATAATTTTATTTTATAGCACGAAAAATACATCTGTTCCTGAGCTGTTGTTAAATGAAAAATAATGTCTCAGTTAGAAAACAGTACAAAAGTAACATGACCTCAGCTTTATTTGTCTAGATTTTGAATCACGTCAAAGCCTTCCATTGTAAAAAAGAAATCAAGACGAGAAGATGATGGAATCTACTGACTTCTGTTTATTTACAAAGAATGCACAGTCATTTTTCAGAACTTAGGAGTAATCAAACAATTGAAAATTGCTTTGGTCACAGCTCTATTCCATCTGTAGTAAACCAGCTCAGGGGTTTTCTTTTCTGATTTTTTTCTTCCTTTGAAGAAAGACTAGTATTTTGGTTGCTGTTTATGCATTTGGGTGCTAAAAGGAGCCTAAGTAAGGTAGCATGAGGCTCTGCATAAACTTGTAGGTGCTGCTTAAGGATGTGTTTTGACCTGTTACTATTGTTCAGCCTTTTTTTTTTTTTTTAGTAGAGTTTAATAGCTTATTTCATTCAACAAATTAGAGGTGACTGCTCCATGCACCCAATTCTGTTAAGGTTTTATCTAGTCCCTGACAACAGGTAACAGTAATTAATACAATTTCAGAGTTTTACTCTTTTATTGACAGATCACTCTGAAAACAGTGACAAAAGAAAAGCTTTGCTAAGATTTGTCAGATTTGTCTCTTTTTATAGCAAGCTGGATGGTTTCAGAACAAATATTGTACATATCTTTTCAGACCCAGCCTAGGGGCAAGGTTAGGAACTGCCCTTTCAACTGCTAGGTGAATAGAAAAAGAATCTGTTTTTTTCTTCTACCAGATTTTTGGTAGAATTTCTTCTACCAGAATTTTGTGGGTTTCAAATGTTTTTTGATTACTTAATTCCATTCCAGAACTCAAGTTCTGTTAAGACAGATTATCTACTTTCACTCAGTTTCACTAAGTTCTATACTTTTTAGATAGTCAGGTAGATGATTTCTAAATTGTATAAATGCGAAAATCCTGTGTGATCAGAACAATTCTCCTGTCCAATACGATACTCAGATTCCTTCAACTTATTCTGGATGCTTTCCAACATACTATATTTCTTTCAAAGAAATAATACAACTCCAGAAATATAATGCTATGTTCATCCATTATGAGAGTTTGAATTAAAAATTCACATTGTTTTCTTCTTTAGCCCTGGAAAAGTTGTCCCAAAAGGCTAAATCTGCCTAGAGAGTGTCTTAGCTCTGCAGAAGCAGGATACATCAAAAGAACAGAATTATTGATAGCTTTTCATTAGTCACTAGTAACCAAAAAGGTTACCAACAAATCCAAGACCCAGTAATGAATTTCAGTCTTGCATGTTTGACTGTTACACACAATCCAGACATGCTCAAAATTCAGATTACTACATCCCTGCATTAAAACTGTAAATAAATTTATCTTTATTTGCCAGTTAAACTGCTTTACAATTAAAGGCATTGTTTAACATTCAGCTTAAACCAGTATAAACCTATGTTTTCTTGCCTATGCCAGCACAAGTATTTCTCCAGTCAAAGGGACAGTTGGATTCAGGAGCCCAGCTGGCTCAAACCAAATTATTTTTTGTTTCCTTAGGTATCATCAGCTTTATTGGTTGTCTGATTGCACTGACGATGCACCATCATGATCTCTAATGCTGCAGCACAAGACAGGCAATGTGAATTCAGGAATGGGGCAAACAGTAAGACTGACTCTGTTAGCATTAGTGACAACTTAGGTAAACTTAAACTGTACCGTTAAAGGCCTGACTTCCTACCCTGTGTGAGCTGTGATTCAGTAAACTTTATCACTCTTTTGAAATTATGTAAACATGAAAAGGCTAGCCCTTAAATACCAGTTAACATATTGGTTAGCATTAGCCCTGGTAGAAATAAAATACACAAAAAGAAAACAGGATATCTTAAAAAATAGGGAGAGAGAATAGTTCTGTCAAGAAACATCTAGCCAAAGATTTGCTGCCTCAGCTTCACTGTGAAATCAGTTCTGGAATAAAGCTATACTTCCTCATCTAAGAAACCTTTTTGAGGCAGTATCCCTAACAACTCTTTCGTGATGACAATAAAAAGAGGGGTTCTTCCTGCTAGGTGATAAGAACTTCAAAACCACTAATTCATTATCATTCCAGATTTACCACTTTCCTTCGTCCTAAATTTAAAAAAGATTCAGCAAACGCCACAACTCCCCCCTAGAAGACTAATGCTATATTATCAAGTAAGTGTTAGCGGCAGATCATTTATGGTTTCTAAAACCAGAAAATAATGTAATTTGATTTTCTAACTACAAAGCAGTTTTCAAAAGTTTACCTTCATTTATGTAACTGAAGTAACAGTTTAAATCTACTTTAAATCCTAATAAAGATCTTGATTTAAAACTAAAGCTAAATTCTAAGATTACCTCTAATTCTATGTACTGCAAAACATTAATAAGTGAATAGTCTGCTGCATAATTTATACCTAATAAAACATGCTAAGAAAAGAAAAAATATGTTAATGATTTATATTGTCGTTTTGATTTAGAAAATTACAGTATCATATAATTTCATCAAGTTACATGTCCACTTTGGCATCAAAGAATTTCATCAATGGCAAAGAGATGGGAGTTTTCGGTTTGTGAGGCATCTGTAAGTTGTACATCAAGTACAAAGCAATAGCCACAGTTCATAATACACACAATTTTGGTATAACTGGAAGCACAGAAATACTCCATGGAATTCCATAATTCAGCCTCAGTGTTTTTGCTGTACAGTTGAAATGCGTTAGTGTGAATATTCTCTTAATGGTTATCTGCAATTCTATCACAAACCATCAATCCCTTCCAAAGTATTCTCATTCAAGTTTGTAAGTGTTGTAAAACTTGTTGAAGGTATATTCTCTCATTATTGGCATATAGTTAAATTATTTCTTATCCAGTTGACACACATCAAAATAAAGCTTCATGCGAGGGGCAGCAAGGGTATTTTTAGGTTTCCTGAAAGCACAGCAGGCACAAACCACTAGAACCACTGCACCAACTGGAATTTTCTAGCACCTGTTTGATCTGAATCATTTGCCAGTATACACTGAGCAGCATCTTCAAGACCACTACCATACAACACATACTGTTGTATGAGCATACTGTCATTAAAGCACCAAGCAAACTCCTCATAAAAATGTCTTAATTTATTTTGCTTCATGGAAAAGTTCTGATCCCATGCTTGATCATCTTAAATTTCTGTCATTAAGTGGTCCCACCTATTGTTGAGGTCCCTCTTTTTATAGAGATCTGTACCTGATCTATATATGCACGCTTATATACTCCTTTTCAGTTGTTATGCTACTCTAAAGGACAAACTTTTGCATCTTCATTTTCTCTGTCCCTTAAGCAAGCTTTGCAATTTCTGCTATTGCCTTCTAGCAATAAAATGAACAAAGTTATGAAACACAAAATCAACACAAATTCCTCTAAACTGATTTCCCTTCTGAAAAGCAGATCTTGGTCCTAATAATTACAAAGGCAAGGATTCATACTTGCCGCATGTGATTTCGATGAAGTGACACTTGCTGACATGAATGGTTTTCTTCTATGATGATAAGCATGAGCAGGAAAATTAAATCCAGCTCTTACAAATGCAAGAATAAAATGATACAGTGTGAATTTCTGTGCACAGATCAGACACCTGTATTACTTGTCATCACCACAGAGAGTGCCAGTTGAGTCTTGTATCTTGCTGACATTGGCAATGTGGTCATAGAGCAGACAGTCATGTTGACAAGCATGTGATTGCTTGTGATGCAGTTAGCATGCCGTGAAGAAAAAGCTGTAGAAGTCAATCCTCTCCCTGTTGCCTCCAGCAGAGAGGAGACTGGGAGATAATTTCCTTCCTATCATTCACACATTTTTCCTCACAGCAGAAAGAAAGAGATGAAAGAGCTAAGGAGCTAATTAATCGTTGACTGAAGGAAATGCAACATCACCAACAGAAGAGCCAAGATACAATGTCAGGATGTTATCATAACTACTTAGTGATTCCTGTTTAATGACATTTGATAATGAACTGTCTGAGGACTGCTGGAGTTGAGGATAGTTGTAGTACTTGATAGCACACGTTTCTATTAGGACTTGTTTTCAATCTTCTGTGCTGTGGTGGGGGGGGCACTACACTTATTAAATCTTAACATGACAGAGAAAAATATTTTCTCAAAAATCTCAGAACTGTTCCTTATTTAATGAGGAAAAAGAAAATTCTGTAATAAGAAGGCTCATGTGTTCTCTCTCTTCTATGACTTTTACAAGTACTAGCAAACACCAATCAAATGTTACAGAAAAACAATGATAACAGAGATATTATGGTCTTACAGAACTAATAAAAATGGGCAATCAGGTAGAAGACAGACATCTGATTAATGCCCTTCTGATGGAGAAGTTTCACAGTTAGCTTAACTCCTATTTAAACATACAAGGTTTCCGATGGGAAAGATAGGCTAATAAATGCCACCACTGTGGAAAACGGTGCTTGTCCTATACTAAATTACGGCAAATCAAAGACGAAGGAGCAAAATGACAGGAAACGAAGTCTTATTTGTTCTGCTGCCAACAAAACAACCTCTCTTTTTGTTACTTTTTGTCCATTTTTGTTTGTCTTCTCCCTTTAATAACATATGGGCTTTTTAGCGTTGGGCTGCCTGCACAATTTTTTTGGTTGCTTTGTACAGAACCTCTCACATAAAGGACAATTTTTCACAGCCTTCTTGCCTATAGTCAACTGCATCAACCAAGAGAAAAAGGTATTTCTCAAAAGTGGAAGCTGATTTGTAATATTCTTTTCACAAGGTAATTTTCAGCTGAATTGAAAACAGATCAAAGGAAAAAATAAGAACCAGAATACCATCTGAAAATACACTATATTTGTTCCTGCATTTTTGAAGCTTTACTTTCAATAGGCGGTAAGCAACAATAGACATATGCGAATTTTGTTCCATATTGTCAACATTATTCCAAGAAAAGTAAATTTGTAAATATATGCTGTGATTTAATTAGTTTGTATACTAAACGTTAGAAACATCTGACATATTCTTAGGGATGTTTGCATTTGAAGTTACAGTGAATTATCTCTTCAAACAAAGATCTAGAACTTCCATAGAAATGAACAGTTAATTTCTATCAAGGTAGGCCATGAAACAACACATTCCCATATACTCACACACACTCCAAGGCATCACTCAAAAGCATAGCAAAATATTCACTAACAAATGTACTTCTGGACCATCCTGGCTACTTAGGCCATTACTGCATTATGTGAGAGAGAGTTGTGGATGTGCTCAGCTTCTTTCTTATAGCACGTTTTAAAACTTGTGGATTCAAAACACGCATAAGAGCATTAGTGAGGTTCCATAATAATTAGCTTTTTTTCCCCCAGGTGAAAGTTCAAAAGGAATGAAGCATGTCTCAAATACATTTAATCATTACATGAATACAGATAACTGGTATTTGACCCATTTTTTGTACTTTGGAGGCTAAGTCATATGGTCAAGATTGTATTTTAAACAAATACATCACAGCAAAACACAAGCTAAGTTTGGTTTACATTTATTTCTGTTACTAGACTTACAATGATAAAACAGACTTTCTGAAAGTACACCACTAATTTTACACTTATAACTGGCCTTTTTAACAAGTATAACATTTGCTGTTCTGATGAACATTTTTGTTACTGGTTGCTTTTTAATATTCATTAAATATTAGTTAATTAAAAATCTAAACTGATATTGCTATGTAACTTCTTACAACATATCTCTTTACATTGCTCTTTACTTTGAAGTTGCTAACGCAGAACTTTATCTCCACCCATTAGTTGTTGCTTTATTCCCTTTAAACTATGTTTGCACTTAAAGATTTGCAGTTCCCAGAATGGATTACCAGTTGTGGATATTCTGAGAATAATTAGAATAATACTATATTCTTTATCTTTCATTAAATACTGCCTTCCTGTTATGCTTTCTAGAGACGGTATTTAGTACATTTAGGATACTTGGAGATGCAGAAAACTGACTATACCTGTTTCGGAGATGTAGTGCTAGTATTACATAACAAGTATGATCACATACTTGTTTTTCTTGAGAACTGAATGACACTGGAAGAGGCCCCCAATGTTCTACAATGTTCAGATTCTTTTCCTTAGCTCAGCCTATCGTTTACTCTTAAAGCCAGTGCTGCATTGTTTACAGTAAAGGCTGCTGTCTCTGTGGTCCATCTTTGCTTTGTGTTGAATACTGAAAGAATCAGCTCTTATTTTGAGAATAAAATATATGTATAGCAGATACATTGTTCATTTTTTCTTGTGTTTTTACTCTATTTTTTACAGACTGTCCATATATTTAGACATGACTCAGTGCACAAATAAAAACCAGATATCCAATAGCATTCAGCAAAGAAAGAAGGCATTCTTTCGCTTTGTAAAAATACATTGATACATTGTGTAATGACTAGATTAATCATGAATAAACAGACTTGTCCAACAACAATTTATTAATTTTTTTGTTATTTAAAATTTGGACTTGAGTGTTCCTTGTTATAGAATGTTATTATTCTGTAATAACTTCAGTAAGCTTTCATGTGGGTTCACACACATTCAGCCAGGCTTAAAAACATGTGGCTTGTCACGGCTTACTTTCAGATCTTTGAAGGTAACTTTTTAATTTTTGTCATGCCATTCTCATTAAATTAATGTTTGTTGTGAAGCTATCTGCCCCCTAGAACTCATCTGTTTTGACTCAGCCCATCTAGGATTAAGGCAGGACTGTTCAGTTCAAGGTTCTCCAGTAAAAATGGGCTTTGTTACAGTTAGTGGGCAAACTGGCTATCCATTAGGAAAAATGAATTTCATATGGTTCATGAAAAAGCTTGGAAAAGTGTGTCAAGCAGCACTTGGTGAGAGGGATCATATAGCTATAATTTAACATGTAAGAATGGGTCAGCACTGTTGTTTGTAGACAAACAAAAAGTCTTCCATGGGTTTGAAAGAGAGTTTTGAGTCTTAATGGACATACATTTAGCATTGTTTTATTCTACGCTTTTGCAGTTTAGTGCAATCTATAATTGATTAATATAATGATTGAGTTACTTAGCCTATCAGGATAACAGAACAGAAGTAATTGATCGTCAGTCTCTACATTAACTTTCTGTGCAGGTACAGTTTCAACATTCTGATTTTAACAAAGAAGTACCACACCATTTTTTCCCCTCTAAATAACATATTGTTAAATAAAGACAGAAACTGTAAACTTGTATTTTAAACCATGCACTCTAAAAGTAGCTGGAGGCAAGTTCTGTATGTAAGTGAATAAAAAAACCCAGAGATGTACAAGTACCTTATAAAAATCAAATTTCTGCAGCAATTCACTTCAGAAAATACAAGAGGCTTTGTTAATTGCTTGATACTCCACTCTGTTATACAGTGTTTCAAGATCTATACTAGGCCAATGCAGTCTAATTCTAAAGACATCAGTGTTTAAATCTTTCTCTCTCTTTATATATGCATAATGATTTACTTAAAATTTACATCATTCTGGTCTTTGATTCAATCGAGTGATCAGACACAGTATTTAAAAGTTACATACCAAAAACAAGCAAAGAAATTCAATGGAGGTGGAAGCAATGCCTTATTTTCCTTCACTAGTTACTAATATTTTAAAGAAGAATGATATGACTACTTGGAAAATTGATTGATTTTTGCAGTCTGGAGCCTTACACCTTCAATAAATGCAAACACTGGCAAGTACTCCTACATGATACTAATAGTAGGCAATGAGGCACTGCTAAATGATTTCCTGGCTGATTTTTCTTTGTATTTAAATAAAAGTGATTGAGCTGACATTGAGAAAACATCAAATAAAAATAGCCTGGCAGGAATGTGAGGCCTTGTTGGTTTAAAAAGAGGCAGGCGAAGGGGAAGAGGAAGAAGAGGAAGAGGAAGGAGAGTAACCAGGAAGGGTGAAAGCATCAGAAAAGGGAGAAGGAAGCTTGCAATAATTCTAACTCAATCATGTTACTCCATGAAGAACTAATGAATAATAGTTTTCTATAGCTGCATCTAAAATACCAAACATCTCTGATCACAATAGTCTCGCTCCCTCTCCATGTTCCCTCTGTTTTTCCTGCATTTCTTCCTTACAATATTTCCAGTTCACTCTCTTCCTTTCTTCCTTCACACAATGTTTTAGCTACCTTTTCCTCCATGGTGCCTTTGTTTTCTCTGTGTGCCTTCCAGTGACCTTATGGGCAAAAGCAGTATAAGCTGTGCATGTTCTGAGCAACACGTGTTCTTGGACAGTCAGTATCTGTGTAGCTTTGTCAGCTAGTGTATCCCAGCCACCACTTCTCATATGTGTCTGGGAAATAAGTGTTTTTAAGATTCCATCTTTGTCAAATGCAGTTTACTGCATCCACAGCTTGAAAAGTTACTGAGGCGGGAATCAAAAAAGGAATGTATGTTCAGACAAGCTAAGTTTCTTAAGAAAATGAAACTAAGAATTGTCCTTCCCTATGGCCATTTGTACTGAATCTAAATCCTCAGAATATATATGCCTAACACTGGTGGAAAAAAGCAAAGAAGGGCAGGAAGGATCTCAAGTCTTGAGGGCAGATTTTGATAAAGGTGATAATTATTACACCTTGCAGGTTCTCCCCATTATAGTATCATGCATATATGCATGTGCTGCTGTTGCCTCCATTAGTTTTGTATTATTAAAAAACACTCACAAGAAGCTTAGTATACAAGGGAATCTCAGAAGAAATAAGAATTTCTGAACAACCACAACTGTTTTTGAATGTATGACAACAACACTGAGTTCCATTTCCCACAAGAAATGTCTTAGGCAAACTAAAAAAATTCTAGCCCTCTGTATCATACTCAGAAATATAACTACCCATCAAACACAGTATGTTATGGATTTAAGAAACTGTCTCCTTTTCTTATATTGCAACTGTTGCTACAAAGGATGGATGTTAATGTATAAACATGTAATTCAAGAAGCAAATGAGAAAAATCAGTTTCTTGAAGACAAAATGCAAATTTTCCAAATTCTTATGTTCCTACAAAATTTCTGAGGCTACTTACAATTTTCAAATAAGCAACTATTGATCACTTGTTGTCCAATGCAAAAATAACTGTTTTATATCATTATGACCAAAATAATTTGTCTCTAAGAACTAAAGGTATATATATTTTAGGTACAGAACTTATATGTATTTTGAAATAGACATATCACCTCTTAATCTCATGATTTAATATTCATTGATGCCATGTGGAAACAAACTTTTGCCAGTAAATACTTTCACAGATTCTTTTTACAATACTGTTAACAATTATATCTTCATCCACTCTTACAAGTTAGCATGCAGCTAAGAAAGTTGTAAAGTTATACCTGTATAATGTTTCTATATTTTCTTCTTTCTTTGGATGGTAGATCTCTTCATGTGTGGAGTTTACGTGACTGTATAGTTTTTTCACAGCCAGAGATAAGGTTTCCATAGTCCGTAGTGGAAAATGTAATTTAGATACCATCAACCTGGTCAGTAAGAAAATAACTATTGAAAAACTAGTTTCCTCTGTTTGCTATTAGAGGCTAGATCCAGAAAAAGAATTTGGCATCTAAGGAAGGGATTAGACAAACTTTAGGTGCCCAAATCCAAGACTGAGATCTAAAAAAATCCATTCAGCAGCTGCCTATGGCTTAAGACATATCTGTATTTGAGATGAAACTTCTTCATATGAGTACAGCTCTGGTCCTGCAATTCCGCATAATTTTGCCCCAACCTCAGCACCCAGGTTCCCATCTAACCCTAAATGGGTAGAAAAAACACAGGCATGACTCTGAAGATAAAGCAAGAAGATAGCATCCTTCACAAAATGCAGTTCTTGACACATAACTAAAAAAAAAAAAAAAAAAAAAAAAAAAATTATTTTTGAAACATTGCTATGTCCACCTTCTATATTCTAGCCTAGCACACAGGTTATGTATTCTTGCCAGTACTGAAATGTTTTGACACAGAAAATGTGTATCTACACATAGATAATATTGACATAATATGTGGACTACACATATGTATAAAAATATGTATAATATGTATTTATTTATGGCTTCATACACACAGAGATATGTATATAAAGCCTTAATAAACATGGGTAGTTGATAAAAGTGGTCAGCATCACCATTTTCTTCCCTCCACACTTCAAAAGTAGAAATAGTATATCTTTGAAAATTAATCTAGGAATATCTGTATTCAAGAGAAAATTCAAAATTACAGAGCCCAAGTAGATGAAAATATACATTTCCATTCTCCTACTAATATGCGTAAATCCTGGGAAAGGGCTGGGTTTCACACAAACGACTGTCTTTAGTGTTTCCTGTTGACTTCGCAGGAGAGTTCTTCGAACAGGATTTTGAGCCTTATTTCTGAGGCTAACACTTCTCCTTTTTCCCTCTGTACCATAATTCAGGTATCTAACAAAGGAACCTGAATTTTACTTCAGAAGAATTTTTTGGGGCCTAGCCCTACATCTCTAGGAGAATCAGAACTCTGCATAGGTTTTAGTACTGGATAGTACTGATATCCATTTCACACTATGTGTGAATGAAAAAAAAACCCAAACCAAACCAGAACTGGAAATGTTGTAGTTCTTGTCTTTGATACCACCCACACCAGACTTATTGATGCTAGACTAAAACTTTCAGTCTTAGACCACATTAGCTGAGTCCCACATTCTACAGAAGATATATTCTTATTTATCAGCTATTAAACAGTAGAATACTACAGTGTATCTAACACAACAGAACAGAGCATGTATTTAAACAGGTAATGATACCTAATCTTAAGCACCACCTAAAAAAAATCTCCAACTATAGGAACCAAAGAGCTGTAAAACAAAAAACAGAGAAAACAACATGTCACAATATTGCCTAGAAAACCTGAATTGGTCCATATATACCTTATGGCACAGTTTTAAAGTAACCTGCATTTGCCCCCTCAAACAAATATACATTATGACACAGCTTTAAAATATAAGACCAGACACTACTTTCTACGTGACACCTGGTTTATTCAGACTGCTCTCGCTGAAACTATTATGATTCAAAATATGGTTTTACTGTAACTGTATGTTGTGACCTCTCATATTACTCCATGTACACGGTTGAATCAGTGAACCAACAGTAGAATGGTTAATTTCCTTACAGTTTAATGATGTTCTAAGAAATCACAGTTTATCACAAACATTACAGTTTTATGTGTAAAAGATCCTTGTGAGGAAAGGTCTAAGCTCATTGCTTTCATCGGCCTGAGCTGCAAATGTGAGTTTTGCATATTTCTGCAAATTAGATGATGTCTGTCTTGAGAAGGAACCCAGAAAGCAAAGAATCCTAACCAGCTTTCTGTAGGTATTTCAGTTTGTGTGACTTAATATCACCCAGAAACCCTCTAACAGAGAACTGGGTCTGATTGTCTGTGGCAACATTTATTCTCTTAGCCACCTGACCACTACTGTCTCTGCGGTACTCTCGTCTCATTCATCACACAGTTTCTGACTTTTTTAACAAGTGAAACAGAAGGTCTACTGAGGACTGGTTTGTTCACAGCCCTGGTTTTTCGCTCTAGGCACCCCATTACTCTGTTCGATGAATCAACTAAATATTCCATGAAAAAAAGAGGAAAAATAATATCTATCTGATAATGTACATGATGAACAAAGGCTTCAGAGTCAACCTTAATAATACATATCCCAAATCCTGAGGCCATTTTCTGTAATCTTAGTGTTAGCTTACTGTAGGTTTAAATATAATTTCCTCCTTAAGAAAAAGAAATTTGGAAATTACGGCTTTCATAGATCACGGCAAAGTTGGATTTTTGCATTCATGAAAGTGAATCTGAGCTCCACTAATTCAAGAAGAAATGGAGTAAGAAGCATTTTCTTTTCTGTGGGGATCTGCCACTAGAGGGGGAATAGAGCAAATGTAAAATGGTAAGATCCTTGTGTTTGCAGCTTTTTGCTGAACAGCAGAGTAATGTCAGGTTTCAAAACTCCTGGGCTTTATCCCAGATTCAGTAGGAGACCCATGTGCCTCTTTCCTCTATTTTGCCTGACATCAAGCATTGTGCCCTTCCGCTGTCAGTCTTTCCCCTAACCTGCTTCATCTCTTATTCCTGGCTTTCCCTGGTTGTCAGTCCCCTTCTGTTCCTACACTAGCCACCATCTTTCTGTCTTTCCCCAGGTTATTCCCTGTATTGTCCCTGCTGCTCAGCTGCTTTTCTCTTCAACCGCTCTTTCTCAGTCCCCTGCAGTAAAATATATTAAATGCAGTCAGTATGCACAATAGTGCACCATGTATGAGAGAGGCAGTTTCTCTCTTGTCAGCAATTCCCATCCCAGTAGCTCATAAAGTCCACACCCAGTAACTGCAGGAGTCCTGTATTGCCTCTCAAAGCCAGAAACAAACACTTTAACCTTTTGTCCAGTGGGAGATAGGGTGGGGGGTGGAGGTAGGGGTGGTGAAGTTATAAATAATTGAGCCCTGAAGTAGGTTCTGTAAGATGTTGGAACAAGCTCCAAACACGGAAAAACTTAGCAACCATTTAAGCTTCTTGGCTCATGCAAGAGCCTACTGAACTTTATCGGCCAAATTTTTGTGTGTTATTACAGTTTTAACAACTTTGGGGGGATTTTCATGGAAAAAGAGAGCAAAGTAGCAACGCTAACACATACATCCTGACTTCAAGTCATAGGGGTATGTCTCAATAACAGTCCTTAAAAAAGCAGCATGCGCACAGTGGTAAAACATGTTTTCAGCACGTCTAGCCCTCAGTGGCAGCCAATGCGTCTGAAGTACTTCCCCGAAATATTGGTCAGATGCAAACACCAGGCACTAACATTTTCAAACCTCAGCAGTCTGTGAAAATTAGAAAGAGATGAACACTGCAACGAAGGAGTGGGGCAATCTGAGTGGCAGGCCCTCGACCAGCCCATTACAGCTGTGACCCGTTCCTGCGGTGCTTTTCATGAAGCTTGCTACTTATTCAGTCAGGAAAGCCCGGCCCAAGCTGGAACTTGTCAGTGTCCCACAGACGTGTCTAATGCTGTTAGCGGAGGAACAGGACTCGCACAGAAAGCTGCTGTACGACAGGCCTTTCCTAAACGCGGGGATGCTGGGGCCGGTTCGGTGCCGGAGGTCACACCGCACTCCTCCGCTCCCCGGCCGCCCTTCCCCGCTCCGCAGGGGGCCATGGCAAGGCCCGGGAAGGACAGCGGGGGCCCAAGGCAGCCCCCCTGCTTCGCCCTCCAGCCTCCCCACTGCCCACGGCCTCGGCCTCGGCTGCCTGCCACAGACCGCCCGCCGACGGGCGGGC
>JAVJGG010000074.1:23596540-23615470 GCA_035590195.1 Aviceda cuculoides | reverse complement strand
CGGGCGCAGCCCACCCGCCCGGTGAGGGGTCGGTGCGGAGGGGCGGCTTGCGGGGGGGCTCGCCCCGGGCGGGACGGGCTGGGTGCTGCGCTGCGGCTTCACCGTCCGTCCCTCCGTCCGTCCTCCTCGGGACCGGGGCAGGCAGCAGAAAGCGGAGCGCAGGGCTTGCTCTGCACTGGGGAAACCCGTGCTGCGGACGGGTCGGAGCTGACAGGGACAGCCGAGAACGCGAGGGTAGACCTCAGCCATGGCATCAACAGGTAGGTTCAGAGAAATGCTGACTTTATGTCACTGCTTTCCTTTTCGGTAAGCCTTGCTTTGGAGCCGTAACTGGCTGATACCTGGCTGCACCGCATGGTTAAACGAAGCAGTTCCTCACTTTCCCTCGTTGTCTGTGTGGGAGAGAATTTACAAGCTGTGTATCATGGTAGTGTTCTAGTAAAGAATGTTTAACCACGGCAGGAAAGAAGTATTTCAGAGAGCACAGCATATGCTGTGCAGAATGGCAGAACACTGCTGTGTATAAACAGTTTTGTTTTCTTATTGTAATAGACCAGAATAAAAATATAGAAAGTAATGTCACAGCTTGTTTATGCTTGTACCATATGTATTTTTTGGGAAATAAGACAAATGCAGGTGTTTATTAGTACAGCAGTGAGGCTTCAAGTGAGTAAAAGAACTCGGAAGGCTTATTTAAAAAGTAACAATTATCTCTCTGATAGAATTGCTGATTTTTTATTTAATGCAAAAGTAGTAGTTGAACCCATTCTGTTAACATTGAAGATAAAAATCTTGCCTCACATGTAAAGAAAGAGTGCAGATGTGTTCTGCATTTATACCTTCAAATTACAGTTCAGAGGTCAGACACTAGATTTTGCAGGAACTAAGACAAGGGGAAAGAGGCTCAGGAGAAGAAAGCAAGACATGGCTGGCTACAGCAGCTGTATCTGTTCAATATATAAGTCCAGCAGGAGAGTAATGCCACATGTGACCTTGTAACAGCTGCTGCTATGGTCAGTATCATATATGAGGAAATTGCTTCATGTGTCTATACCACCAGTTGAGTTTAATCCAGGAAAAGTATGGTACAGGAAAGCTCGTACATGGGTGGTCCTTTTTTTTTTTTTTAGTGTTAGATTTTGGTTTGAATTACTTGAGTGAACAGGGAAGATTTGTTAGACATGTTTTGTTTTCCGTTGTCAGTGTCTTGCACTGGAAGTTCCTGTCTGTGTCCTACAGTGCAACACTGGTCTCCAGTGTAACATGGTTTTATCTCTTGTGACCAAGGATTTAGTACCTTAATCTGTTGTCACACCTCTTCCTTCTACGTGATCTAGTCAGCTAGAGACAAACACTTCTCCTTCCGTCCTCCTCCCTCCCTTCAGTCTTCTAGAACAGTCTGTCAGTGTTTACTCTTTTTGCCTTTTCCATACCTAAATTTCTTTGAGGCCGCCGACTTTCACTGGAGACTCCTTTGTCACTGTTTTGGTCCTTCCTTTCTGTGAACAGTTACCTTTTCCTTTCTTACTGCTTTATCCTTTGAGGAAGTTACAGCTGAAATGGATGTGATTTTGTCATTTCCTTTTGCTGCCCATAGGGTAGAAAATTTTCATTTTGTTACAACTGGAAAACCTCTGACACATACCAAATGCTTTCAGAACCCTATAACATCAGTTTAAAGTAAATACAAAAGATGAAGACTGGAATAAAGCCACCAAAAATATTTGAAAGGAACAGCTTTAATCCTAGCTCAGCTGACAAAAAGTTGTTTGTGTCAGTGCAGTGTTGCCAGAACTCAGTGTACTGTAAGTGAAACTAGCCACAGATGTAAAACCTTCAAGCTGTTTTTGTTTGTGAAAAGCTATGGCAGCAGTAGATCATCTGTCTGTCTGTAGATTTAAGAAGGCATTCTCTTTCCTGATGACAAAGGTCAGAACTTTTTTTGCTTAGGAAAAGGAATTGGTAATCTTTCTCACAAATTATTGTATTGATTTACTTCATGCCTCTTTCTGTTCTGACAATGTGCTAATTTTTCAGCTTTGCTGTTCCTCTGTGCAGTTCTGGTAACAACACACATCACCTTTCGTGTCCTGGAAGTTGCATATTGATTAGTTTCTTTCTCCTGACCTACGTGGCTTACACTAAGCTCAGAGGAGAGAATTGGGTACCTCTGGAAGCAGTCTCCTGGTTAGCTTATGAGCATTTGTCTATCTAGACTTTTTATTTAATTTCTGCCAGGATTAGAGTTGGAATTTTTCAGCTGGCAGTGCCTGTTGGTCTGCATTCATCTAAAGTGTCATAGTACCTAATACCAGTAGTAAAATTAGTGATTAGGATTGGTGCTCCACTTTCATTTCCACTTTTTCTTCCAGACAAGGCACCTTCTCTTTGCGTGATCTCGCGGTAGTTCGCGTCAGACTCAGTCTTGTGAATATGTCTTCCTTCAGGCTTGCTCTTCTGCCAGCATAGTCAAGAGTTGTCCTTTTGGAGCTTGCTTTCCAGTTGGAGAGTTCAGGTAGTTAATTGTTCAAGGATGCTGACAGAAGTGTCTTCCAGAAAGAATTTCTGGACAAGCTCTCCCAGAAGGGTGAATATCCATAGGCAAATGCCTTTACATACTCTGTCACCAAATACTTGTAAATGCCTTTCACTGCAGTGCTAAACAGCAACTGTGGTCAGGCTTGGGAGGCAGTGGTGACATTGTGTCTTTTTAGGTGTTGGGTTTTGCAAAAGCTGGCACCAGTAGTCAGTTTTACAGCGTGTTTTATCCACACCTATCTGTGGTAAGGTGGCATTGTGGCAACTATAACAGCACTGGAGCTAAAGTGATTTTCAACGTTGTCCTCATTGGTGGTGCATTGAAATCAGAGTATCAGAAGATCTGTACGTTGCCATAGAACTGAAGGCCCTGTTAATTTGGGGAAGATTAGGTACCTGTAATGCATGGAGATTGAGACTTACTGGCCTTTCCTCTGCAGTTCCTGCATATATCTTTATGGATCCTGCGTGTTTGTCAAGTGTATATTATTCTTACAATGACTGTATCATAAGCTCTGTCTTTCTGTCTGAGCCTGTTCCTAGCCATAGAATGCTTCTGTTTCAGGACATGTCTCAGGATAGGATGTGTCCTAGTGTCCTGTCTCAAGGTAGGAACAACATTACAACATGGCGCAGAGAGGAGCACAAGGTGGAGGAATAGCCTTAGGTGCATTTTTAGATTATTATTGTACCATTTGTCAGTACAGATCATTGTGTAAGAGTCTTGTAGGGGAATATAGTGGAAAAATGGTTGAGTATATTGTTTTTTGTCTGTAATAGCACAGAATTCCCTGAGAAATCTTGTGTGACTGTACAGTGGAGGGAGGTTCAGAGTGGTGGTTAGTCTTATGCCATCTCTTGGGCAGTGAGTCAGGTGCAAGTGATTTGTGGGCTAAATTGATAACTACTGAATGAAAGCTACAGTCAAATCAAGTCTAAAGTGGAATAAGTCCATAAGCAGCTTATCTTGAAGAACCTGTGTTACTGTGTACAGATGAATACCAAATACTGATAAGCCTATATTAATCTATTCTGTATTTTGGACCCAGATTGGAAAAAAAAAAAGTCATTAGCCCAACATGGCTTGTTTTCTCACCTAACTTTACCTTGACTTAGAACAGATCCATAAAAGCTGTTCATTTACAGGAGCTTGTGCAATATTTCTTTTGATTCTAAATTTTGTTAGATTCACACCTAGGCATGCATTAAAAATCCAATTAAAAAAAAAAATTAAGTGGAGGATTTGTTTGTAAGCATTTCTTGCTTCAGAAATATATAGCCTTTTTGTAGTCTTCACATGAGATTTCGTTTTTGGTTTGTTTTATGCCTGAGCAAGGCAAAACAGCGACGCAAGGCAGCATCCTCTGTTACAACTTGATAGGTGGTGCTTTGGACGTGAGCATTGTCCTCTAACTAGTTTCACATAGCTTGCTTTGGCTTTTATGGGACATATCTCCCCACTGTGTGCAAGGTTGTTTCTGGAAATACATTTTTAAAACTTGGGTCTGCCATGATTCTGGTTGATAACTGGAATGGCACCAAGTGATTTCTTCTTTTTATCTCTGGTCTTTCCCTTCAACTTTATTAAAAGGCAAAGCACAAAGTCACAGCAACTTCCATCCTTACTGTTTTCTCTTCTCTAAACAATTTTTATCTGAGATCTCTTTGTTTACACCCACCCTCCCTGTGTTTTCTTCCCCCCCCCTTTTGACCACTATTATTTGAAGCTTACTCCGATCTTCTCATGTGTTAACTGCTTTTATGGGCTCACTAGTTGCATTGCATTGAACAGAGGTGACCAAGTACAGTTCCCCTAAAAGCAGCTGGCTTGTTCTTTTGTTTCCAGTGTCCTTCCAGTAAAGCATTAAGTGGCCTGGCTGTTGGTGGTACTGCTAAAGCTTCTTTACTGGATTCATGCTTTCAGGGCATCCACATCTAACCAAATACTTATGCACAAATGGCGCAAGCAGTGATTGTTGCAGTATGGAGTGTTATTTCATCAGAGCTTGCCAATAATTTGATAGTAGTACCACCTGGCCAAAATACGAATGACGGTAGGGTGGAGCAGCAATAGGAAATTAGGATGAAATACATAGCAGAAACACCAGCAGTTCTCTGAATCCGTGTGTTGAACAAGGGTGCCTGGTGAACTTTACTCTGGAGTACTGCTGAGGCAGTACTTCCCCTGCTGTAAGGAAGCGCTACCTTCAGTCAGCCCTGAGTCTCCATTAGTTGGCTGTAACTGCAGCGTATCAGCTTATGCCCCAATTCTGTGCAGTGCGAACCTCGGCTCCCTCCGGCGTCGCCGAGTCTGTACGCTTCCTGTTTTGAAATAGCTGCCGATATGCTATAAACACCTTTTCCAGCTAGAGTTTTGCTAGGTGCCTTGCTGTAGTCAAGTGGCTGATTTCAGTGGTTTACATGGGCTATAAATACACATTTTGTTGCTGCATGTTCTTAGTAATGGGTGTATTTTTATAAGCTCATTTGGGAGCTTTCAGACCTATGTTATGTAACAAGGAACAGAACTTCTGTATGCAGAAGTATTGGAAGCAGCATGATCAAGTATTTAGGAAATGTTTCTTTTAGTGTAAAATGTGAATAGTGACAATTAAGATTGTACATAATTTTGAGGTTGTCATTTTCTGACTTCTGAGCACTGAAAAATTGTGGGCGCAGTGGCTTAGTAGTGTTCTTGTGAGTTTCACTTAAGAGAAGACTGAATGTTGAGTGAGGAAATCCACAGAAAGAATCATAATCTTCCTGTATTTGAAAGGTATTGAGTTATTTAAAAAACAAACAAACAAAACCCAATTAACAACACTTAGTAAATTTACAATTTAAAAGCCTTTGAGTGTGGTGGGAATGATCTTGGGTCTAGAGATAATGAAAATTTAGGATTTCTTCTGCTGAGCTTCTAGTACTTTGTAAAGGAGGAGGGGCCGTCTTTGTGAACATAATTACAGGTCAGTAACAGTTCTTTGTACTTCCTAATGTTCACAGAGCATATTTGTCTTTGCTTGCACATTTTGTGTAAAGTTTTGGCTAAGCAGCAGCCAAGCAAAAGCCAATAGCCTCGTTCAGTTACAGTCCGTAAATCTGGTGCAAAATGTTGACCGAAATGTATGTTTCAGAAAAGTAGTAACACTGCCTATAAATGAGCATTTCCTTCTGCTACCTAGAGTCAGTGCCTAACTTAAACTATATAAACTAAATGGAGAGAGGAAGTTTCCTAGTTTGCTCTTACTTGACCTTTTCTTTGTCTGACACATGGTTTTGTTATTTTAAATTTTGACTTTTTCAAATAAAAACAAACATTGTTAAAGTGCTCATACTCAACGCCATGAAAGCTGTGCTTCGGTTTTGTACTGCTAGCCATTTAAATAAAGATTCAGTATAGGGCAGGGAGGGGAATCAGAAAGGAAATGAACCTGAAACATATCAGACAGACTAGTAGTGACCGTTTTTAATATTAATTCACTTTAAACAGGGAATATTTCTAGATTTGTCTCCATCTCCCTTTCCTTTCTCTCCTTGATTTCAGATCACTGACGGTGGTGTCAAATTAGTCCCTAACAGCATGCCTTATTTTTATCTCCATAAATTACATGAAACTTAAGTCTAGAGTAATGGCACATTAAATACTCCTGTTATTGCTGCCTCTGGTAAAAGAGAATGTGGAAGTCCATCAGCTTCTTAGAATCTATTTGTCAGGCTTCTGCATCTTTGGAATAGAACTTTCTAATTTTTTGAGAGAACAGACTTTTGTAGTTCAGTTAACTCAGAAGAATTCCACTGTCTTTGTAAAGTGAGCTTGTTTTGAATGGTACTTTAAAGGTAGGAAATTATTAACAAGGTTACTTACGTAATTTTCATCATCACAAATGCACATAAGCCTTGTGCCCAGATTAATAAAGGCTTTAAATGTTGACTTGTCCTTTTGACCAATGCATTGTATATTTGTTTAGGGGTTTTTTTGTTCTATGTCCTACCTTGCAATGTGAATATATGCTGAAACAGTGTGTTCGAATATTAAGCTTTGATGCTACATCAGGTTGCATTTTTAACTTTTACCTGCTTGCTTTTTGTGTACAGGAGGTGTTGATTTAATTCTACATTTAGTATGTTCTGTTCACTCTACAGTGCTCTTAACAGTGAACAGAGAATGCTTTCTGATCTTACCATCTTGGTATGCTGGCATCTGGTCAGATGTTTATGTCAAGACTTTACTGAAGTTAGTACATGATTTCTGAAGATGTTCCTGGAAATAGTTATTGACAAGACTGGTGCAGAAAATGATTAAGATGACTGCTATTCAATGCAGCCAGAAAATGAGACTTTGAGTCCAGTTTCCTCACTGCTTACTGCAGTAAATCTGTATAGGCAAATGATCTTGACTTGAATTCCACATCCCCTGGAGAGTTCTCTTTGTTGCAGTACTCTGCTTTCTTCACCACAGCTCATCGGTACACCAGACTTTCTTATGCAGGACACTGCCAGCTCCTTTGTCGTCTCCTGCTTGTTCATGTGGGTGAGAAGGAAAATGGGCTCTGGCTGGTTTAGAACTAAGCACTTGGTGGTTGCTGGCTGAGTCTAGGTACAAATAATCAAGTTCTAGCTGACCTAACCTCAGAAGTGTCTAATGTGGATTTCTCTTCTGCCTGCCTGTTTCCCTGAGATTTCCTCATCTGTGGGCCATCATACTCCCACTTCAATTATTTGAGCTAGCTGTCTTTTTCCTGATGAAATGGTTCTTAGTGACCTGTTGAAAGCGACTGCATTTAGAGAAGGAGTGAATGTTCACTGAGGAAATGACAGTTGCAACTAATATCCTTTCTGCAATGTACAATGCTTAGATGGGAGAAACTGTCCATTCTCCACTTCCCCAGAATAAAGTAGCTTGATCTTTCATTGTGTTATTGAACATCCCTCCTTGTGCTGGATTGCAGTATGCTCCTTTCTAGAGAGAGTCCTTGCTACTGATCAGACTGGTGTCAGAAGCAAATGGAGAAGGACAAGCAGAGGGCAGTGGGAAAGCAGACTGCTTTAGAATATTTGGGGCATGAAAACTGCTGAAGGGTTCAGACTGACTGAAGCATAAGGAACTGTTTTGTAGCTGGTTCATGTGGTGGTAGTGGCAGGTTGCTCAGTGCAGCTAGCAGGTATGGACAGTTTTTGTTCCAAATGGGAGGAGGGTGTGCTCATCTGTGGTGTCCTCACATGGGAATATTTTGTTGGTTAAGTCGAACCCTGTGTAAGCATGGGGACGGTGAACAGATGAGCTGTTCATGTGATGCCATTCTTCTACCATGCAGCTGTACCTACTTTTGGTACAGTTGGATTTGTTGGTACTTTGAACCTGTAGAAAAGGTTGCTTTGCTGTGGAATAACAGCAGGATTGCCTTTCTTGCTTTTTAATAAAATCTTTATTTGCAGAATCTTGTCAATATATAAAGGCAGAGAGCAATGAAAAAAAAGTTTACACTGAAGTTGTTATAAACTTGTTAACTGGTTGTATAGGCTGGGTGATTCACATAACTTTACATTGCTATTCCTTATGTTAAAACAAGTGTGTAGATTAACAGAGCATCCTTTAATGATGTTCACTTGGACTAAGACATACTTATCCAGACAGCCTTCCTCCAATTTTCTGTGCAGTTAGGCAGGGCTTAAAGTCAGGATTGCTTCTTTTCTGAGAAGACTTGATGCTGTAAAGTCAGGGAGAGGTCTGCTGACGTTTATCAATTGTGCACTAGCCAAATTTTGCTATCCAATATCTACAAAGCCATGTAGATTACGGAATTTCAGGCAGAATTGGTTAAGGTAAAATTGGTGCATCTCTGCTCAGATGAAAACAAAACAAAACAAAAAATCCCCACCCCTAAATGTGTGGAAAATTTTCAAACTTATTTTAAAACAAAATACTCTTACGAGTACTTCTTTAGTAATGGAGAGGACCTGTGTGTTTAATTTTTTAATTAGACCTATTTAATGCGCCCTGTAACATGCTTCTAATCTGTTTTACTAGTAAATCAACATCTGTTACTAGCAATCAATAAGATGAAACAGTTTTAAAGTACTTCACTGTTTTGTACTGTTTGGCGTTGACATTTGGAGTTGGGCAGTGTAAGTTGTTCGCCTTCCTCTAAAAATGTTGAAACTGAATTTCATTTATTTTCATGTGTTAATTTTATTGTCTTGAAGAGTTGCAATATTTTCCATGTTTAGCTCATATTTAAAAAAAAAATAACTATTAAATACTATGTTCTAGGCATTGTCTACTTCTATTTAAAATGAGCAAGGAGAAAAGGTGAATGTGAGATGAATATAGATCTAGCTTTTGCATGATGTAGATCCATGCGAAATTTTCGACTTGAGAATGGATTCCTGACATTAACTATTTTCATACTGCATAAAATTGGGATCCACTTCTAGTTTCTGACACTGTTCTTTCTTAAAGTTAACACTCATGGCTGATATATTTCACAACAGAAATTGAAAATATTTTTAAAATCTCAAAAGATTCAGTTGCCTGTCAGTTCAAACTTTGATGCTGCATGAGGTCATAGTTGCACATTCTTAACTGTAGCTTTTTCCTTCATGTTTTGCATTCAAGTTGAGTTGGTACATGGCATGTTTAAATTCTTTAGAAGACAGGCATGATGCATCTCATAGTGTTCAGAAAAGAAAGCAGGGTTGTCTTTATTAATGTCCTCTGTTAAGTTCCACAATGGGAGGTCTTTTTAAGGATTTCTTTCTCCAGATAACAGAATATCTACCTCCAGAGTTAAGTAACATACTTTAACAGGCTTCATGAAGTCACTGCTCTTCAGAGTCCTAGGTAGGTTTGAACCCTCCAGCTCAGAAATGAATTATTGCTGGAATTATATAGCAACATATATAACTGTTGTTTGAACATCACCAGGGAACAAAGTACTGTTTCTCATGTCACAGGAAGCAGGGAACTTAGTTTACAAAGAAAAGTGTTTGTCACATAACAATTCTACCATTTTACTGTTTATTATTGTAGATATTTGAAGGTTTAAAGTATAGTAAGTTAAATTAAAGGTCCATCTTGGAGATACGAAATATGACATGACCTCCAAATTGGAAGTTTATATCTGACTGCTGGAGTTTGGCAGTATATGCCAGCAGGAGGATCAGTCTAAACACATATTTGGTGGTTTTTTTAGTGTTGGGATTTTTTTTTCTGTGTCTGTTATTGGCCAGTGCTGGAGAGACTATAGTTGGCTAAATGACATAAGGCAGATTGGTGGTGTGATCTATGACCAGGTAGTTGACAGGCTATTGCTAAGCAATATAAAACTCTTTCCTTATAGTTAGAGGTAAAATATTTCTGGAACACGCGTGGACGAGAATCCAAAATTTAAACATTGTCTGATTTTACAGTTGTAGAGGCAGCCTGTATAGTGGTGGGATAGGTGTGAACAGCGTTTTAGCTGCTTACATGCTTGGTAACTTTGGTGAACTATAGTCATGTGCAGTGAAGCATGTAATAATCTGTATAGATGGAAGCTATACTTCAGCTTCTTAGGAATCTAAATACCAGAGCCTATGTTGGGCAGCCTGTAAGGCCCCAATCTCTATTATTTTATATATATTATTTTTAGAGTGGATAATAAGCTATTAGTTTTCTAAGTAGAAACCTTTTTTTTCTTTTAAAATGTCACAGACATTGAAAGGGAAATTACTAGTTTTACACAGAAATGTGTACACACTATCTTTAATGTAGCATTTGAAAGATTTCAGTCTGGTTGTTTCTTCTGTGCCACCAGGGGGCGTGGGACTACAGTGGGTTTTTTTTTCTTTGCAGTATCCCTTCATCTGCATATTGATTTCCTGTTGTTTTCATTTTATCTATTTTATAAGTTTCTGGTATTTGTCTTTAAACTTTTGAGATTCTAGGATGTTGGCCCTACATCTCAATTAGCTTATCTGGATCTGATGTCAAAATATATTTTTGTCTTTTGGGAAGCAATAACTGCCTGTGTTGCATTTTAAAACCTGTTATTGTTTTCAGGATGTATCAATCTAAGAAAAAAACCCGAAACAACGAAGCAGTGGGGCCAGCACTTTACACAGCCCAGAAAATGAGGGGGAAGAACTTAACCAACAGGTTAAAAAAAACCCTAAAATGTATCTTCTGCAGAATTACAAAGAACTTCCATAAAGATAGAATTATGGGAATGATGATTAGTAGAACTCAAAAGGTTGATTGATATCTCTTGATAAGGGGTGGGTTTTTTATTCCTGCAGACTTCTCAAAATGAACAGAATTTAAAAGAAAGTGCTCATCACAATTTAGAAAGCAGGCTTAATCCTTTGAGAACTACAGTTTAGCTACAGAAGTTGGAATTAACATGGCATTTGAGGAAAGCAATTTGTCCCTTAAAAGGAAAACACAAAGACCTCAAGTGAATTACTGTCGAATGGGAGAAAAGTGTCATGTACAGATGTTGTTTTTAATATTACTCTATATTACTTAGAAAATAAGGCATTGGTGCCAGGAAAAAGTTATGCCTGTCATTAAAATCATAGGTCACGGAGTAGCTGTCTATTGGATCAGTGTTATTTGTGTTGAATATAATGGGTGAAAGGTACATGCCTGAATCTGCAGAGGGTTTTGTTGTAATGGCAGCTTCTTGAAAAAAAAAAATAACCCTTAATCATACATTGTATATTTTGGGGTCTGACCACAACTTTAATACTGGGAAGTGACTCGCTTTTTGTTCTTTATCTTCTCTTATTATTGGTAGGTTGTAGTCAGTCTGAGGAAAGAAAGAAATTACTGTTAAGATGAAATATCCCTAAAAACATGTCAAATAATCTGGCCTTTTGTGATTCTGTAAAAGCTAGCACATTCATGCCTGAGAAAATGCATACCTCAAATCATTTGGAAGGAGTGGCTAGTACATCGTTCTGCTATGCTTCCTGCTGTATTCCAACAATACAGTGATTAGATGCTATGAAATTGGTTTGTGGTATCTGTCTCTCATTCCGTGTTGTTTTGGGAGATAGGTTGACTTCTTTCAATTCACACTGGTGTTATTCTATATCCTTCCTCTTGCCGTGCACACTAGAACTATCTTACAGAATCCTGTTGTTTGCCCACTGAATATGACCTTCTGACTGAAAGTGCTTTCAGTTCGAGCTGTCTTTTACAGAATTATTTTGATGTTTGTAGTGGTCCAATTGTATAGATTATTGCTATAATCAGGATGTTAAGGGATCTTTTACACCCATTAAGTGCTTTTGTTCGTTTATCTCTAAATTTCACTGAAAATAAGAAACTTAGTATTTATTGAGCTACTAATTTACATGTACAGGAAAAACCTAAAATGTATACATCCTGTTAATCCTATTGTGATGTGACTGCCTTCTAAAACATGGCTTTCTCCTTGATGTTCTGATTGGATGATAAATGAAAAGATCTATGAAAAACCTATGAAAGACAAAATCTGTGAAAGGCATCAAAAAAGTTAAAGTTGGGATAATTGGTACTTGAAACAGTGTGACCTTTTAAGAATATCTTTGTATCACTGATTAAATCTTGTGCTGCAAATTCAAGTTCATAGTGGAAAATGTAACTTTTGCTCTTTTCCCTTATTCTGTAAGGAGAAGATTTCGTATGTTGGCTCAATTTCTTATTCGTCTGTCTTTACATCAAATAAATCTAAATCTTTATTTTATATTTTTTTTTGTGCGTGATCATAAACTATTGTGAAATAGATTTTTTTTTTTTTTTTTTTTTTAAATTCTGGCAAGAATTGGTCTGGGAAATAATTAAACTTTACTTTTTATTTTACAGGGACAGCTTTCAATACTGCAAGAAAAAATAGATCACTTAGAACGCCTGTTGGCAGAAAATAATGAGATTATTTCAAACATACGAGATTCTGTGATCAATCTGAGTGAATCTGTAAAGGATGGTCAAAAAAATCCAGAGGCTATAAACTTCAGTCAAGGATCTGTCTCTGAGTTCTTTCCTTCTGCTTCAGTTTTGCTTGCAGTTGATTCTGAGGATTGTTTGTTTGCTTCAAAAAGTGGAACTCATGGTTCAGGTGTACAGGTAAGCAGTATGTCTTTTTTCTCTTATTCTGCTGGAGTCCTAGCTGTTATTACCTTTTAATTCTGAAAATGTCTAATTACTGGTAAGAGCTTGGTCCTAAGCTCCTAATCTAAGACATAACAGAATTGTTAAAGCGACTGTTGTATTTAACAGATGTTATGAAACTGTTCCTTTTTACCTTTTTTAAACTGTCTAGAAATTGAATAGTGATTATGAAGAGACAACATTTCAAAAGGCTTAGAAGTTCTTAAAAAACCCTGAAGAAAACCCAGTGATTATACTCGGATTATTGTCCAGTACTATCAGAAGTTCTTTGGAAAGAATTTGAGTCTCTTTCAAGTTTCCCCAAATCATTCTAAAATTGATGACAAATAAAGTGGAAATAGTGGGTAGTCTTGATTTAAATAGGTTTTGCATTTTAGGGATATGTGTGTAGATGGGTCTTGATGGGGAGGTAAAGAATTTCATGAACTAGTAATTTAAAAAAAATCTCAGGCACTGTGTTCCCTTTGGAATGCCAT
Organism: Aviceda cuculoides; assembly: GCA_035590195.1. NCBI lineage: Eukaryota > Metazoa > Chordata > Aves > Accipitriformes > Accipitridae > Aviceda > Aviceda cuculoides. The sequence goes on along the minus strand of JAVJGG010000074.1, from coordinate 23,602,321 downwards.
TTCTGTACTTCAGCATTCTTATGTGTCTCTGGTTTGTATAGGCACTTTGATCAGAAAAAAGGAACATACACCATGTTGACTGGTTGGCATGAGCTGGGGAAGTTGAAGTTTTTTAAAGTCAAACACTTCAAGTTGAATTTATTTTGCTTTCTGGTGATGCTTGTGAGTTCATGGACTCTTATATATTCAGTTTTAATGGAGTGTTTCAAGGAGCACTGAGAATACTGTGTGAAGTTTGTGATCTGTACTGTTTTTGGGAGTCTTGTGGGAGTACTATAAATATTCATAGTACTCTAAAGCAAAGATTAAATTTTGAAGTCCAGCTTACTTTCACTTCTAGAATGAGAATTTCTATTGTAGGAGAAAGACAGTGGATTTAAGATGAATAAGTACACATATTAGAACAATTGTAACCTCTGATGTATCGTTCATAATGCCTTTAAGCTCTTCAGGGGTAGGCACCACCCTAATATGTCTTTTACAGATAAAGTAGGGTTTTTTTAAAGGCAATATCTGACTGTTCTTGTTTCTAATATACATTAAGACATCTGTGCAGGACAGTAAAGAATGTGGACCTATGATTACATGTTTTAAAGTTACTGGATTGTTAACAGGTTATTCCTCATACAGTCTGTTACCATATTAAGGGATGTGCTTTTTTAGGTCCATTAGAAATAAGTTAATGTAAATGTGAATTGTGAATTTTGAGGTAAAAGGGGTTGGCTTAAGTTCTTGGACGTGTTAACCTGTTATGAATGGAAAATAAAACATGTTTGCTTAAACTCTTCTCATGTTTTGCTTCACATTTGCAGAATGCCAGAACATGTACCTACTATCAGCTAACGTACCTACCTACCTAATGCTAGGCTGTATTAGCTAAACTGCTTTTTGATAATTTTCTTTACTTTTAAGTGTATATGCATTTACTTAAGAAACAAATATAGCAGGGAATATTCTTAATACTGTTCCCCTACTCACACTTTCTTTCCTTGCCTTGCACAGGGAGGGAGGGCTCTAATGTTCCTCGTGTCATTGCATTAGTACCTTGTACCCAGCAGGTTATCCACCATCATCATTAAGTCACTTTAATACTGCTTCTGTATACAGTTTCTCATCCTGTGAGCCTGACCTGCATTTCAGTTGTGGAATCTAAGACTTTAGCAGAATTCCTGTAACACCACGTTAATGAGCAGATCTAGTTTACCATATTTGAATACAGTTTTACTATTTAATACTTTGCCAAGCCTGATGTATTCTGCAAGTTCAGTTAATTTATTTTCTTCTACATTTTTTTATAAAGACTGAGAAATTCTGAGTGGATTATTTGGAGCATTGGTTTTTTTAAATATATTTTAAATTCTATACCAGCTTGTTAGTGTTAATTACCTGCTGTTCATAAATGTTAACTTAAACCCACAGATCTGGACCTTACTTTTTCCATGTTTGTCTTTGAAGTGTATAAGGAAAAAAAAAAAGAGATACTAGAAAGAAGTAAGAGCTAATATAGGCGAGAAATAGTGTTTGGATAAAAATCACTTTAGAGAATGAAGGCAAAAGAGGCTTCACTGAATAAATTACGGAAGTTCATTATAGCCTCCAGTAATAGAGAAACCATTATAAGAATGCGTTCAAATACGGATTAAAAACCTTTGTGATACTTCAGTGAGAAATACTACCAGGACTTGCTGCTTGGAGAGATGTACTTTCTTTGCATAAATCGGACAAACCAAGTTACTAATAACATGAGACCCAAAAGATTTTGGATAGGATAGCTAAAGGATTTTTTTCATGGAGGAATTGTAAATCAAGAAATTATATTTTATTATTTATGATGTTTGTAAGTAGATAGGAAATTGTGATAGAAATGGCCACTGAAAATAAAACTAAATTGAGAATTGATGTAATTCAAATTAAATAGAAGACTAATGCATACTTTTTTCAAAAATTAAAAATGGAGCTAGATAATAAAACCCAACAAAATTAAGAACTCTGGATTAAATATAGTTATGACCTGATGCTTTTTTAGGTCAATAGTTCAAGAAGTATCTGGAATTTGTGCTCAAAGACAGAATTCTCAATAGCCATCCTGCTGAGCTGGAAGGTCTTTTAACTAATATGGTGACATGTCTCCTCTCTTGTCCCTTTCAACTACTGAAGCATCTAACACTGTTCTTAGTAATGTTCCTCCTTTTAAAAATGAGACATGAATCACTCTTTAAAAAGGTGGCCTGAAGAGGCATGAGCTATGCTTTTATTTCTTCTGTGCAGTAGTTTACTGTTCACTGGGCTAAATGTTGTGACGTTTGCCTAATACTTGCATACCTTTAGGAGTTTGAGTTCCTCAGTATAGAGAAAGAATAAGTCCATATAGGAAAAAAAGACAACTGGTAATTTTTCAAATGTTTTAATTGAAAAGCTTGTAACTACATGACTGTCTTCTGAAGCAGCCATAATGAAGATAGTCAGCATCCTTTTTGAATGTCTATTTGTTTACTGTTTTTACAAAGTCCTTGCTTACTGTATCAGTATTTTATACTTAGAAATGAAATTAAAATATGTCCAGGAAGTACTTGTCTTTAACCTTTTTTGCTTCTTACTGACTATGTACTTGGAACTTATTCTTCACTTGTAGTCATGTAACCTGTTCAAGAAATGATGTAATTTGTAATTACTCCTTTGCACAATTCTTACCGAGGATAATGTTACATGAAAGGTAAAAATTACTTAACTTCTGTCTTCTGGATGTCTTGGCATAAGTGGAGTGACTTCAGCCTGATTTAGCTTCAGTTTATTCCAGTGGAGGTTTTTGAGTCCTAATTTTTTCCCTGGCTTCTTTTAACTGCTTCTGTTTAACATTTGGATAGTAGAATGGCAGAATGGTTGAGGTTGGGAGGGTCCTCTGGAGATCATCTGGTCCAATGCCCTGTTCCAGCAAGATCATCTAGAGCCAGTTGCCCAGGACCATGTCCAGATGGCTTTTGAGTATCTCTAAGGATGGAGACTGTACAACCTCTCTGGACAATCTGTGCCAGTGCTCAGTCACCCTCACAGGGAAAAAGTGTTTCCTGATGTTCAGGAAGAACCTGCTGTGTTTTAGTTTATACCCATTGCCTCTTGTCTTGTCACTGGGCACCACTGAAAAGAACGTGGCTCCTCCTTCTCTGCACTCCTCCTGCGGGTATTTGTACACATTAATAAGATCCACCCAAGCCTTCTCTAGGCTAAAGAGTTCCAGCTCTCTTGGCTGTTCCTCATAGGAGAGCTGCTCCAGTCCCTTCATCATCTTAGTGGCCCTTCGCTGGACTCTCTAGTGCGTCCATGTCTTTCTTGTACTGGGGTGCTTGGAAATGGACACAGTACTCCAGGTGTGGCCTCACCAGTGTTGAGCAGAGAGGAAGAATTATGTCCCTTGACCTCCTGGCAACATGCCTCCTTAATGCAGCCCAGGATGCCATTGACCTTCTTTGCTGCAAAGGCATATTGCTGTCTCAAGTTCAGTCAGGTGTCTACCAGGATGTCCAGGTCATTTTCTGCCAAGCTGCTTTCCATCTGAGCGGCCCCCAGCATGTACTTGTGCCTAGGGTTGTTCCTTCCCAGGTGCAGGACTTTGCACTTCCCCTTGTTGAATTACATGAGGTTCCTCTTGGCCTATTTCTCCAGCCTGTCAAGATTCCTATGGATGGCACCACAACCCTGTGGTATATCAGCCACTCCTCCGAGATTGGTGTTGTCTACAAATTTGCTGAGGGTGTACTCTGCCCCATCATCCAAATGATTAATGAGGATGTTAAACAGGATTGGACCCAGGTGTGACCCCTGAGTACACTGCTAGTTACTGACCTCTAGCTAGACTTCATGCCACTGATCACCACCTTCTGGGCCTAGCTGTTAGCTGATTTTTGGTCCATCTCACTGTCTGCTCATCCAGCCCCATACATCAGCAGCTTCTCTATGAGGATGTTACAGGAGACAGTGCTGAAAGCCTTACAAAAGTTGAGGTAGACAATATTGACTGCTCTCCCCTCATCTAGCAAGCCAGTCAATTCATCATAGAAGTTTCTCAAGTTGGTCAAGCATGACTTGCCCTTGGTGAATCCATGCTGACTACTCCTGTTGACTTTCTTGTCCTTCGTGTGCCTGGAAATGATTTCCAGGATTAGCTGCTCTATCACCTTCCCAGGGATCAAGGGGAGGCTGACCAGCCTGTAGTTCCCTGGATGGTCCTTCTTGCTGTTCTTGAAGATAGGAATGATATTACTTTTCTCCAGTCCTTGGGTACTTCTAATCACCATAATCATTCAAAGGTTCTTGAGAGTGGCCTTGCAGTGAAGTCAGCTATCTCCCTCAGTACTTGTGGGTACATCCCACCAGAGCCCATGGACTTATGTATGTCCAGTTTGTTTAAGTATTCCCTGACCTGGCCCTTTTCGACCGAGGGCACATCCTCCTTACTCCAGACTTTTCTCCTGGTCTCTGGGACCTGGGGTTCATGAAGGCTGGTCTTGCTAGTAAAGACTAAGGTGAAGAAGATATTCAGTACCTCAGCCTTTTCCATGTCCTATGTCACCAGGCCCCATGTCTCATTCAGCAGCACGCCCTGGTCTTCCTTTTGTCACCTGTGTACTTACAGAAGCCCTTCTTGATGCCTTTGACATTCCTGGCCAGATTCAATTCCATTTGAGCTTTGGCTTTTTTAACCTCATTCCTGCATGCTTGGGCATGTATTCCTCCCACATTACCTTCCCTTTCTTCCACCCTTTGTATGCTTCCTTTTTGTTTGAGTTTTGCCAGGTGCTCTTTGTTTGTCAGTGCAGGCCTCCTGGCATTTTTGTCTGTCTTCCTACTTGCTGGGATGCACTTCTCTTGAGCTTGGATGAGGTGATCCTTGAATATTAACCAGCTTTCTTGGCCCCCTTTTCCCTCCAGGGTCTTATGCTGTGTCTGAAAGTCTGTTCTCCTGAAGTCCACTGATGTGATCTTGCTTTTTGCCCTCTCGGGGTCCTGAATTCCACCATCTCATGGTCACTGCAGCCAAGGCTGCCTTTGACGTTCACAGCCCCAACAAGCCCTTCATTGTTGGCAAGTAAGAGCAGAGCACCTCTCCTCACTAGCTTCTCTATCACTTGGGTTAAGAATTTGTCATTGATTTGCTCCAGGAACCTCCTGGATTGCTTATGCCCTGCTGTGTTGTCCCTCTAGCACATAACAGGGTGGTTGAAGTTCCCCATGAGGACCAGGTCCTGCAAGTGTGAGGCTGCTCCTTTCTTTCTGTAGAGGGCCTCATCCACTTGTTATTCCTGGTCAGGCAGCCTACAGCAGGCATCCGTTACAATGTCACCCATACTGGTCTGCTTTTTAGTCCTTGCCCATAAGCTCTCAGTTGGCTTTTCATCCATCTGCAGGCAGAGCTCTATGCAGACTAGCTTCTCTCTCCTGTAAAGGCCAGCTCTCTCTCCTTGTCTTCCTGGCCTCTTTCCTCAAGATCTTATACCACTCCATTGCAACTTTACAGTCATTACTCATCCCACAATGTCTCCATGATCCTGAAAAGATCACAGGCTTGCAACTGCACACAGATAGCTAACTTCCATGTTTATTCTCCCTGGTGTGTGCATTAGGGTACTTGAGAGAGGCACCCCAGGCATGCTGATTTCTCAGAAAGTGTTTGGGGAATTTCTCTGTAATTGTGCCTTGTAGGCACTTCCTTGCTTACATGCAAAGACTGGAGGTAACCCTGGTTAAGCCCTGTTTCGTTGTGTGTTTTTTTTTTTTTTTTTTAAT
>JAVJGG010000074.1:23580038-23591419 GCA_035590195.1 Aviceda cuculoides | reverse complement strand
CATACTGAACTCAAAACACAGCACTGTACCAGCTACTAGGGAGACAATTAACTCTATCCCAGCTGAAACCAGGACAACTGGGCAACAGTAAATATATAAGCAGCTTTGTTATAGCAATTGGCTATAGTTCTGAACATTTTTCCTTGATAGTTTCTTTCAGTTCCCTTTTGTGAGTTTGACTTTTACGTCAATTTCTCTCATGTTGTCATCCCTTCTTACTGCTTGCTTAGTTTGTCCTCTTCATCTTCTGCATTTCCCTATTTAGTGTATTGTGCTATCCTGCATAATCCTTTCCCTACTCTCCTGCCCCAATGCCATTGTGAGCTGTCATAATTTTTGTGACTTAAGGCTTTTATTCCTACCTTTTATCGAATCCATTTCAGTTTCCTCAGAACAGGGCCTGCCAAGTGCTCTTCTTGGTGCCCGCTGTGTCTTGGGTGTTCTAGTGTGACTTGAAACTTGCTCTCATTTTTCAATTTTCTGTTCATTTGACTCTTCATCTCTTATTGTGTAATGAACAAGCTGATCTATTTCTGATGAAAACAGCTTTGGTTTTTAGTAGCAGAACTGTTTTTATGAATTAATGTTTTATATTCCTTTTACTCTTTTTTAGATGTTGGATGTCTATGACATTCTTCCTTTCGATAATCCAGATGGTGGCGTGTGGAAACAAGGATTTGATATCACATACAATGAAAATGAATGGGATGGTGAACCACTTCAAGTTTTTGTCGTGCCTCACTCACATAATGACCCAGGTAATATTTAACTGTATTGATTTGGGTATCTAGAGTCTTTAGCATTAAGAAATATATTGCCATTTCTGTTAAGATTTGGGGTTTTTTGGAGCATACTACTTAATATGTTAGATTTAAGTCTAGCAAGGCAGTTAAGAAGATGTATAATTCAAGTGCCATTGACTTCAAGTGATAATGGTTATGATAAAACTTGTCCATGTACTTATTATTAACTGGAGCAGAACTTCACTGTCGATATTGGAAGGTAATATGGATTTTCTGTGTTCATCCTGCTGGTAACCCAGTCAGTTTATTCATTACTGCATTAAATATGGCCTGTTCTTATTTTGACTTTTTGGAGTGTCATAGATAATTAACTCTCAGCTTGTGCTAGAGAGATGTGCTTTTTGGACGATGTGACAAAGACAAATCTGAGGTTTTTTTGACTGTAACACTTTCTTTACTCTTTTGTGCACACCCCTGCCCCCAGCCTACAGTGGGACAATATAAAGTCTGGATTTAAACTGAAACCTAGGTATGCTTATATAATTTCACTTCTTACTCCCAGGTGGATGTTTACTGCATAATAAATGAAATGAAGAAGTGACACTTTATTTTGAAATGACTGTAAAAATGTAAAAGCAGTGAATTATACTGGTATAGTATATTACTGGTACATGTACGCTGACCATGAGAAGCTGCTTGTTGTTGTGGAAAGCCACAACTTTGCTACTGTGTATCTCTCTAACACTTTAATTTGTTGTTTGAAATGCAGTGGATCTGAGTGAAGGAAGATACAGTAGTTTCAACATAAGTGACTTGTATTCACATGTATCTAGCATTTCCAAATAAAATGAACACTGGAATTTGGAGGGACTGTATTGTCTAGTTATGACAGCTAAAATGAGAAAGTATGGATGTGGTAAAAATATTCAGAGAAAGTAATCACAGTATAAACTTCGATCTGCCTTTTTAGAGAACTGTCTTTAAAACCTGTGTCCATTTATTTCCTCTCTGTTTTTTGCTCCCCTTGAAAACTCTCCTAGAAAGAAGCCACACTCTGTATAGTCATTTAATGAATCTGAAACCATCCTAAAGGAACGTACAGAACTTCTAATTCTCTTGGCTCTTATTGGAAAGGGGTATGGAATTTACCTCTCTACCTTCTTTCTGCTGAAGCTAGTCAGATCATATCCTTAATTGGGGGAGGACAGTTGGCATCCCACTAGAGGCCAGTTGCCTAAGTGTCACATATGTCCTGCTGGGATGATTTTAGCTGGATTGAAGAAAGACCCCCTGCACAGTGCAGGCTGAGGTAGCTCTACAGGAGCATGAAGTTTGGGAGCTGCAGGAGGACGTCCTGAGGGAAGCTGAGAAGAGCTTTGGAGAAAACTTAGCTGCTGTCCATTCAAGTCATGAGGTTAGGTAGGGGCTCAGTGTTCTGACACTGATGTTGTGTTGTTTGTTTTTTTTTTTTTTCTCTGCAGGTTCTAGTAATTTTGGTTTTATCCATTTTAACTTTTTTTATTTTTATTTTTATTTTATTTACATTCCTTCTGTAACTGCCTGCCAAAACAGGATACATTGGGCTGATTTCCTCTGTGATGCCTGGCCTTTCTTGTCAGTACTCCATGCAGAATTGACCAGTTTTTGTTACCATTCTGGAAGGACTCTTTGGAGCTAAACCTCCAGCCTTCTACTTTCTTCTTCACATCTTGATTTCTGTCTTGCCTCCTATAATCAGCTGTGGTAGATTTTCATAGCCAACACCTTTTGTGTTTGATAAACTTTGGTGTTGGGTGCCTTAATCTAGTGTTTGGTTCATGCTGTAGCACCAGTTCTGCTTACCAAAAGTGGCCACTGAGCACTCATACTCTTAAGGAATTTGAATATGGAAGTTACTGACCTCTTTTCACATCAAGATTATTTTGGTAGATACTAACATCAGTCGCTACAAATGACATTCTCCCTCATCATATGCCAAGCAAGGCATACAGTCTTGAGGCTGCTGTTGGCTCAGCTGGCCAGTAGCAATGCTGTCCTGGTTTCAGCTGGGATAGAGTTAATTTTCTTCCTAGCTGGTATAGTGCTGTATTTTGGATTTAGTATGAGAATAATGTTGATAACACACTGATGTTTAGCTGTTGCTAAGGAGTGCTTATCTGAAGTCAAGGATTTTTCAGTTTCCCATCCTCTGCCAGGTGCACAAGGAGCTGGGAGGGAGAATGGCCATGACAGCTGACCTGAACTAGCCAAGGGGACATTCCATATCATAAGACATCATTCTCAGTGTATAAAGTGGCGGAATTGGCCATGAGGCCCCAATCACTGCTTGGGTACTGGCTAGGCATTAATCAGTGAGTAGTGAGCAACTGCATTGTGCATCACTTGTCTTTCCTGGGTTTTATTTTTCTTGTTGTTGTTGTTGTTATTATTGTTATTATTGAATATTTTATTTCAATTATTAAACTGTTCTTGTCTCAACACATGCATTTTACATTTTTTCTTTCCAATTCTCCTCCCCATTCCCTGGTGTGGAGAGGAGAGGAATGAGCGAGTGGCTGCATGGTGCTTAGTTGCTGGCTGGTGTTAAACTGTGACAGCAGGCTATGAATATCAGGTTATGCTGGAGGAGGCTTCATCAGAGTCTCCAAATTTTTAGATATGTGTCTGTTGTGGTTTAAGCCCAGCTGGCAACAAAGGATCACAAGACTGCTCATTAAGTCCTCCCCTGTGGTGGGATGGGGAGGAGAAAATGCAAATTAAAGCTCATAGGTTGAGACAAGAACAGGGAGAGATCAGTTAGCAATTATGGCCATGGGCAAAAACCAGACTTAACTTGGGGGAACACCAAAATCAGTTTAATTTACTACCAATCAAATCAAAACAGGATGAGAAGTAAAACCAAATGTTAAAACACCTTCTCCTCATCCCTCCCTCCTTCCTGGGCTCAACTCCACTCCCAGTTCTCTCTACTTCTGCTACGGATGCACGCATAACCAAATCCAACATGTGCTAAAACTCAGATTTATTCTTCAGAAAAAGTTAGTTAGAAGTCTGGTAACATTTTATAAACCACAGGCTCAATGGTGTAAAGAGAATTAATACTACACAGCCTACTGAAGAATCCTCAAGATTTAAAGTAGTGGCTCCAAAACGTGCGTATCACTCACCTAAAAGCTGAGAGCTCTCTCCCTTGAGGGGTTATCTTGGGCAGTTCCATGACCCAAGGGGGAGTCCCCGCCTGCAGACCTGCTGCTCCGAGGAGGACTGATTCCAACATGTCGTCCGTCGGGACCCCGTTTATACCCCTGTCGAATCTGATCTGTGGTCATTTAATTGCTGTTGGCCAAGAAGGTCACCTCAGTGTACCTGGCACGTCTCGACTGGCCAGTTCAAATTTCAGCCTGTGGCCTCTAGGGTTTAGTTTTTCTTTTTCCTCCCCCATCTCCCTGCCTGGAGAAGTTTTGTTTCCTGCTGGTGGGATGGGGCGGGGGGAAGTGTACTGCCACAACCTCCTCCCCCCAGTGGCACAGAGGAACAGGGCATGGGGTTGGGGTCAGCTCGCCACACATTGTCTCTGCTGCTCCTTCCTCCTTGGGGGAGGACTCCTTGCTCTTCCCCTGCTACACCATGTGGTCCCTCCCACGGGAGACAGTCCTTCATGAACTTCTCCAACGTGGGTCCTTTCCATGGGCTGCAGTCCTTCAGGCACAGGCTGCTCCCGCATGGGCTTTCCCATGGAGTCACAGCCATCTTCGGGGGCATCGCCATGCTCCGGTGTGGGCTCCTCTTTCCCTGGGCTGCAGGTGGGCATCTGCTCCCCCGCTCCCCTCCATGGGCTGGTGGGGGGACAGCCTGCCGCCTCACCACGGGCTGCGGGGACTTCCCCTCCTCCGGCACACCTCCTCCTCTCCTTCTTCACTGACCTCAGTGTCTGCACAAGGATTCCTCTCACATTCCAATCTCCTCCCCCACTGCAGGTTTCCCCTCTTAAATCTGTTCTGCCAGAGGTGTTACCACCATCAGTGATGGGCTCGGCCTGGGCCACAGGCGAGTCCAACTTGGAGCTGGGGAAGCTTCTAGCAGCTTCTTACAGGAGCCACCGCTGCAGCCCCTCCCCTGCTACCAAAACCCCACCCCACAAACCCAAAACAGTGTCTTTGGGGCTAGCAGACTGAATAGCTCTGTATTGCTCCTATGAGAAGGGTCCCCAAAACAGTGGAATTGTTGGGAAGACGGACACATCTCTTACTAGCCTCCAAGTCAGGATGGCAAGTTACTAGGCTCACTCAGTGAGGAATGCCTTGAGCTTCACTATATATTTATCAGGATGCTTGAAATATTATACCTTGTTTTGGAAGGCTGGAGGATAACAAGGGCTTTTTCCAGGTGCAGAGACCCTCTCTATGTATGGCATTCTTTGTCAGGTTTGGGTTCTTGATCTCTGTTTAAAAAACCCAACCAAACAACAAAAAACCCAACCAAATATCCCCACCCCCAAAAAAACAACAGGGCAAATAAAAAAAAAACCGAAGCAAACACCTCCTCAACCACAAACCAAACAAAAAACTAGAAGCCCCAAATAAAACACCACCACACCAACAAAAAAACCCAAACCAAATAAATAAAAACACCACCCCTCCCCCCATCCTCCCATCCCCTTCAAAAAAAGTTTTTGAGTCACCAGAATTATTAAACTTCTAAGACAGATAAAGCATAGATACTGCTCTACAACCAGAGGTAGCTTCACCAACACCTTTTCCTGTTTAACTTTTTCTTTTATCAATCATGGAATTTCCTGTACTTTCCCAGTAGGAATTTTCTACTTATCCAGGAAGTATGTTTGTGATGTGTCTGTCTGTTCCTTAATTTTACATCTGAATGATGACTCTTGGTGCACTTCAGAGCTCTATTTAATGAAGTTTAATCTGATTCTATTTTGGCCTTTCTAGCACTGGTCTGGCCCTCTTCCAAACATAGGGGTGTGGGCCATAATGAATTCAGAGATGGATTTTTACTAGCATTCAGATATCTATCTTGGAGAGGGTCACTCATTAGATCTATAGTGAGGTACTTGTTCTTCCAGCTCTCTGAAAGAAGTCTTCTCTGGCTGCCCCTTCAATAATAAGGTTGGAAGAATTCTGTGAAGTTTTGAGAGCTGTTTCTCATCTTTCTGTTGCAACTATTTTCCTCCATATGTTATTCCCAAGGACTTGCCTGAAGTCTTAATGGTGTTTTCATTCACCTTTGATAGCTGACTTTCTTACTGGTGTGTAGTTTTGTCTCCTAAGGCCTTCCTCCTTAATACCCAAGTTCTTCATGCCTTTACTATAAAATTTTATCTGTCCTACCACCAGTAACTAAAATCAAGAAATCTGCATCTCCTCATGCATACAGTCTAAATATCTCCCAGCTTGTTCAGGCTCCTCAGTTGATATCAAGTAGAGTTAAACTGAGATATAAACCTGGTAAATATAAACTGTTCTGTCACCAAAAGTGATTGTATGAGACAATCTTTTAAAAAGATTGTTTTCATAGAAATCTCCTGACTTGGTACTGCTTTTGGTAAGGACTTTTCTGTGGAACTGTCTGCAGTATGAAACTGCAGATTAGAAGCACTTGAAAGAAGGAAAATTTGTCTGTAACACGGATCTGCAATCTCTTGTATAGCTAACGGTTACATTATTCCTTTTCCGCAGAGAATTAAAAGGCATGGTGCAAAGGAAATACCTTCTGGCAAAAAAGCTTAAGGTAGAATGAACCTGTAGTGTAACAATGTACATGAAAAATATTTACCAAGAAATGGGATCAGTAAAGATGTAACTACATTAGCTGCAGAAGCTTTGATTCTCATTGCAGTTTGTTTTCTCATCTGAGGCTACTTTAACTTTTCAAGTAACCAGTTATGCTTGCGCAGATGTGTAGCTCAAAGGCAAAGAAACTCGCCTTGAAACAGGATCCATAGGGAAGGGGTGGTATTAGGTTCCAAGTCTGTTTTGAGGGATGACTTGTGCGCTGATGCTCTGAAGCACTTTGTGTTGCTAAATTCTGCTAAATCTGGGTTAACTGCTTCCGTGTGAATTCAACCAGGACCTAGAAACTTAGGGTCTCTATGTTTCTCCCTTCAGTAGGTAATATATTTATTTACCCATTATTGGGGAATCAGGTATGAGAATGGGTCCGCTTCACACTTTCGAACAGTGGCAGGCATAATTTTCTTTTAGTTGCTGGCAGTTGATGAAGATTTGAGCACCTCAGTAGCATGTCTGATTTCAGGGGGACTCACCCTGAGCAGATCAATCTCAAGCCATGGAGAGCTGTTCAGTTTTCAAATAGCTGTGTTGTGTGAGGTTATAGCCATCACAGATGGGCATTTTTTTCTGGAGCACATTAATGAGCGATCATATAACCTGCTGTGCTGGCAAAGGCCTTATGTTAGCTCTCATGTGCTTCAAAAGCAGTTCCATGTTACTGCCTGAAGTGGATTAGGCAGCTGAACTCCAGAGGGGAGAACCCTGCTCAGGGACAGTGATATTGTCAACCAGCACAACTGGACTTGAAAGATGATGTTCAGATGTGACCAAAGGGGTCAAAAGACACCTCTAGCTTTCATTGCTCTCTTGGCAGTGATGATTTTGGTAATGTCTTCTCATTAAATTATTTAGGAGTTGAGATGTGTGAGCTTTGTAATGTATACGCGTACCAGATCAGAGTATTTTATTGCTGAATGTCGTTGTTACAGACCTAGTACAAGCAGCACTTAAGTGAAATTGAAAGAGACTGAAATAGGTTTTCACTCCCCACTCTGCGTGCCCACCCGCAATTTCTAAGTATGTATGTGAAAGTGTATGTGCACATATGTCAGGTCTAAATACTACTTTTTAACACTTTATTAATTATCTATAAGATTGGTAACTTTACTAGCATTCACATTAGCCCCTTCTTATTATTTAAGACAGTCTCCATTTGTCAGGAGGAAGTCTGTATAGCCCTATGAAGTTAATAGCAGCGTTAAGGTAAAAGATAATTTAAGCATAACAGTTTATGCTGTTAATATACCATGGAGTTTCAGGTTTGTTTTCTGTTGACCAGATCTGGATACAGTTTTCAGGTGACTTCGTAGTTTTTCTCACATGCTTGGAACACAGATTTAGACTGTTATCTGACCCATCAAAATATAAGAACAGGTTAGTATAAAGCTGAAACAAGAAAGAAAATATGCTAGTTGAATGACATCTGAAAAATCTACCTTTAAAAGTTTCAGACTGTAAATTGAAAGTTCACTGATTAATATCTTTATGTTGTGTTTTAATAGGAAGGGAAAAAAATCACAGTCACCACTGTTGGTCTAGAACTTGTCTTCCTTTTTGTAAACACCAACAGTATATAGTGTTTTCTAAAAAAAAAAAAACGAAACCAAAAAACCCTATGAAAGCTATGTAAAGACTATAAAATACACATTTAATGGTGAACACCTATTTTTTCTATTGTAGAGGAAGATGAGCTCTAGGAATAGAATGTGAAACTGGCAGCTCACAGGTTTTTCTTGACATGCTGAATTACAGAAATCTGAGTTTTATTCTTGGCTCAGTTCTCAAAATGGTTGCATTTGAGGTGGTAGGAGACTTTTAGTGATAGAGGTTTTTATCTTCATCTGAAAAAAACCAAACAACAGAGTAGTTTCTTTGAAAATTGACAGGACTGTTACTGAGAGCACACTTTTAATTCCTGATTAGTAGAAGTTTTCTGTCCATCTTAGTTATGAGGGCAGCAGCTTTGATATGTACAAAGCAGAAACAGACCTTTCATTGTGTAAGTCTAACACATAAGAAGTCTAACTATAATTTTTGAAGCACCTCGTGGTTCATGACAGGTTTTGCTTTTGGCGAAATGTGCAATTATTTGAGTTTTGAACTATGCTTATGAAATTAAATGTGATAAATATGAAATGATATTTGTGGTCCATTGAGCAGAGATCTTTTACAAGTTAAAGTATGCCATTGGAAAAGTAAATAGACTGTCATACCTTTTTAATATCAGAGTCTTTGCTTCTACCTAAATGACTTTATTTCAGACAATATTCTGGGGGGACAAGGGGCTAATCTTCTATTTATCTTTTTCTGAATCAGAAAGAGTTCTTCAACACAGTGATGTTCCAGATGGCTTTCCTTATGATTCTGGTTTATATTGTGCCAAGTAGAAAAATGAAAAATAATCTTAGAGTGTTTTGAGTTTTAATTTTGAGATAGCCTTACATGAGACACATGTTTCTCAAGTTGTCTTTCACAGTGTTGGCCAATGAGCCATTCATCTTTGAAAAGATACTTCTTTTTGGTGAAATTAGCACTAAAGTTTTATGTGAGAAACATCTGTAAAATATAAACTTGTATATTTGCTCTATTTAGTTTTTACATCATAGAATGATGATGCGAGATTTCTAAATGAAAAAATTCATGTGTATATTCAATACCTTAAGGGTATTTTTTTAAATTGCTGAATGTAGAAAGGCGCTAATGCCAAATTCTTTCCATGTGTAATCGTACTTACTAAAATGTAAGTTAAAATTTAGGTTTTGGATTGATTTCTAGTGTTTGCATTATTGTCATTATTGGGTGCCTGTGTATGATCAGTTAAACACATATACCATGCTAAAGTTCTCCAAAACACTGGTAAGAACTCCTGGCTACATGTCCATTAATTTTTTTAATTGTTTTTAAGAAAAACTTTTACCATTGCAGCATCACGTGTTATGCGGACCATGGATGTAATTAAGAACTAAGACATCTTATTTCAGCTTATGATTCTTTTTTACTTCCTTAGCTATCAAAACAGTGACTTAATTGTGTCTTCTTCCAGGAATCAGTTAGTTGAGAATTACGTAATTTTTTTTTACAGTTATGCTTAAGCTTTTTACTAACTCAGGTGTACATTTTAAAAATCCAAGAACTGAAGTTCCACTAATTTTGTAGCAAAGAGATTGCTTTTATTTTCTGGAAAGCTGTATAATGCTAGCTGAAATTTAAAAGTTTGATTTAACTCTGCCATAAACTTAATAAATTACTCAAGTTTCCTAAGTTGCAAGAAGCAGCACTAATGTGTGAATTTTAGACTCAGTGAAATTAATCAGACTAAATCAGAGATACAAATCAGAGATACAAACTTCCCTCAAAAAATGCGTTAATCTAACAGGGGATAGTATTCCAGACATTCACTAGATCTGCCTCTTCATTAAAACAGACTTCATGAGAAACTAGAAATTTTTTTAAGCGCGTGATTCCTCTTGAACATTGGAGGGTGTCTTATGGTAAGCAATTAAAAAGTCTTTGGTTTCATTTCAACAGTCAATTTTAAACCAAAAGGCAAAAGAAACACAAATGTCAAAAAAAAATCCCAGCAACCTTGCAGATACATGTAAGCAGTGCTCAAACACTCTCAGTAGTAACAATTTCATGTTTTCAAAGTTGATTTGTGATTCTTGTCATGATCAAATTATAAAGTAGTTTTACTTAATTAGGTTACTTTTTGAATAATGCTAATTTGTCAGCATCTGTTCTGATTTTGTCCTGAAACTTTGCCTGTGTCTCTACAACTGTGTTTTAACTGTGCTAAAACACAAGAATACCTTTCTTAAGTGCAATAAGTTGGTAGAGCTTCAAGAAGGAAATTGGACTGCAAAGTGTAGATAAGAATAGTGGCAAATCAGTTAATGAAATGCTTCAGGACTTTTTGCATAGCAGTGGAGTGCATTGACATTTGGACACGATTCTTGGAGTCTGCTGTCGACCCAAGAAAATTTATATTCTCAGAGTGGGGAAGAAAAAAATTAAAAAAGGACCACTGCATGAGGATGATAAAACTTGGGGTGGGGCTGATGGGAGGAAATTAAGTTTCCACACTTTTGAGGACAAAAATGAGTGAGGCAATCAAAAGACAAGCAGCTTAGCAGTGTGTACCCTGTATCGCTATTACATGTGCTGGCAGAAAATGAAAGTAACTGCAAGCTCCTGAATACTTAAGTCAAGACTAGCGTATTGACATTAAAGACAGTATTTTTTTTCTCTTGTTTACAGGTTTATATTGATAAAGGTCCTTATGTAGATTTAAATCAACAAATGTTATTCTGCTGATACTAGTATATTTCATTTTGGTAATTGCAGCTTTAAACTATTGCATTTTTTCCATGTGTAACCTCTAGTTGTATTTAAAGGTTCCCGATGCAAATACACTGAAAAGCCTTTTCTTTCAGCTTGGGAACAAATTCTTAGTTTGTGGATAAGCACAAAAATGAACTTGAGTTGCACTAGATTTTTCTGTGATATTAGGGACTGAGATGTGAAATAATACATTTAATGCGGAGTCTGTAGTAGTAGACTTATAGCTAGCAACTGTAAATTAATTTATTCATGGTTCTATTCAGCTTTTCATAATTTTTTTTCATTTTTATGGCTCCATGCAAAATTGGACAGTCTCTGTAAGTTACGGACTTAAGAGCTGTCAATGGTACGAAATTTAACAAAAGCAAATGCTGGATTCTGCACCTGGGATGGAGTAACACTGCATAAATGTATAACTTGGGAGAGGAGTGGCTGTGGAGCAGCCCTGCGGAAAGGGATGTGGGGTGCTGGCTGACAGCAGGCTCAG
>JAVJGG010000074.1:23565011-23579753 GCA_035590195.1 Aviceda cuculoides | reverse complement strand
GAGGCTGAGGGGTGACCCCATTGCTCTCTACAGCTTCCCGAGGAGAGGAAGTGGAGAGGGAGGTGCTGAGCTCTTCTTCCTGGGATCCAGTGACAGGACACCTGGATATGGCTCAAAGCTGTGCCAGGGGAGGTTTAAACTGGACCCTCAGAAGCATTTCTTTATTGGGAAGGTGGTCAAGCACTGGAACAGGCTTCCTAGAGAGGTGGTTGATGCCCCAAGCCAGTCAGTGTTTAAGAGACATTTGGACAATGCCCTTCATAACATGCTTTAACTTTTGATCAGCTTTAGTCAGGCAGTTGGACTAGATGATTGTTAACCTTTCCAACTGAAAATATTCTATTCTAGTCAGAAATACATTTATTTCTGTGCAGGATGCAAGATGCTTGGTAATTAAACTTCAGACAACTTTCTGTTGGCTTGCAACTAATTCTGTGAATACTTGTAAATATTTGCTCTAGGACTTTCTGAAGTGTGTTAAGTTCAGAGTGTTGACCATGTTATACTCTTCCTCTATAGCTTGACAAACTGAATTATATTAAAACAAAGTGGCCCCTAATTGTGACACTGCTTTTCTTCCATCATAATGTATTCTTATGCCAGCTGCTTTGTCATTTAGCTTTGTGCTTCTTTATTTAGGTTGGTTTGTTAAGTTTTTCAAGAATATTTAAGAAGACTAATTCAGTGTAAGTTTGTTTTTATTGCTGCAATATAAAAATATGCTAAAATAATTATTATGATGATATGTTTCTGTATAGGAAAAACATAGAATGGTTTTAGCTCATCCTCCATTAGTTGTGTGCTAGCATGTTACTGTCTCTTGCAGAAGAAATTCCTGGTAAAAATGTGTGAATGTGTAGTCTGCTACATGTGGTAAATATCAGTAAAATAGTTCTTTCATTTGTTGAAAAGTAAATGAGCATTGAAAAAGATTAATTGGTTATGCGATCTCAATTCTTTGAGTGATAGCTTCCATTAAAAAAACACTTACTGAAATAGGCAGAGATCACAACAAATTTTGTTTAAGAACAGCACAAAAGGAAAAAAAATTCTGCTTATTCATCACTTTTCTGTTTTCAGTCTTCATGGAACTATTGTGTAATAGTAATTTACTGTCAACTTTTTTGTATTAAGCTGTTTCCGTGCCTCTAAAGGAAGTATGTTTTATGTTTAGATTTTAAGCCCTCATATTAACTGTCTCGACAAAATGTATTTTTTCCCTTTAAGATAGATTAGATTGGACCCTAGGGTTCTATCTGTACAGAAGCTTATATCAGGTGTGATGATTCTTCTAGATGCTAAACATCTGTTTGGGAAAAAAAAAAAAAAGTTACTGAGCTAGCACTTTTCCTCTGGAGAGTTATAGTTTTATTTCCTCATTTGCAAAGTAAAAAAGCGAGTTCTTTAGAAATTTGTGGTGGTTTTGTTTCTGAATAGTTTATTAAATTTTGACCTTTACAAAGTGAGAGTGGAACCTAAAAATAGTGCAACCAAAGTAAGAATGTGCCAGTGTCTAGCGGTTATTCCTAATTACAAGATTCTTTAATTGAAATGTAATTAACAGTTTGATGTGAACTGGGAAAGAATGTGCATATTGTCAAACTACATTAGCTCTGCATTTCTACCTAAGATGCTGTCCTGTCCCACTTGGTGGGCTTGGGGGAGGTGATGTTTTAGATAGTCCATTGCTGCACACAGGAGTCACAACAATGACTCAGGATGGACAGGGAAAATTTTAACACCCTGTTTTCCTTGGCGAACCCCAGGGCAGGAGTCTTGACAGTGGCTCCTAAATGCTTGAAATAAGTTTTATTTGATGTTGACTTATAACACAAGTGTGGCTAAATTTGGTGTAGCCAATATTTCCAGTAAGAAACTTGACACCTAACAGCTGTAGCAAAGTATTCCTAACAGCAAGGTAGGAGGAAGAGAAGAGATAAGAGAGAGAAGAAAGAGAAAAAAGGAGAGGTAAGTATCACCACCTTTGGATCCAGTGAAGAAGGGGTCTCGGTAGTAGCTGTCTGGATTCCTCAGGCGGAGGGGGCACCTCTGGGGTTAGTCTCCACCTCCCTCCCCACCCCCCTTTATACCCTCATCCAAGAGCCCTTCCTGCATGTGATGTGGGGTTTTCTGAAAGTTCTTGATGGAGGGGGGAGGGGTGTGTGTCACTGATGCCCCATTATCCCATTTAACGTGTTTACACAAGTGCTGTGGTAGGGGCCCATGACAAAATTCTGAACCTGTGACAAAATGTCCGAGGTGTAACCGCTAGAAAACTTCTAGAAACAGTTCACTACCTCACCTCTGCCGCACATGTCCTGTTTTGGCTGCTTGCAGCTACCTGCTTCGTTGTTTGAGACAAAATGGCTGCCAGTCTCTCACAGTCTCTCGGTCCTTCATAGATGAATGTAATTTATTTTTTATTATTAAAATATTTCTGAATCAATATTCACTCTATTCAATAATAATGTGGTTTTCTTTTATTGGACTTAAAAATTATTTTTTTAATACTAAAATTTGCTGCGTTTATATATCTGCCTCGAAACAATGTTACTTCATTCCAGAACAGCCTAATTCTGTATCTTCTTATAAGCAGACTGGCATTGTGATGGAATGGCAGTGGCTCTGCAGAACAAAACTGGTAAATCAGAGTGGAGTCACTAGGATTGTATTTGTCTGGAGTACAATCCTCACATTGTGTGGAAGCTTTCAGAAAATCTTAAAATGTGGATGCATTCATAACATAATTCGTAACATCACTTGCATTCTTCAGTAGTTACTCTGTCTATATGATACTTCCTAAAACTCTACTGCTGAGTCACTTTTGGAAGCACTTAAATGAAAATGCTTATACATGGCAAGAGCTGGTATGAAGAGTAGGAATATACCACTTTTGTATTAAGTAGACAGGTTTATCTTCTGCTTTTTCCCAGTTGCAGTTACAGAGAGAACATACGCCTTCCAGGTTCTGGGAAGGGAGATGCATGGTTCTCATGCAAGGTTTTAGGAAGAGGTTAAAGAATTTAATGGAAGGCTCTGCACTGGTGAGGTCTGAGTATGTGGTTAAATTTGGTTTTTCCTTTACTCTGCATCTCACTGATATCTTTTCTAATGAGGGATGCAGCTACGATGTATTTCTTTTCTTAGTCATTGCTAACAAACCTCTCATTCATAAATTGCTGAACATGTGCTGCAGGGCTTACTGCTGCTTTGTTTGCCCCCCTTCTTTACTCTCAACATCTGTGGGATACCATTAGTGGCTCTTAATTTTCTCCTCAGGCTGTAGGCGTAAGATGCTGCTAGTAAGGATTTTCATGCAGTTGTTTTACATGAAGTAGGGTGATGGGGTGCTTTATGACTTGAAGGAAGAGATAAAATATTGAGGGAAGGATTAGGGGGTGTTGGGAGTGTGTGCGTTGGGAATAGAGCTTCAGCTGGGAAGATGATCTTTTAGTAGATGCTACAGTCCTGATGTGAGAGTTGAAGAAACCTAATGGAAGTTATCAAATAAGATCAATTTGGAGATATGTACATCTTCCTTTTCAACTACTTAATTGGTGCTTAAACAAAAAAAAAAAAAATCCACAATTTTTTAAATCTGTGTATTCTGTTCAAAGTAGAAAGCCTAATGTTTCTTATATTTGTATGTTCAGGAAATAAAACATCTAAACTTTGTAAAAAGAAACTCCTGGAGAGTTTAGCACTTCAAACTATCCACAGCATGTAGTGTCAACTTTTTAAGAAAATCCTTCACTTTACTTTTTATAGGGAGTGGGAAAAAGGCAGGTCTCTAACACTGTTGAAAGCACCTTAAATTTCATATTTCCTTTTTCTTAGGTTGGCTTAAGACTTTTGATGATTACTTCAGAGATCAGACACAGCATATCTTAAATAATATGGTTATAAAACTGCAAGAAGACAACCGAAGGAAATTTATGTGGTCTGAGATTTCTTACTTTTCAAAATGGTGGGATGGAATAGATAGCCAAAAAAAAGATGCCGTTAAAAGGTTTGAACACTGACCTATTTATTTTCTTCCATGTGACATGTTCTGAGAGTTTGTGTATTTGGCTACACTGTAAACTTGAGATTTCACTTGTTGCTATGCGGAATTGCTAGAATAATTGACTACTCAAGTCTTGATTTTTTGGGCTTGGTTTGTTTTTTTTTCCAGTTGCAAAATAAAAATCCGCTTAGAGGAGTGAAGCTGAATTACTGAGTTGCTGAAAAAATTGACAGAAAGTTTCAATGTACTACCATGAAGATGTCATTCAAATTGTAATAGAGTTGTGATTATAAACTTTATTTGAAGTCACATTGAAGTATTGACAATGGAATAAAAATAATCTTTCATATTAACTATTTATATATGGTAATTTTTTCTTCAGTTATAACACAATTATGAAATTAATTTTTTTTATTTTTAAATATGTGTATTTTTTATAAACATGCAGCTGCTTAAATAGTAAAGTAGTACATAATCTACACCCTTGCTCTTCTTAGTTCTTTTTAAAATTACAAGTCAAAATGTAATACGGAAGTAAAAGGTTTCCCTAGACATTGAGACAAGAAAGCATGCTGCTTGGATAAACTTGAAGTGAAGTTCTACTTTGGAGTTTTCAAAAAGTTTTTTTGTTTTGTTTTGGTTTTTTTTACTTAGCTTTAAGACAGGGCAGTTCTTAGCTCATGCCTGTGAACCCCTCCTTCTCATGTCCCCCTTCAAGGTGCATGGGTTGCAGTATACGTTGAGGCTATGAGGGCCTCACAGCTGCAAAGATTAGGTAATGCTGGAAGTCTTGGGAATGACATAGAAAATTATCTATTTAAAAATTTATGCACAGTGCATGAGTATTATAGCACAGCTGTTGATTTTTGAGATCAAAAAGATCCATTGGAACACAATAAACAGTAAATGATAGTCACTAGGGAACTGGATCCTTTCTTCAGAGGAATCAGGTATTGTTTAAACTAGCATAAGACTTGCAGAAACTACACTGGAGATTATTTTTGCTGTATGTTTTTCATTGCTCTTTTAAGTATTATCTATAATGGGACTAAGTTTTGATAAATTTACTACATTTCTTTCTTGAATTCATTAAACATTTATATGCTAATGTACAGTGTAAGCGCTGAAATTACATTATTTAACTGTAGGGATCACCTGATGCTGGAAGCATGATCATTATATTCACTGACATGTTAATAGAGAGACTGGGCCATCCTGTGATCTGTTTCAAGAAGGCATTTTAATGAGTGAGATGGTCTGAAGTCTTTATAGATACAATAAACTTCAAAGCTCTGTCACCCCTCTAAAACAATAAAAACAATGGTAGATCAAAGACAGGGAGGTATTAGCAGTGCTCGAAGTGTGCAATGTCTAAGCATCTCGCTCAGCTGGCCTTCAGTATTGTGGAACACACACTTTTATTTTTGTAAACCATGCAGGAAATAGGCTTCTCCCTGATTTAAAAAAAATCAAGTGTTATGGCACATGCAGTAGAGTTGGTAGTTTTCATTGCACAGAGGCATTAAAAATTTCACTGCTCATCTATTCCTTCTTTCCCTGTTTGATTAAAGAAACGTAGTCCAGTGATGGAAGCAGCACAAGTAGTTTAGCTTTTGGTATCGTGTCCCTGGTAAACACTTATTGGGTATTCAGAAATTGATTTTTAAGAGTGTTTTTTCATATACAAGATTCTGAACGCATTTTACATATTTTTCAGGTTAATAAAAGATGGACAATTTGAAATAGTAACAGGAGGATGGGTCATGCCTGATGAAGCCTCTCCTCATTATTTTGCTTTAATTGACCAACTGATAGAAGGACATCAATGGCTAGAAAAGAACCTTGGTATGTAGCTTGATCTAAAATTTAACTGTGTTAATACAGGAAGTCAATTAGAAAATACTTTTTTTTTAATTTCTGAGGTGCTTAGAAGGCTCTCTCTACTTCGATTTCCTGAAACATTAAATCAGCCACTTACTGGAAGGTATAGGATTGAGTCTAGTATTTGCAATTACTGTTTGCAGATAAAAGTTCCTGGATGAAGTGTATTTAAACAATTTTATGTCATAACATTTTGTCTTGATCAATGAAAGATGTGTATAGTATATTAGCATAACAAAATGTAACAGTAGATCATGCTGAATTGTAGATCACATGTCTCTGGTATCACAGTTTCCAGTTGCTATTTCTGTCTTTTGAAAATCATGACAAAGGCCTTAAAATGACTTAAAAATTGATATTCCTGTCATGTGTTTGGATCTATTCTGTAGGCTGTGTATTCATTAGGTTCTCTTATGTAAGTCTTTCAAAAAAGTAAATATGGAATTTAGTAGTAGTTGTTGTAGCAGCAGTAGTAGTAGTTATAAAACTTAAATGCATCGTAATGTTAGAATTGTTCATATTTCACAAAAAAAGAAAAGGCTGACTCATGCACTTTTGAAACTGAGGAATTATTGACTGCAGTAATATTGGCTGAACTGTTTCGGTGGCTTTGGGAGGATTTTTTTGTTTAGTTCTGTAAGTAGAGATAATGCTCCATAAGTAGAGATAACCCTTTTTATATAGAAAATATTTCTACACTGCTTTTAGTATCAAGTTAACATTACTTCATCCAATTAACTGAAATTATTTTGAAAAGCTGTTTCACCATGTTTTTCTTAGATTGCAATTTCCATAAACACAGCTTGACATAATTAAGAGATAGGGGGAGGGAAGGCCTAATAAAAGGGTAATGCATTCCCTGCTGGTTTTTTGGTAAGACAGTAAAAATGTGCCTAAGGAACCATGTTGAAGAATCAGTTAAACAAGAGTTAGATACAGCTTCTTTATTTGCTAGTATGAAGTTCAGTGAAAAGACAGTTATTAATCGACATGATTCTAATGATTGCCAAACAAATAAACAAAAAGTTAGTTCCAAGGCCAATAAAGGTTAACATGATTTAAATTACAGTGAAAATTCAACAAGCTACAGCATCAATCCATCCCAGGCTGTTCATTTTCTTTCAGCTTTCCTTTCCAATTGTAATGTCTGTAAACTACTTAAAGTGAAAAAAGAATGTGTTTCATTATAATTCCATGTAAAGATGTTTGACACACAATTGAGATAGTGTAACAATGTACAATACTAATCTCAGGTTTTTTATCTGTTCAGAATGCCTTGTCTCCAAGACATTTGATCTTTTTTGTGTGTGTTAATTGTTTATCTGTTTAATTCTAGCTTGTTAATTCCAGGGTGTGTTCTGCAGGAGGCTTAATACTCATCTATATATATATATCTTCTTGGAAATTTTATCTTTAGTGCTCTGATTTAAAATATATTGATGTAGCTTTCTTTGAGTGAAAAGTAAAACTTTCTTCCCTTTCTACTTTTTTCTTTTGTCAACAGGAGTAAAACCAAAGTCTGGTTGGGCAATTGATCCTTTTGGGCATTCACCAACAATGGCCTACCTTCTGAAACGCACAGGATTTTCCAATATGCTTATACAAAGAGTTCATTACTCAGTTAAAAAACATTTTGCAATGCAGAAGACACTAGAATTTTTTTGGAGGCAGAACTGGGGTATGTTTCTTTTTCCTTTATGTCAATTTATTTTGTTAATTTACACAGCTAAATTACGGAAAATGAATAAATACTGTGGAAATCTTTACAGAACAGGTTAATTAGAGAAGTCTAGACTTGAAAATGTTAGATTTGCAGTTCTGTTAAAAAAAAAAATTAATCTAGGTTAAGTTTTGGGGATTTTTATTTTTTTTTTTAAGTAATAGGGAATGTGAGTACCTGTGTCTTAGGAAAGGGGTTAAATATAAAAACTGTATTATTGATATTTTAGCTCTGATCTTCCTGTTTCTTCACTTTCATTTGTGCTATTACTTTACCGTATTTCCCTTCTCCTGTATTCCTTACAAGTATATATAAAAAAGTAAATGTGGTGGAATATTCTTTTTCCTTTTCTCATTTCTTTGTTTTCTTCCTCCTATTCCTACTATGTGGAAATAAAGTGGAGGAGGAGGAACATTTCTCTCGGAGAGAAAAAAAAAAATGCCAAAAGTGAATATTTGAAGATGGAGAGGTCTGTCTTGTTTATGTTCTTACTAAGGGAAAAACTTTCAAGCAACCAGTTTTCCTCAGCTGCTGTGACAAATTAGTGTCATTAGGTACAGTAGTTTTCTGTGGACTTGAAATTTGCAGGTTATCGTTAGTCAGAAAAATAAATTAAAAACATTTCACCGTTTTAATTTGCAATGAAATTCTCATCAAAAACCTTACTCTTAGAATAAATATAATTGCTTTTTGATATTATTTATACAATATAGAGTATGAAAGTTTTCTTCAGTGATATAGTGATTATACTTTAGCAAACTGATGTGTCTGTAAATTAATGTACTTTTCTATATGAATATTTTGTTTTGCATTGTACTGTACCACCATTACAATAAGGACTATGATGAAAGTATGTAGTTGAGGTTTTGGTCTTTCCGTTTTTAAACTAAGCTAGTATGTCACTACTTTATCAATACAGGGTCAAACAAATGTATTTAGTACTTACTGTTGAAAGGTGGTGGTGATTTTGAAGCTTTTTAGTTCCTCTGTGTTTTTAATTTGAAATTGTAGGAAGGAAAGTATTCAGAGTAAGCAATTTGCTGCACAAGTAAACTTGACTTGAGGAAAACATACCACTGTGCAAGAATCTGTCAGATACTGACACTTCAGAGATTTTTCTTTGAATGCTGGTGTATACCACTCAGTGTACAGAATCATTAATTGACGGGCCTTTTTCCTTATTAGTTGCATACATAAATCACATGTATGATATGGTCTAGTGTTTGGGCTTCAAAAGAAGGCTTTTCAAAACAGATTACATATGAAAGATCACTGCATGCTCAGCTGGCATAATATGTAGACATGGTACCTGAGATAAGGAAAACTCTGGTAGCTGAAAAGTAAATGGATATATTTATGGAATATCACCTTTATAGTAATAAGTAAGTAGTAGTAAAATAGGAGTTTCTAAACAAAAGATCTGGATTGGAACTGTGGAGACTTACGCTGTTAAGGTTCTGGAGAGTATTTTCATATGTATTGTTGGCATATTTAGGAGCCAGGTTCTGTGGCACGTCTTCAACATTCATCCCTTTTTTTCAGCATAAAATTACTTTAAGTCGTTAGTGCTGGAAATACGCAATCAGCATTTAGGGCTTTTACCAGATGACTAAACTTACGGTTCTCTTAAGTTCTATGAGAACTTCAGGTTCTCTTAAAGTTAAATTTTGAAAGACTTGACAGGATGTCTGTAGATCACTGCTCCTGGTGGGTTAAACTTTAGGGAATGGACTGACTAGATGGAAAAGTTAGGATCGCAAATATGGTCTCAGAAGTGCATAGAATTCTGTGTACAAGCACACAGAATCTATCTACAAGTACATAGAATCATGCTGTTAATGTGTTGAAGTTATGTATTAAAGAAATTAAGATATTGCTAAAGCCAACCAATTCAAATGTTGTGCTAATGTGCTAATGAGGTAATGGCAGCAGGGTGTTTGGTTTAGGTTTTTTGGAGGGGGGAGTAGTGGTGTTGGTTTTGATTCACTCAAAGTATAAAAGATGTGTTTTGTTCATCTCTAAAATTCTGGAAATAACGAGATTTATATGGGTAAAAAAAACCCTAACATTTTGTTCCTGTCTTTCCCAATCAGCTGGTGCTTAATTGGAACATTCCAATCTTGGTTGTACCTCTCTTTTTAGCCTCGTTATATGTGAGGTACATGCAAAGGTAGATGCCAGGTGTGGATATTCAAAGCAAGGAATTGTCTTGATCTGATTTTTTAATACAATTCTTGGATTAAGAACATGGAACTGATTTATTTTTGGCAAATCTGAGAGCGTTTATTTTAAAAGTGTGCTCTATGTATTTAATTCCAGATTTGGGATCCAGTACAGATATCCTTTGTCATATGATGCCTTTCTATAGCTATGATGTTCCTCATACTTGTGGTCCAGATCCGAAAATCTGCTGCCAATTTGATTTCAAACGTCTTCCTGGAGGAAGAGTAAGCTGTCCATGGAGAGTTCCACCAGAAGCCATTCATGCTGGAAATGTTCAACACAGGTACAGTTTTTACATATTCTGCAAGGGAATAACTTAAAAAAAAAAATTATGCTGGTCAAAGATGATATCTAGCATAGGTTGGTGAATTTATATAGTTCTTAAAATAAACTTGTAGGAAAATAATACCTATTACTTAATCCAGTGTTTGCTTATAAGTTCAGAACTTAATTTACAGTGAAATTTGAAGATAGGTTATAATTAAGGAAGATGCATTATTTTTTTTTGGTTTTGATTCATGATACATCAGTCTAACTATTACTATCTCTGAATGCTAGGCAGAATGTAGTAATCAGGTTATAGTCATGTTACTGGTTTACTGTAGTTTGTGCAAATTTTATGAATATACAGTGATCTGTCTCCTGCCAGTGGAAGACTTCAGGGACAGCATGGTGTAGTATGCTCTAACTGCAAATGGCGAGATATTTTCTGTGGCATATCCTTGCAAAACCTGGCAATCTGTAGCCTAGGTTTCCTGAAGTGGACACTTTAAGTGAATCTGAGTCCTATGTCTTTACATGTCCAGGGAGGCGGGGAATCATATTAACCTCAATTTTATTTTTCAAATAGAAACACTGAGTTGGTTTGCCATGGGTAAGAATCAAGTTTACAGTTTTACAAAACTACTTCTCAATTTTGGGAAGAAGGGAAAAAAAAAAAAGAAAAAAGGGGGAAGAGAGACCTACTAAAGTGTTTTCCAGAAAAAGATTGTATTGTATGGTCCTGTTACTACCTTCAGGCCTTCAAACCATCCCCATGTTCAAGAGAGAGAAATTTAGGTAGGTGTTAATAGTTGTTGCAAATTGCTGAATATAATAAATATATTAAGGATAGCAGGGTAACTTTTTGGTTCCAGTTTTGATGCTGAAGTTTTGAAGTGATGATGTGATGCCGATGCATTGGTTGTCTACATGTCAAGTCTGCATGTCCTTTTTCTGAGTATGAATTTTGCCAAGCATCTTGAAAACTTCACTTTGTCAGTAAAATTCAATTACAAAATTTTAGTAAAGATTAAAGTAAAACAGCATACATCACAATTGTCATATTTTAAGTTAGAAATTGGAATGATGATAGGAAAGTCGTTTTCTTGAAAAGTGGAAAAATGAAAGCTGAAGGTGACAGAAGAACAGTAGAGATAGCTAATAGAAGAATCATTACGACACATTCAGTGCTGATCAAATGTGAAGGAAAGCTCATGTGTCTTTAAATCAAAGTTGTAAAAAGAAAAATCTTGAATATGTAACTAAATTAGCGGAGACAAGTATTTGTAGAAGAGTAAGAGCTAGTTTAACAAATACCTGGAACATATAGGCTATAAATATAATGTAGAGAGCCTGCTCAGAATGCTTTTTAAGGGTTTTGTTTTTTAATTAGATCTTAATTTATCCCTGCACTTTCAAGATGCAGCCTTTGCATAAGATCTAAATTAGACCTTGTAAAAGAAACAGTTCTTTCACCATGTCATATGAAATCAAAGAATAAAGAAATGGGGCAGGTACATAGTGAATGTATGATCAAGTTGAAGAGATCATAATCTCAATATGGTCTCTGAAACTTAATCTTTTGCATCAGTTTTTGGTAGATAAAAACAGTTTTGATGTCTAACGGACTTGAAACATCAGTATGGTAGATAATACCTATGGGAAAAGTAAAACTAACACAGGGTCTTTGTTGGGAGCCTGGATTATTTACATTTGGAACACTGGAAGGAATACAGGACCATACTTTGAGAGCATAGTTTGAAATAAATCCTCTAAAACGTAGGAAGTACTGTTTTGCTGGAGAATGCTAAAAGCACTACTCATATTTTATGACAAAGAAAAGGTTGGAATATAGTAGGCAACAAAAAACTTCTCTGATCTGATGTCTGTTACAACACAAGTTTTACAGTTGTTATGATGAGAAGTGTGAGATCCAGAAGTAATCAGAAAACTTATCTTTACGTCATAAGCTTTCCAGGATTAAAGGTTTGTAGCACACTAATTAATCTGTCTCTCATCTCTGCTTGCTTTGGTTTTTAAGGCTGGAAAAATACAGGAAATCTACACTACATGGGTGTGAAAAAAAGTATTTAATACAAACTTGATTGATTTAGAGGCAAGGTTTAGATCACTGACCTTTCTTCAGTGCTAAAGTTGCAACAAAAGAAACTGAACATAGATCTTGAATACCCAGCTGGGACAGTTGCTTTTGATTTCAATACTACTATGGTCACACATGTATACTTAAGAGATATTGAATTGAAAACTTAAGACGAGTAGCTGTTGGATTTATCATTGCCTTGCCACTTTAGTTGTGATTTGTTAGGAAAGAATGAAACAGCAGCCTAATTGAAAGCCTGTACTTGTTTAATTACACTTCATAACCACTTAGGTTAAAGATTGCTGTTGCACTTGCCCTGTTTTGCAATGTCATTCTTGTCCATGTGTTTGGATACTGAAGTTCTAGCTTTTCACACTAGCAAGAAAAAACAGCTGGTTTTTGGTTTTTTTTCTTCTTGAATGGGCATAATTTGTTTTGTTAGAGGAAGCATAGCTTGTTTTGTGTATGTCTCTCTCTCCCATGCATGGAAGTAGGAAAGAATCTGTACTGCAGGTTACATGCTTCAGAGAAGGAGTAGCAAATGGACTTCACTCCCCTCACTCCTTCACTGCCTACTGTTCAAGAGTCCAATTTGACCCTTCAGCTTTTTTCTCTTTATCGTTGGTCATATTGCACAACACGCAACTGGTGTTCAGAATTACATTGCTGGTGTGGCATTGGTTGTTAATGTTTGTGATTGCCAACCCCAAGAATCTGAGATCACACTCTTAGGAAGTACTCATACAGTCTGCATAGCCATCTCCTCCACAAAATTACCTGAATAGAAAATTGCCAATCCACCAAATGTTTTTGCTTTCTAGTTGTGATAATTGAGCAAAGATTGAGTCCCTAATGCTTCATGTGCTGTATGGGATGAAGTAGTAGGGACTGTGAAGGCATGACCACTGTCAAACCTGTCACATAGGACTTGCCATAGCTGCTGCAAAATTTCTTGTGATTCCCACAGACTCTGGGTGGCTACTGCTCCTCCTGCTTTGACGTAGGAAGGGGCAAAACTAGCCACATTAATTGTTTTGATATGTTTTAGCCAAATACTTGGAATTTTTGTGGCAAAAGAACACACTTGTGATATGAAGGGTTTTTTTCATTTGTGAAGCGTCTTAAGCATTCAGTGATAATCTGAAAGCTTCCCAGAGAAAGGTGAAAAGTATTGTTGGTGCTGTTACTGACAACGTTGATATACTTCAGTGTTGCCAACGAAGAGCGCAGTTAAGGTCGCTCTGAATATTGAGAACTACATAATGCATCTTGTGTACAATTCCAAGAACTTTTGATTGTATAAAATGAATTTTTGGGTTTTTTTTAAGCCATTAAAATGAAGCTGCTGCTGGTACGCTATATCCATAATTACAGTAGTAGAAAAAGTTTGTCATGACTGATCTCTTGGTTTTCAAATTTTCATTCAGATAGGCAGGATAAACATGTATCAAAATGTATCTAATACTGTCTTGCTGGGGAACCAGAGAAGGGAAGCATTGGTGAGACTCAGTGGAATTTTTTTTTTTTTTTTTTTCCTCCGGTAGTATTTTTCATCTTTATCAAATTCTGTCTGGGGCTTTCTGCTGACTCTTTTTCACTCCTGTATGAAATAGTAATTTAGAAAGTTATATGAGAGAAACTAGAGGATATAACTGACTTGAGACATCTAATTTTTCTTTGGTGTTTTTGCAACTGAAACTGGTTTGCAGTAGAGGAAGATCCTGCTGCCCCCTTAAAAACACCTAATAATCCTACAGTTATGAGTACTTTGAAGAGAGGGAGAACAGCAACAGTGATGAATTTTGCAGTAGATTTGAAAAGAAACTAGAGGAGGACTTTGAAGAGAGATGTCAAAGTCAAATATCCTGTTAACTGTAACCTTTCCTAAAGTCCTGTATTTTTCAAGAGGTTCTAAAATAAAGTATGTTTCCAACTGTAGGCTGCGTGTGGAAAATTTGAGTTAGGCTGACTTTTTAGAAGGTAGAATTACAAAGTCTTGTGTTGTGCCAATTGTTTTTTTAGGAGAGGAAGTCCGTATGTTTTAAACGGCAACTTGTTGAAAGTAATGGAAAATACTGATTCAAGCATAAATACTTGGTAATCTGAACTATAAATCAAACTATAGACAGGGGCCAGGGGGGTGAAGCCACTAGTTAGGTCTGTTCTAGTCCCAGCAGAACTATGCAGATTCTTAACTAAAGATGTTGTGCCCTCTTTCTCCCTCCAGAATACAGTCAGACCTTGTGTTTACTCAATACTTTTATAATCTGATAGACAAATAAACTCTGACTTGCTGGTCAAAGAAATACGGGTTTCAGATGTATTGCACTAGATTCAGTTCTCACATAAATGTTGATATAACAAATCTTCAAGAGTATGAGATGAAAGTTGAATAGACTACCTATTAAAAAGACTTGTAGAAACAAAAAGCTCACTGGAATCACTTTTTTGCTGCTATTTTCTCTTTAAAACTTTGTCATTTGTACTCTTGTTTTCTTAAATATGTTACTATAGTTTCTACTCCCTACTAACATTATTTCCATAGCTTTA
>JAVJGG010000074.1:23541518-23560591 GCA_035590195.1 Aviceda cuculoides | reverse complement strand
AACTGTCATCTTGGGTTAAGCATATGTTGGAGGTCTGGAACAAAACAGAGTTAATTTTGAAAATGCAAGATTAAGACAACTATGCTTTTGTTGCATTCCATGAAGTTTCTTACTTAGTCCAGACATCTACTTAAATAATATTGAGATATTACTTAAGTTATGTATTAGAGACTTACTCATAAGACATGAAGAATGCCTTGCTTATTTGTTGAGATTTAGCTTGTACTTTAAATACCGATTTATACTTCAAAAAAAAAAAAAGTATTTGATATTTCATGAGTAATAGAATCAGGGAACAATTTGGCTTGGAAGGGACCTTTAAAGGTCATCTAGTCCAACCCCCCTGCAAGGATCAGGGACATCTTCAACTAGATCAGGTTGCTCAGAGCTCCATCCAACCTGACCTTGAATGTTTCCAGGGATATGGGGCATTTACAGCCTCTCTGGGCAACCCATTCCAGTGTTTCACCACCCTCATAATAAAAAATTTCTTCCTTATGTCTAGTCTGAATCTATCCTCTTTCAATTTTTAAACCATTATCCCTTGTCCTGTCACTACAGGCCCTATTAAAAAGTCTGTCCCCCTTATAAGCCCCCTTTAACTACTGAGGGGCTGCTATAAGGTCTCGCTGGAGCCTTGCCCTCTCCAGGCTGAAGAACCCCAACTCTCTCAGCCTTTACTCATAGCAGAGGTGTTCCATTCCTCTGATCACTTTTGTGGCCCTCCTCTGGACCCATTCCAACAGATCCATGTCTTCCTTGAACTGAGTTGAAATGAAGTTGAAGTGCTTTTGAAAGAGCTGTTCAGCTTGTCTGAAAAGTGTGCAGGGAAACTTTAAAGCTCTTTAGGATAGTATTTCTGCTATAATTCTGCTTGGAAGACTGGCATATTTCTGAAATGTATATGAAACCAAGCATATTCATTCTCTTTGTATGTCTAAATAAAGAAAATGGACCTATGTTATAGTAATTTTAATTTTCATTCAGGCCCAGTTTGGAACTTTATCAGATTACTTTGAAGCTCTGCGCAAAGAAAGCAATTTGGGTGAAAAGAGGAGCAATTCATTTTTCCCTGTTTTAAGTGGAGACTTCTTCACCTATGCAGACAGAGATCATCATTACTGGAGTGGATACTTTACATCGCGACCCTTCTATAAACGACTGGATAGAGTCCTGGAATCCTACTTACGGTAAATACTGCCATCCAGTAAATGCATAACATATGTCTTGGCACACGGGAGAGATGAATGTATAAGTACTCTAAATCTGTTGGACAGATGGAAAAGTGATTTTGAAATGCACAGTTTAAGTTTACTTACAATAAGGATAGCCTAGATGGCCCCCAAATATAGTTCTTGTTACAAGGACTTGTTGGTGTACCTGTTTTTTTATTAAATTCACAGAAATACAATGATACCTTTTCCATTAAAACAAATAAGTTACCTAAAATACTATTCAAGTGATCAGCAAGTTTTGATTCCACGAAAATAGTAGGTAGTATGCTTTTTATGTCTGTTGCATTTGGGTAGCTGTCAGATCAACCTATCATTATGACTATACTGTGAACTCTTTTAGAGAGAAATACAAAGGTGTGAACGTTACACGGGTCATTAGAGGCAGTTGAGAAGTAGTCAGGAATATTGTGTGCCAAGTGATGTCAGATTATAAGGTACTGCTCTGCTGAAAAGTGTCTACATCTTCGTTAAAGAAAAAAGTATTGCTGAATTTTGGTAATGGAGTATTTAAGTGGTTCTCCCTTGTAGCAGCTGCAGATACGACACGTTTTAAAATGATTTAACTGTATTTTATGGCTACAGAAAGAAATACGGGACGGATGCCTATAATATAAACCCTGGACATTTCATTTATTGACAAAACTTGGAAACTCTGTTTCCAAAAGATTGTTCTTCCAAGGATCCTTGGTCAAAGGACACTTTGTGTCTTCTGGAGGGACCCTTTAAAATACACCTATTGTAGTGCTTCTGCATGCTGTTCAGACCTTTTTGTACTGGAGAACTTCTGTAATGATGAGAAATCCTTCCTTAAGGATTTCTTGCCAATTTTTTTGTGTGTCATAATGGCTGCTGCAGCAGTGGAGGAAGCGAGAGAGGTGTGGAAAGTAGTATTTTGGAGGCAGATACAAGTATGTTTCAGAAGAAAAACTTCTGTATCTAGCAGAATTTGTTTTCATTCTTCCAAGGGTCAAGTCTTTATTCTGGTATAGCAGACTTTGGACACAGCTAAGCTACTCTGTGATCTCTAGTATGTTTTTCCTGTGATGAAAGTGGCTTTTTCTAGCCTTCTCTCTGCATTTCTAAGAATACAGAGTGAGAGACCTGAGGAAATCAAGAAAATTAGTGAATAAGAAATGAAAGCAATAGGAAGACTAAGAACTGTTTAAGGAGAAGTGAGATCAAGGGCCTGAGAATAGAAGGGTGTTCGAGAAGAGACAATGTAACATCTCTTCGAAGGCATTGCATTGACCAGCAAGAAAAATAGTTTCACAAATGGGAAAGCAGGGAGGAAAGAAGCCAAAGACTGTCAGGAAGGAGAAGAAGACGGAAGCTGAGAGGAATGACAAAAAGCAAGGCTAGGATCCCTTTGGCAGAAGAATGTAAAAATAGTATACTAAGGAGAAGTTATCAGAGGAGTGACTTCTGCAGTGTTTTAGTCAGAACTTTGGAATATTACAAATGTTATGTTTAACTTATGTACAAAACCAAGAATGTTATTAGAAGGTTACAAAGAGGGCATTTGTAAGGTTAATAATAATTAGTAAGTTTGACAGCTATTCAGAAATAGTTTACAAATAGAGCATCAAGCATCACTAGGAATATGATTTTCTTAGAAGCATTTTATTTTTTACTTCTGTATCAACATTATAAATACTAGTTAGCTCTGTTCTCATTACTTTGTTTGTCATAAGAATCTTTGATTTTCAGTGAAAACAGCCTTGTTTAATACTGCTATTGGAAAAGTCAAGATATATAGAAAACAGGTCAGGTGATGTCCTTACAAGTTGAATTCCCCACTTGTTTTTTTGTTTTATTTTGCTGAAATTCCTTTCTGTTTGTTAAAATGCACCAAGGATTTAATTTTCCTTTAGCTTTATCATAGCCTTTTTTCTCAAAAATTTTAAGTGTGTTTATTGTAATTTTTCTGTTTTTTTTTTATTACTTAGGTTGCAGAAAACTTCAAATTAATTGCTTTCAAGTTTATTTTTAGTATTTATAAATTTTACACTGTTAAAAGATTCCTTCATGCAAGAATTTAAATTACAATTAATTTCTGAAAAGGATGCTAGACTTACAGGTAAAGAATCTCTGGAAGAAAACTAAACCTTCAGTCTTCTGAATTAAAACAAAGCACGTTTCTAAAAATGTACCTGGGAAGTTTTTCATCCTTTGTTATCCTCTGTGAATAACATGTGAGAACAAAATGTACAGATACATTCTTGTCAATTTAATATCAGGGGTTTTGTCAGTTTTGTTTTCGGAGACCTGGAGAATCTTCAAGGATGGCATATTAGCTGTGAGAACAGCAGAATTGGGGGTTTTGTCTTTTATTTTTGATTTTCCTTAAAGTCAGAGGAAATACATTATGATCATATTTAATTAATAACACCCTCACCCCAACCTCATGATTAAATTTACCATAGTTCTTTTTGAGCTAACTTGTATCTATCTAGTGTGCATATATATGTGTATGTATATATATATGTATGTGGGAGAATGAACCATAAACAGAAGATAAATATGTATGTGTGTGTATTCTTTACCAAGGATGAATGCTTTTAAGTTCCAGCAGTACCAGGATTAAGAAGTACTTCACTTTACTTAATAGCCGGAAAACAGTGTTCAGCCTCGGGACCTGCTATGATGCCTGGCCATTTAAGCAAGAAACGAGGTGGTGGTTTGGGTTTTTCCTGTTTTTAAAAAAGTTTTGGGGTTGTGGATTAAAGAAAGTGCATGAAAGTTTAGGGATTTTGTAATGGAGATTGGCATCAATGCTGATTTGAGACATAAGTGATTTTTTAATCTGAAGTGAGAGATGGATGGGTTGAAGTAGTTTGAAGGATGATGAAATCAGTGACCAGAAGTTTGTTTAATGTAATAATGGAGAGATGCAAAGAACAACAGCATAGTTGGGGACAAATTAGGAACACACTCTGCGATTTCTTTCTTTGCAGATGTAATCAGGGAAAAATTATGGGAAGTCTGCAAAAAAGACTGTTGAAGTAATTCAGAAGCAGGACAAGAGCTGCAGTGATACTTCTAACTGTACAGATGGATAGAAAAGACATCTTGAGATTTCAGAAACTCTTGCAACAATTATTTATTTTTTATTTAGGTTACATGTAAAGTAGACATAAAGGTAACCTAGTGTAGTCTTTGAGCAATCAGTGAAGCAAATTGTGGTCTATTTGCGGTATCCCATCAGGTAGAGATACAGTGACAAATTACAACAAAGTGGAAAATCTGTGGTGACTACTTTAGGTAATCTGCAGTAGTTTGAAATAGATGTGAGAAAACCAAGGCTTTATACAGCTTTTATGGAAAGATATTAGAGAGAGGCAAATGCTTACTTATAAGTCAGTGTTCTCTAATACAATGTTTCTTGTGGTTTCACTTCTGAGTGTCTTTCATCTGTGACCATTGAACCATTCTGTTGTTTAGAATAATATTGAGATTTGAAAAGAAAATTTTGCATCTAGGAGACTGATGTGCTGAATGGATCTGTAAAACAGAATCAGTTATTTTTGTGAAAGGCAGAAGAGTTCCAAGTGTTTCCTTATTTGGATTTAAATCCAAAATGGATTTAAAGTGATGTTCTGGAAGCAATAAGAACTGAAAATGTATTTACTCTACAGCTTCATTTTAATGTTACTTCTTTTGGTTTTAAGGTTGTTATGTTGTTTATTAATAATGTACTTCCTTATTTAAAAAAAAAAAAAAAAATTGGGTGGACATTGGGGAGGAAAATCTAACCTGTATTTTGAGGACTGAAATTTTTTGTGTTTCTCTACGTCATAGCTACAGTTGGGTCAGTGATTGGTGGCTAAGTCAAATTTTTAAAAAAAGGTAAAACACTTTCAGACAGGGTTTAACCACTATATTGTGCATCTGATTTCTTTTTAAGTACAATATACTTGTTTTCCTTTCAAGTTAAGCTGTAACAGAGCAAAGTAAGAGGAATGCGTAGATGCAGGAATTTGCACTGAGCAACATCAAAATCACAGCCATTAAGCTTAAGTGCACTAGTAATAAAAAAAAGAATTACAACTTTTAGCACCTTGATTTTATGTGTAGCTTCTGAGCAGTTATCGTACCTGTAAGAGCAAAATCTCATCCTATTCCTCATATATTGACAATATGAAAATGAATTGAGCTGTTACATGTACAGTGTACCTTTTAGTTTAGTTTGACGCATGCTACTTGCAGTTTTTACATAATTGTCACCTATATGATGCATAAAGACAAAGAGACCAAATTGAATCCAAATGTATTTTTCATGTTAACAGTTAGTACCAATGTACAGTCTGAAAACCCAAGCTGAGAATGATTTTAAAATTTGTTGTTGTACCTAGTTTAAATTCGAACACATGCACTCATGAACACCTTGGGTAAATGTGAAAGTTAATGTATTTTCCTTTTTTTAAAATATTTTAAAATTTTTTATTTACATGCTTAGAAGATAGTTTTACATTTGCTTCAAGAACATACATTATTTTGCTTTCTTTGTTTTTTACAACATTAACCTGTATATTCCTGATTTTTTCAAACACTTGAGAAACATTCATTAAGCTCAAATAAAGTTTGAAAAGGAATCTGACGCTTTTCAGACTTACAGAAACAGAACTGTAAAATTTTAGGAATAGGAGAAAGGAAGAAAAGTTAACAGATGGTTTCACAGAATTTCTACAGGGATCCTTGTTAGTCAGATATTCATAACGACTGGCAATTACAGGTTTTGGGTTTTTTTTTTTTTTTTTTTTGTAAAATAAATATAGATTCTCACAAAGCAAGTGAGAGCTTAATGGTAATATTTCCATGCTAGGCTCTTGCTAGGCTCTCCTTGAAGTAGGAGAGAAGGGCTCTGCATTCTGTTCAGTCTAAGGCTTTTGAATCCAGTGTTCTCACCATTCAGGTGAGCGTTTAGTGAGCAGGTGTAGGAACTGCCTAAGCCTTTGGAGAATTTAGTTTGCTTAAAGTACGAATAGCAGAAAGGTTATTATATAGAGTGTACAGATTGATAGATTTCTTTAAGAAAATTTTATTTATTTAATAAGTTGCTTTTTGAAATGGGAATTGTATGTCTCCTTACTGTATCATTTTAAGGTCAAATCTGTATATCTCAGGCATTTGTGAAAATGGTAGGTTACTATGCACTGTCTTATTTCTATTTTAAAGCTCTATTTTCCATCACTGAAGCTTTGCAGGAAGCTTACAAGGTGGAAAACTAGTTGACGATGAAGTGCAGCAGTGATTTTTAACTGTTTGAAGCTAGAAACAGGCTAAAAATACAAGATTAAATTTTAAAGAACTCACAGAACTAGGCATGACAAAAGATGTAAAAGCATCAGCGTATTCTTCAGGTAAAACATGTGTTCCTTTTTGCTTTTTAAACCTGTATAAATATTTGATTCTTCTCTGTAATTCCAGGGCAGCTGAAATCCTCTACTCCTTGGCTTTAGTACAGTCCAGTAAATCTGAGAAGATGAGTGTATTTCCTTCAGTGGATAACTATAAATTGCTTACAGAAGCTAGGAGGAACCTTGGACTCTTTCAGCATCATGATGCTATAACAGGAACATCTAAAGATTGGGTAGTTGTGGATTATGGCACTAGGTAATTTATTATAAATACATTAATGTAATTACTCTTTGCTTTTTTAAAACAGAAGTATTTATTTCAGAGATGCAGATTTGCTGTAGCTAGCAACATAGTACTGAAAGTGTAGTGGTGCTCTACAGGAGAAGTGGATTTGATTACCCATGGTCTCCATTTATGAAATATGTTTTAATCGTCTAAAGTAAGAATTTGATGTTCAAACAAAATTTCTGAGGATCAAAAGAAGCTAGGTAGACACAATACCCAGCCTTCTGTAATAACAGAGCATAGAACATTTTATATCTGTGCTAAGCAATGATCAAGACACATGCTAATTTAAGCATATATTCCTTGGAAAATCCTACACCCTCTGTAACCGATTTTTCTTCGATGTGGGAAATCTTCATGTTGCCAATCTTCTACTCAATTTGTCTGTTGTTGTTCATTGCTGTTATGTCTGGTGGGTAGTTGCTTTCTCAGTATTGACAAATTACTCTGCTAGCTACTTTGTGGATTTTTTTTGAAGAAGAGTGTATGACATATATATCTATGTCTGTATGTAGACATATGCTTTAATTATGCATTTGTTCAGAAAATTGTTACCTATTGAAATGTTAAGCACTAGCAGATTTGATTAATTAAGGTAGATGATGGTAGATGGGTGATGGCAGAGCATGTCCATTAAATAAGTTATTGTTTTAAATGCCTCTAAAATACTCTTTCTTGGTTTAAACTACTGCATTCATGACAAGTATTTTTAAATTCCATAAATTTGTTAAATTTTTTATCTATTAAAGCATAGGTATAATCAAGGTATAAACATGTGCAATGCACTTGATCATGAGAGAGTAAAATAAAGGCTTTTTTCACTTTACAAATAAAATTACAGAGCTCTCTATTTAAGATTTTGTAAAACTTGTGTTGGTTAAAGCAGTGAAAATAATGGTAATAATTTTAAATCTTTGTGTTTCTGATTGTTTTTCTAATCCTGCTTAAAGGCAATCTTGACTCTGTGACCAGCGTTTCAGGCTTGTCTCCACTATAGATATTGGAAATCAAACTTATAAACCACAAAGTTTCCTAAGATTAGCATTTTGAAAATGTACCTGGTATTTTGAGGGTATAGGTTTTTTAGCATAACAGTGGGGTGGAGATGTACCTCATTTTCAGTATGCGAGGTAGGAATACAATGAAATTCAGAATATTTCTGCATTTTACAGTCTGGTGACCCATTGCAACTAGCAGTTCTAGCAATGAAATTCTTAATTTCATGCTATATTGACATTAAAAATTACATTTATTTTTCTGTAACTCATACTTTTGAGTTCTTCAATATTTTTAAATTTTAATGTTATCATATTGAATAAAAACAACTGAAAACTAAGACTCTAAAATTTTTAACAGGCTTTTCCACTCAATAATGAACTTGAAGAAAGTGATAATTGACTCTGCTCATATTATTATCCTGAAGGATAAAGGTGCTTATAATTATGACACATCAACTCCATTCCTGAAGATGGTGAGCTATCTTTCTTGATTTTCTCCAAAAATAAAATGTGAACTATGTCTTTTCAATACAGTGAGTGTCCTGGGAAAAACTGGAATGAAATTTGCTGCTAATTTCTGCTCAGAAATCTGCTACTTACCACTGTTTGTATTAAGTGAAGATATTGAAACGTAAAAAGTTAAAACTTAAGCAGTTTATGCTGAAAGAACCCACATATCTAAAGTAAACGGGTTTATATTGCTCTACTTCATGAAGCACATAGTAAAACCAGGTGTTCTAATTTTCTTGTGGGCATAAATTTGTTGGTGACTTCAGTGACATGCACATGATAAGTGAATATATAACTGTATGCAGTCCTGTAATTTGACTTTGCTTATTACTTAAAAAATGTAGGAAGTGGAGAATTTCCATCCTGAACATAAGCCTAAGCTGAATTTGCAAGACCAGGTGTAGACAAGACCTTGTGCTTTTTTCCTTAGCTGATATTGTTTGAAACAGGGATCTACTGATGATAAAGTCAGCAACTGATCCCCACATACCATTGTGAGACCCATTTTACAGTGAAGAGCACCTTGAAGAAACACACTTGCTAATATTGTTTCCTTTCAAAATTCTTAGTTTCTTCACTTTCTGAACAAAAGCTCTCTGCTGTGATAGCTAGTCTTGGGGACATCTACCTAAGTCCATACACCTGGAATAGAGAGGAAACAAGATGCTTTCATTTCTTTGTGCATAAACGTAGCAAGATTAAGACAGTCTTCATTATGTGATTACCTCACACTTCTAACATAACTAACATTACATATGTACTGCTGGCTTAGATGTGCCAGGTGTGTCATACCTTGAATTACTCTTCCAGGCACATCTATTAAAAAAACAAAACAATACAAAACAAAAAAACCCCAACCCCCTGTTAAAATAGTTCTTTATACATTTTATGACTTTGATACAAATATATACGTCCATGCTTCATGCATGTGCCTGTGGGTGTGTGCCACAAATATGCCATTTTTCTCCTGGTTGGAAAGGCTAACAGAATGAATATGCACCTTAATAAAGTAAGAATAATTTGAAGTCATTCATGGAATGAAGTTTTCACTTCTGCTCTGAAATATATTGGAGGATGTTGTGATGTTACATTTTACTAAGCTTACATTGTTCCTGTTCTTTATGAGTCTGGGTTAATACCACTGGATTGTAGAAGTACTAATTGCTATTTGGACTGTATATTGCCTAGGAGCATACTAAGTCAAACCCACTTTTACCACTGTGAAAGCAGAAATGAAGAAGAAAGTTCTCATAAAACTAATATTCCTACAGTATTTTGGTTACCACAACAAAAGGTTTTATCATGGGATTTGTAGAATGCTGATGGGAGAACTTCAGGATATTTACAAAAATCCTTGTGCAAACCTTGAGTGAGTAGAAGGTTCAAAGGCGCTTGTTTCGAAATACCATCGTGGTATTTTGCTGGCTGATGGAAGCTGAGATCAAGAATTGTTCGAGATGGGCATTCAGAATGAATGCCGAGAGAGTCGAGAAAGACAAATGACGAAGACTTTAAGATCT
The DNA here is from genome assembly GCA_035590195.1 of Aviceda cuculoides. Classification (NCBI taxonomy): domain Eukaryota; kingdom Metazoa; phylum Chordata; class Aves; order Accipitriformes; family Accipitridae; genus Aviceda; species Aviceda cuculoides. Next base: position 23,550,685 of record JAVJGG010000074.1, on the reverse strand, counting down.
AAAATGGCTGTTGTCTTTGAGGGGTGAAGAAGGAAAAAACTCATGGTCAAAGGAATAGTGTAAGAGACTGTAGCAGCATTCCAGTAGACAGCAGATATAACCAGGGGAAAATTTCCCTTCTTAAAGCCAGAAAAAAGGAACTTGGAAATGAGACATGATGGGAGGATTCCAGAAGGATGCTGCTTGCACTGTGTTTCTGCTATGCTTAATTATTAGTTACACACAAAAGCATCATTGTTTTCTCAGATGATAACTGAATACTTTGTATGTCACGTGTAAGTTTTACAGACTCGACGTTAGTAAGCAAACAAAAACTAGATTGCTTGGAAGACAATACACTGAAAAATAGATGAAACTTAGAGATCCCTGAATGATCCAATAGAATGAGATCCAAACTATAAAAGTAAAGCTATGCAACCATTGCACCATTCTTTTATATTAGTCTTATTTCTTTGAGGACAGAAAGAAAACTTTCATGTAAGTGGCAATAGTTGGATTTGAAAAACATGCTTCTGAGGATGTTTTGGAGTATTCTGAGGAACTGGGAGCTTTGCACTTCAGTTGCAAAGTCCTGTAGTTATCACCATTATATGAACCAATAGAAATGTAACAGTACATCAACAGCTTGGCTGTTCTCTCACTTAAAGGCTAACTCAACAGTGACAGCAATGGCTTGTACTACCTTTTGTCACTGGAAGTGAGCCCTGGGTCATATTGTATTTAAGAAAAGAGAGAAACTACTGAAAAATAAGAATTCATTAATATTGTAAAACAATTCTTCAAGTGGTTTATATCAGATAAAAATGATACACACACACCAAATTATGTTTTTTGAAAATTTTCTTCACATATAATATAAGGTAAGAATAAGATCGGCAGAAGACTAAATCCTTGTGATAAATATATAGGAGTGTAGGTTTTCTGAGAGTAAATTTTTAGCAAGAGAAAGTTAATTAAAATATATGATAAGTATTTGCAAAATTTGAAGGAAGTTGGTGATTATGATGTCTTGTTTGCAAAAATGAAAACATGGGTGTGACAATTTGATAATGGTATTTAATAAGAGACATTTAATGAAAGCAAAGGTTTCTCAGTGAATTGGTCAAAGTAAGCCTTTTTCTTTTGCCAATTTGAAGTACTTATTTTGTAAACTTCTGTGGTTCATCGCCCTGTGTAACATGCTAAAAGAGGCTTCTGTTTATGGGATGTCTGTCGTTGTTTTGTACTTCATAATAATAGGCAATAGGCTCATATAATAGGCAAAGCTCGTCTATTATATGTTTAAGTATATTCAAAAGGAAATTCAAAGATGTTCTCTTGTAGGGTGATGTTCAGTCTTCCCAAGATTCTTTGCCACGCAAGACAATTATAAAGCTGACATCGCAACCAAGGTAAATTATTTATGTATTACGTAGTGTCTGAGATTCTTTTAGCAATGTGTGTGTTTTCAGCACCTAGTAGGTTTTTATGCCATTTCCTTTTTTTTAACTTTTACTGAAAATAAAGGTAAAATTTGAAAAAAAAAAAAAAAGTAAAAATGTAGTCTGTCATATGCTAATACTGTTATGTCTAGTTGAAAGAGAACACAGCACTTAAAACTGTAGAAGTTTCTCACATACCACTAATTCAGGTGCAGCAAGGAAAGTAGTCTGTTACTATGTGCTTTTACGGCATTGTAATCCTTCATAAGTTATGCTTGAGAGCAGCCATAGAAAATTCTAATTAAACATCATTACACTTGGCTCAATTAACACTGTGAGCAAAAACATTGTTTTTATAAGGCCTAAACCTCACAATATATAAATGCTGCATTTTCTTTAAAATTCAAGTAGAAGATAAACTAGGACACTGGTTTTTCTCTTAACTCCAACTTTCCATTGTCTTCAGTCCTCTAAAGTTAAATCTATGTGTGTGTGTATATGTAGTTTCAATATAAGCTTGTCTCTAGAACAGTCATGTAGACATACATACTATTTTTTTTTAAATAGGACTTTTATTCTCTCATTGGAGTACTACATAGGTGTTAATAGATTATCTTAAACTTGGCTGAAATGTTCAAAGAGTCAGGTGCCTAGCTATTTGTTTAACTAAAATCTTCTAACTTTTTCATAATATCCCCTCAGATATCTTCACTTTCTTTGCTGTTTGAGGATAGCTTTAGTGCTTTTGCTTTCCTTGCCTAGGTTAGCTGTTGAAATTTCCCACGTGCCCCTTCCATCCCCTGATATGCCTTTTGTTTGCATCTACTGTTCCACTTATCTCTCTGCATTGTATGCTAAATGAGTTTTCCCCTTTTTAGTGTTTATGCATTTCAGGCATTTGGTTTGTTTTTTTTTTTTTTTCCTCTTCGTTGTACATTAAGTAGATTTACCTGTCAAGCTTTTATGTTTTGAAATTAATGTTAACCTAGCAGCCTTCTGCTGCTGTTCTCCAAACTTGTCTTAACTTACTAAGAAGATAACATTGGTAGATAATTGCTAATTTTAGCTTGTCTATGTACTGTGAAGATATCATACAGTCATATAAGATGTGGTTCATGTTCCAAAGACTCTGTAATCAGAATTGTGTGAGACAGAATAAAGAAAAAAATGTGAGGGAGAAGAGCAGGAGAAAGATTACAAGGGAATATTGATATTGCTGCCTGAAAACCTGTTTTTTGTAATGACTTTCTGTTTGGAAACACTTTCAAAGCAATCCATAAGTGCACACTACTTCATGTTTCCTTTGTTGTTAAAATTTTCAATTGAATATCTCTGTGTTCAGTTATTGTCTTTTATAAAAATGAGCTTAGTCTTTCTAGGCTTCTAACTTTATCTCTGGTTGTAGTCTGAATCTCCACTAATATTACCATTGTGATAAGTAGTATGTAAGCTGAGGCAGCAACCTTTGCTTAAATTTAGTATGTGAATATTATGACTGTGCATTTGAGTTTTCTAGGTAACCAGTAAAGATGTGAAATATTAATTTCAGTAGAATCTTAAACTACAATTGATAAATTTGTCATTAAGGATTACTGTGCTTAAACTTCAGAGTTTGATGCTTCTAAGACAGAAACTGATTTTTCATTTCAAATTTTGAGGCATCAGTAGATTGAAAATACCGATTCTCAGCAAAACTTATTTATTTGGTTATCCTCTATTCATAATAGTCTTTACTGCTCATGTCTATAGCACGAAATCTCTAGGTTTCTTTCTGTTAAGGTGTTCTAGTATACCATTATGTGGGACAGAAATTATGTGTGATAGTCAATGTGACTGGCAAGGTGTTAGTTTCCTTTAATTGGCTGAATATTTACCTTTTTGTAGTTTTGCATTTCCATGTCAAGATTTTTAAAAATAGCTGTATTGTAAATTGATTATTCTTATAAAAGTTTGGTTCATGTCATCTATAAATTTAGAGGAATACTACTGATGGGAAGCTCATAAGATTTTTTTTTTATATACCTGATTAATTACTCAATCGTTTTCCTATTGTTTTCTTATTTTATTGAGTTCATGCTATCCATTTCAAATCTAACCTACTTTTCAACAGCAACGTAGTTGGTAGTATGCTTTTGTCTCTCTCATCCAGCTTTCCTGTTTGATGTTTTTTAGCTAAGTGTTCCCTTCACTGCTTGTGAAGGTTGTAGTCAGTAGTGAAAACTGATCAGACAGACTGTACAGGAGAGCATCTCGATTACATGGAAAAAAAGAAAAGAGGGGAAAAAAATCTCTTTCAGTGGTCATTGTTCTAGTACGAAGTAGCTCCAAATTGTTGTGTAGTTGAGAAGTATCTTTCAAACTGCTTCTAAGTAGGTGCTACTTTTAGTATACTTGGTATCATTCCCTGCCCTCTCGCCACATGTGCACCTCTTCTGTGTAGTGCTCTGTTGCCATCTTTTTATGAATCCATAGTTTTAGAAAAAAAAGTAATGTGTACATTTCAATGAAATAGGTATGTAGAGTATCTTACTGTCACTCTTCCACCTTAGAACAACTAAGTGGTCTTACGATCAGGCTTTTGGGTACTGAAGTTATGGTGTATTTAATTACACTAACCTCCTTTTAATTGACAAATGAAGCTGCATGCTTTTTAAAAAATTGTTGCTTCCAGCCAAAAAACAAAGCTCTCACAAGATAATACCCAACTAGGTATGGAACTACTTTTGTCTTGTTGTATAATTAACAATTATTAGAGTGTGTCTTGGAGACAAAAGCCCATGAGTGTGCTGATAAATTGGATACTGCATCATGCTTCTGTGCGAGCCCTGTCCTTTGATACAGTCCTTGCTTCTTGGGAATAGTCTGGCAGAGGTCATACTTCCCAAATGGCAAAAGACTTGCACTCACTGGACTTGGGGAGGGTGTGGGTTTGAACCTCTTGCCATCCAGTTAAACTGTTGGCTGTTGATGAAGGGTATGACGACAGTGTGAGTAGCATGATTTCCTAGCTATTTCTATCTACAGTGTTTCCTGGAGACAGCATTGCAGGGGAATGCAATACATGACCAAATAACCGAATTGGCTGTGTGTACCAACTTGGATTTTGTAGTAGTATTGTTTGGCACAACATGGTGAACCTAGGAGCGAATGAGACCTAACAGTATCAATCATGCTTGCCCTCCCCCCCACAACCTTCTTTTTTTTCTCACTTCTGAAACTTCATGTACCAGGCTGGGGAGTTTCAGTACTGAGCTCTATTGTGCTCCACAAGCATGGTGTAAGGCATCCCATCTGAACTGAAGATACTGTGATATTGAAAAATTTTTAAAAAATCATTGATTTAGGATTATTTTTAGTGCTAAGCCAACAATACTTATAATTTTCCCACAAATTATTTTTGTCAGCTAATTGCAGAGGAATGGTACAATATCTTCTTATTGGGCTAGTTTAATAGTTTAGCAGACATATTTTCCACTAGTTGAAAGACTCGGGTTGCCTAGGGGATTAATCCTGAGTAGGATACATTGTAATGAATGATTTCTTCAAAGATCTGTCAAAGCAGTGAGCCATTTAGTGACATCCACATTATAAAAGAAAGTTTTGTTTTTCCAAATAGAGGATACAAAATAATCTAGGCTATTATTCTTACTTCAGTATTTATAAGCAGGTTTTGGCAGAATGTTGTAATTAGCAAAGTTTTGGCATAAGTTGTGTTCATCCTGTCAGGTCCAAAATTTGTGATCTTTATTCAGAAAGAAAATTCTGATTTACCTTTAAATTTTGCAGGTTGGTTACCTTTTCAAAAATTCACTGGGCAGGTGTACCTACTGCTTTCTCAACATAGCACTATAATGTCAAAATTAAAGCTATGTTATTAAGTTTAATGTGTGGTAAAGAATAATGTACAAAGGTCAAAAATTCTTGGCAGAGCAGTGTGTATGTTACTATATTTGGTCGGAAGATGACAGCAAGGATAACTTGCCTGAGAAGGAAACTTCGTTGGTGTGATATGCCAAAAGGGAAAGCTGTCCTGATGATGTGAAGCAATTGATTAAAGCTTCACACCAAAGAAACTGTATCTTTCTGAGCTTAGAAGGTGACTGGATTGGGGTAATGTTTTAATATTCTCATTTGGCAACTTTAACTTTCGTGGTGGGTTTTTTGTTGTCTTTTTTTTGACCTTTGTTGCACATGTTGGTACCATCGATCTAGACAGTTGTAGTTACAGGGAGAGAATGCTCTAACAGCATTTGACATTTTAATAATATACATGTTAATTACCTTTAATGTTTGCATGAGTTCTAACGCATATGTATTCCTGGTTATATACTGAAACAATTTTAAACAAAGACAGTTGAAACAAGGGTATTTTCAATTGTCAAGGAGGGGAAAAAATGTTTAAAGACAAGAAAGAATACAGTAACACTTAAAATGAGGCCAAAAATATTTGTGGCAGTTCATACATTGTTAATAAGCACACTTGTTCCTGACAGGAGAAAACAAAAAAAGAAAAAAAAACCAAAACCCCCAAACCAACAGTTTTAGTTTTTTTATTGGATGAAATAGTGTTAGCAATATGCACAACCTTGTTATGTTTTTGCTAAAGTGAAACCTCTGTATTAGTAACTTCAAGGGAGGTGGACAGGATGAATAGTCACTCAGTCAAGCCGTAAGAATTTTCTTCTGTTAAGAAACACTTAATTAGGCACTTGTATTCTCAGCACAGTAGTGGAAGTAGTTCAAAAATTAGAAAACTGTCTGAAATTATATGTGAACAGCTGCACTTTTAGTTTCCAATACCCTGGCTGCTTAGGCTGAATACAGCGTAATGATTTTTTAAAAATTACATTGAAGTGTTAATCTCTGTGTTCAGCTGCTTGATCAATTTACTAGATTTCAGGTGACCTGTAACTGCCATGAACATGTTCTTTTTGTAGTACACTCAAGGTCATTTTGATTAAATCGAACGGGTATTTAAAAAGCATTCTCCCTCTTGATTTTCATGATGGAAGAGCTGTTGCAAAAGCAATGAAATGCTTGGCTGACACTGGGTAACTCAGGTGTGTGAATCCTCAAACATCAGTTAATGTGCACTTGAAATAAATATTTCAGTAAAAATCATTCTAGCAAAAGTGGTGACTTCAAAATGAACAAAACCAAAAGCAGGATACATTCATTCTATTAGCTGTGCAACTACCTTTTTGACCAAAACTGGCAAATTCTGCATTGATAGTGGCTAATGGGAGAGGAAGTCAGGGGTGTGGAAGAGTTCACAGGACCTTGATCTCTTAGTTCTTACTCTTTCTGTAAGGTCACAGCAGTTTTTCAGAGATTCTCATTTTTATTGTGTGAGTTTTCTGCTTCTTGTGTTAATTACACTACATGCAGGCTTCTCTCAGAACTGACTCCCTGCACTGGCAGTTGACATTTCACTAGAAGTTTATCTGGGAACTCTGATAACAAAACAACAAATCAACTAAGGGATGAATGTCTGGTTTGATGTAAGGGATAGCTCTTTAAAACTGAACTGTGGTTCATTTTTTGAGTTATTATGAATTCTTATTATTAAGAAGAAAAAAGCAGCTTTGATTTGCAATTAATTGCACTCCAAAGCTTTCTGTGGAATTAATATTAATTTCTCAAAACTCAGTTTTGACTGTCATGCTTCAGAATTCAAGTTGCTCTAAAAGTGTTTAAATTTCAATCTTCTCGTCATTACTTTTTCAGTACATAAAAACTCTTACAAATCAAACTTTTTTCAGTTTTTGGTCTGTCTTATTGTTGATAAACCAATGATGATCTGTTCTAAACATTTTTGTTTACTGACTGTCTTTGGAATTGCAGTTGCAAAATTAAACCAGTAAATAAGTTGATACAGTTTGTAGCATTTGTAGAATCTTTGCAGTTTCTCAGAACTGCACAAATTAAGGATTTTTGGTTCAATGCACAGCATTTCAACAGGTTCTGTTGGTGTTTGCAGTACCAGTGCAATCAGATTGTGAAGGTGTTTGATGCTTCAGTTGCTATAAAAAATTATAACATTGAAATGAAAAATCCCACAATTAGGTTTTACAAGAAATTTCTTGGTTCCTCTAAAAACATTGTTTATAATGGAAGTGTCATATGAAATGCAGAAAGACTAGATTAACTAAGCATACTTTGGGGGTAGGAGAAAAAACTGGGTTTGTTTTTCAAAAAACAAAAAGTCATCATTATGAAGGAATGTGGTAGTAAAGAACTGAACACAGCTGAGAGATCTGCATTGTATGCTTGTACTTGTTGAAGCTGTTTTGGAAGTAGAATATACACATTTTCAGTATATTAGTATATTTGTGTATTATTTCTTTTTTTTCCAGGCACTGGCCCCTTCAGCCTTTTTACTGGAGTTGCTTTGAGGCAGTACTGTAGTCAGTCTAAGGCTCTCAAGGCACAGACTGAAGTGATATGGCATACCTAAAGTCTTTCTCCTATTCTGAACCAGATTTTTTTTCCCTTCTAAATGCAGATTTATAAAGCCTACACTACAAGAGGAACAAGGAAAGGATTTTAGTGAAGGTACTTCCTGATCCTGAAAAAGTCAGGGGGCTTCAAGCCCATCTTGGACTTCAGAACACCTCACAACTTTGTGGTAAAAGAAAAAATTAAAATAGTGCCTTTGGACTTAATCCTTCTATCCTTAATTGGAGAGCAGCTATGTGCTCCAGATTAGGATATGTGTGCCACTACAATCCATCCAAATCATAGGAAGTATGTGTATCTGGCATATGTAGTAGGTGCGTAACATTTTAAAAGTCTTGTCTTAGGTTGATGTTGGTTTTTTGTGTTCTCAAAACTTATAGTTCTCGCTGTGCTGTTGTCTGTGTTTATCATGAATGCTGTTTTCTTGAGGGTGTTCCATGGTTTGTTTTTGAGAAAGCCACACAAAGGTCCTGTTGCCTGTGAGAGTAGGGGGCTGGAATATGTGCCTATCATCTGCCTGATTCTCTGCCTTTTGCATGAGCAATGGATATTCTAAAGATAAATCTGTAGAGTTTTGAAAAGAGAATTCATAGGAATGTGTGTGTGAGTTCTCTCACCTTTATTTATGAATCTAAAGTTTGACTTTGGGTTTGTCATTAGGAAGGGCATTCCTGGAGTGATTCAGAATTCTGAAATGTCAAGCTAAGATAATGGAACTTTTTTTGAAGCACAGTATCATTGTTTTCAATTATTTGTATGTTAATCAGAACTATCAGCCATTACTGCTTTTAGAAAGAATGTGCAATTCTAACATTATAGCTTTATTTCTAAACTACACATTTAACTTCCTCTTCAAATGCTGTTATAATCATAGCATAATTCTATTTTGTGTTAGTTGAAACTCTGCTGAATTCTTGTGAATTTACTTATTTATTGATAGTATCTCTTTTTTATTTCTTGATGTCATCAGGTTGATTTTGTAATGAAAAGCGGATCTGTGGATAATAGATTCTGTTTCCACCTTTGTTTTTATACCTTATGAAAGCAACACAAATTTATGTTGTGTGCTCGTAGTTTCAAGTTGAGATTAGATTCCTGCTAATTCTCCTGCAGGATTTTTTCATAAACTGGAAAAAATGTCTTATTTAGGAAGAGACAAAAGTCCTAATATTTGTTCATTTATGATAATATTTTATTGTATATCTTCAAGATTAATATTCTACTCTATAATAAACAGTTCAATTTGATTATAAGAGTTGCTGCTTAGATGTAAATTATTGGTGGTTT
>JAVJGG010000074.1:23528191-23541418 GCA_035590195.1 Aviceda cuculoides | reverse complement strand
TTTGGAGGTTGGGGGGGCGAGTTTGTTGGTGGGGTTTTTTTTTGTTTTGTTATATCTGTGACAGTATTGGCAGTCCCAAATTAGGATTCTTAAGTTTACAAGAAGCTTAGCTGGATGTGAAGCAGAGGACCATATTAGCATTATTTATCTTATCCAGTTAAGTAAGCTACACAATCTCCTTAGACTTCATCCAGTCAATGAAAAGCCCCTTGGGAAGGTGTCAGAATCTCTTTTTGGGGAGAACTTGCTTTTTTCTGACTATATAAAGAAGAACTGTTTGCTTAACTTGAATTTTTATTAAACCACCCATATTCCCACTGCCCCAAATTTCATGTTTCCATCTGACAGTGTGTCTGAGACTGCAATTCTTTAATCATAAGGTTTTCCTCACAAAGGACTTTTCTATTTAATTAAAAGTTTAGGATTGTATAGTTTGAGCACTAATGGTTTCAGTATCTACTGTATCTCAGAACAGGTATACATTAAAGTTGTAGCAATTATTGAAACTAGGTGTTTTAATATAATTAGGTGTGTTGATGCAGTTTAAAGCACGCTTTGACTGTAGTTTCATTTGGTACTCTGAGCTTAAGTTAGTATAGCTTTTTGTGAAAGTTCATTCTCATAACTTGCAGATTAAATTAAAAAAACCCACCTCTAATAACCCAAACAGGAATATTGAAGTAGATCAGATCCCCTGTCTTTAAAACTGGAAAGTGAAAAAGCAGACTTGGCATCATGTTTTAATTCCATACTTCAATTTAATTTCTAGCTAGTTTCCTGTAAATGCATTTTTGCCAGTGCTACCTTCACTCAGTTAATAGACAGACTTGCTGGTTGCCTGGCTATTACTTCATTGATAAATGTAGGATATAACATATTATTCAGCTTACATCCTCAGGTATCCATCTGAGCAGGGTGGAGGTTTTTGTGCAAAGTGAGACCAAAACCAAGCAAGAAATTCTTTAGTTCAGATCATAAAACCACAAATTGTTTTCTGTTTGTATCAATTGTGCTAATAGAGTAGAATGTAAAAAGTTTATAAAATTTGAAGTCATACTGGGAACAAACACCCTGTATAGGATTAGAATTTAAAACCGTCTTAGTAAACTGGAGCCAATATTTCATAGTCAAAGAATGAAATGAAGTAGGCAAGTGGAAGTATTACACACCATATGGAAAAATAATGTGGGGACTAACCAAATAGACATTAGTGGAACAGAAAAAGACTAGGCATTACAGAAGATCAGATTGAGAGTTACTTGTATGGTATCAAAGGCAGTTTTGCTTTTGGATGATTTAAATGGAAATGTTCTGTGTAAAATACAGCTGAAATAGCATGCTATACTCAGAGCGATGAAGGCGTCATCAAAAATATGGTATCTAGAAAACAGACTTTGAGAGATGATGCTTTGAGAAGGCTTAACAAGAAAACAAGAATACTAAGTTGAAGAAACCAACCAAAGAGATGTTGAAAGAGTATCATCTGTTTAGTTTGAAAAGGCTGATAATGAGCAATATAAATCTGTCAGTAAATACAGGTTTGTTACTAAGAGAATCAGTTGTTTTATACTTGCAGTGGAAAAAAGGAAGGTATAATTGGAAGAAATGTTTAATGTAAAGTAATTAAATTTACTTGTATATTAGCAAAATGGGTGCTAGAGCTGCAGAACAGTATACAGTTTTGGATGTTTCAAGAATAGTGATTGCAGCATTTGTCAAAGGTTGTCCTACTGAATTCTCATTCTGCTTAAGAGGTCAAACAAGAAGCTTAAGAAGCAACCTTCGAGACCACTGGGGTTTTTATTAATATCTAGATTTGCCTTTTGTATCTTGAATTCAGTCTTGAAAGTCATACGAAAACAGCATATTTTGTCGTACCCAGCATGGCCTAAGGTTAAAGGCTAGTCTGTTTTGAACGTACTATCTTTTATTTGACCGACTGGAGTAAACAGGAAAAGCAGACTGGTTTAAGGCATACTAGACCTTCCATTAACCTGAAATTTTACCTGATGTTTGTGTGAGAACTAGTTGCTCCAGTGAGAGAACAGCTCTGCTTACAACTGCTGTCCGTAATGCACAAGCACAACAATTTGTGCTCAGTTTGTCATACACGCAAAAAGATTTCCTGTTTAGGATAAAAAGTTGGGTTTTTTTTTTCATCTGACGAATGTTATTTTGGCACTTGGCAGGTCTGCTATAAAAGAAAGAGTGTTTCTGTATTGCTTTTGATGAAATAGCTGAGTGCTGGGTATTTTAACTGTTTTACACATTAAGTGTCTGCAGAGTAATACATTTATTTTATTTTACTTTTTTTTTACTGTTAGTAGGTAGGTTTCTGATGAGGTGAGAAGTGTTGAGTAGAGTTGTAACTACCTACATTAGTAGCAACAGATCAGTTCTCTATGGGAATGCAAAGGTCAAGATATTTCCTAATACTGGAGAATTCTGGATTTTCCCTCTGCTGCCCCTCCCTATATATATAGCCTATATAGTATATGTATGTGTATGTATCCAGTTACATTTATAAAGGAAATATCTTAACTTCATAATATCATATTTCTGTAAACTATATGGTATGGTTGCCATGGAAGTGTATTTTCCCATCTAGAAAAAAAACCCAACCAAACAATGCTGATGCAGAATTATTCCATCTTACGAGTATTACTGGGTTTGTTTCCTTTCTGAATATGAACTAGGAAGGAAATTTTCAGATTATTGGACAAGTATCCATGCATATCTCTTAAAAAATGCATTAAATAATTCCTCAGGAACTTACGGACTTTTTAATTCAACTGGCAAATTGATTTCCACATTCTTTGATTCATTATATTTTGATAGGGTTTGCCACTATTAAAAGTTGTTAAAAGAAAGTTGTGAGTCAAATGTCATTGATACTAGCTCAAGATACACAGGGGCTTAGAGTTCGGTGTTTTGAATAACATGTATTAGAAAAAGTATAATTTGGATGAAATCAGGAGAACATTTCAGAAATAAATATTCATGTGGCAGAGGGGAAAATGAGGATGGTTTTAAGAAAATACCTGCAGAGGTGAATTTTCTTTAAAACAAGCATGAATCAGGCTTGAATACCTTCAAAAACTGGATCGGTCACATGATTTTCATGCATGAGATTTTGAATCACTTTGTCCAAAACTTTCTCTGTTACCTAAATTTCTTGCTAAATAAATTTTGAATAGGACTGAAAGGTATCTTGAAATGTTGTGAAATATATAGTTTCTAAAGCTCAATTTAGTGACTGATAGAAGAATTGTAGAAAAAAGCATTAATCTGCTGTCAAGGACAGTGTCATGAACATAAGCCTGCACAGTTGGCTTTTGATAGTCTTGTTCCTAAAGGAATATTAAGAACATGGATTGAGATATTAGAAAGTGTCTAATTTTTGTAGAACCAGAGGAATTTCATGACAGATGATTTCAGATGATATCCTGAACCCCTTTTTTAAAAAAAAAAAAAAAAAAGTTGCTTGAAGGACACTTCAAGTTGTATATATGGCATTTATATGGCATTTTCAGAACAATTATTTTGTAGACTCTTTCCATCTTTAGTAATTCATAGCAGAAATGCATGCAAGCTTGGCCAGATACGGAAAAAAAAGTGGGTGAGGGGACCTCTACTTAAAATGTTAATTTAATCATACTTCTGACAAGGAGGCCTTGGTTCTTATGTCAGAGACCATAAGAGCTTTGAATAGAACTAAGTGACTTGATAATAACTTCTTTTTTTTTTTTAACCTAGTGTTTTGAGTAAATATTCAGCAGGGTTTTTCTTCTTAAGAAAAGTAAATTGTTATCATTAGTTGTTGTTTAAAGTTTTTTCCCATGGCCCTCTAAAAGCAAGGAGAGAGCTTTTTAAATAACATGAGAGTAATTTTTGCGGTCCAGTCATTTTTAGTTTTATTCTGTATTAAAAAATTGAGTAAAATATTATTTTACATGTTTTCTTGGGCTTCAATGCAAGAATCATGGAAGTCTTCTTCAGGGGAGGTTGTACATGTTGGCAATGTACAGATAAATGTCTGTTTTAAGTAGACGGTCTTGGTTCTCTTTGTTCCATTTACCACCATGCCCAAAGCCATGGACCACCCTGGGCCTGTCTAATGTCAATTTGTGGAAGTTTTTAGGATTCTCGGTCTCTGTGGGCTTTTTTTTTTTTTTTTTTTTTTTTTGTAAAGCTTCCAACATATGGCTGAAGTCACATAATTTTTTTTTTTTTTTTTTTTTTTTACAGTGTTTTTGGCAGCTACCATGGCAAGTGGTGCTTTATGCAGTTTAAATACTAATCCCCGGGTTGTTTCCACCTCATACACACTAGTGTTTACTAATTAAACAATGTTATTATCTGCTGACTCTTTTCACATCTTTCAAAGTAATTTTTTCTTACATATTTTCAGATATGGAGCAGTTTTGAGTCTCTCCTGGCCTCCCATTTGATGTCTGGAGAGTTTTTATCCTTTTATCGTCCTGGTGAGATGACTTTGTTTAGAGAATTTCAGTTTTGGTTAGAATTCTAAAATCTTAGTCCATCAAAGTCCATCAGCTGCCAAGTTCTCAGAATAACTTTCTCTTTGAATTCTGGTTTCTAAGCCACCAGTCCTTCCGGTGATTTTTAACATATGTAGAGTTACTTCAATTCCTCATCTTTAGGGCTTAAAGCATATTAATGTGTATTCATGATTTTTCCCTCCCTTCCACTATCCCCACCCCTTTGACATTTCAGGAGAACTTGCATGCTTCTGTTTGTTCTTTTTGGTTCTTCAGTAGAAGACAGTTGATACAGAGTATCATTTGGCTTCCTGGCTTGTAGCTTTTCTCAATTTTGGATGCACTATAGTAGTGTTGCTTTTTTTGTCACTTAGCTGTTTTTTAGCTTAGTCTCTGTAATAAAAGAGGGAAAGAAACTAACCAGCTTTGAAGGTGCTGTTCATGGAACTTTGCATTGAAATTGTGCGTATGTGCTGGGAGAACTGGTTCAGATTAGTTATAATGGGAAGTGCTCCAATCTGTCTGTGAAGGTTTGTCAGATTCTGGTAAAATTGATCAGTCTGAGCTAGAGTGCCTCAAGGAATTGCTTCTCAAAGCAAACTTGAATAAGGGTCCTCCACCGCGCAATGAAAGCTGTTGTCCTAAGCTGTTGTGGGTCCAAATGTCTTGAAGAGGTGGTCTTCTAAATAATCCTGTCACTGATGGTCCTCTGACGTTTACTAGTAATGAGTTCTGGTTTCTCACATTAGTTCCATGCATCGCTTGTGAAGGCAGCATTGAATAAACTTTAAAAGGAAATGGTAACTGTGTTGCAGATGTTACCTGTAAACGTGTGTGTATCGATATATATGTATGCCCATATGTTCATGCACATCAGTGAAACAAAAAGAACAGTGGTCTGAAATACTGTAGCTTTTCAGTTTAAGAAACAAAATTTGCAATAGCATTCTCCTAGGAGATGAAGATTAAAGCTGTTAGAGATCTGAATTGGCTTTATTGACATTTTGCCTGTGAATGTAGCTACACTGGTTTATGTGTTTTCTTGATAATTTAATAGAGAAAGCAATTGAAATAAGAATAAGGGGTTGGGTTTTTTTCAGCTCCAGCTGAAAATGTTTCACAGCAAGTTAAATCTTTACTACAGAAAAAACTAGCCCAAATACTCTTTGATGCTTGAATATACATGCTTAGTAGAAGGGTTTATTAATGGCATATGGTAGGTTATACACGGAAAATGATCATGCTTGTATGATAAAAGGTACTTGTTCTGGGTTTCAGAGACCCAAAAAAGTATGGGGTAAAAAAAGTCAAGGTATATCTTTCCAAAAGTGTCTGAAAAGCAGGTGGCAGGATTTGCTTTTCTGAAATGGCAAATATTTGCATGTTAGACATGTGTCCAATTTAGGATTAAGAGCTGAAATCTGCACCTGTTTCTCATTTCTTGAGGGGCTGAGAGCAGTTTACTCCTGCTCCCAGTGCACAGATGGAATATATGGTCTCTGTGTTGAGTAAATTGGCCATGGTTTTATGTGTAGAAAGTTACATGATTTCTTTTTGTTTCATAAATGAAAGAAATTATGGCCGGCATTTGTCCATAACGGTGTTTCTAAAGTAAAATATTTTGGGTAAAACTTTTCATCTGAATTTTACCAGCAGACATTAAAACCCCTCCCCCTTTATTTGGATGAAAGATATGAGGTTTTGCAGTTTTCATGGTGCTGTTCCCAAAGACCAGTGATCGGAATAGTGAAAGGAGAGTATTGCTTGCTGCTTCTGAAAGACAGTAATATTCATGTTTTTGCCTTGAAATCTGGAATAGAAAACCTTTAAATATTGTAAAGTTGCTTTTCTGTGTAATGTAACCACAATACATTAAGCAGTTGTACTGTATATCTGTGGATGACATTCTTTGTAATGATACAGCTTAAGTGAAGTACAGCTCTCTTGTTTCATGTAGAATTTAACTTAGTTACAGTGGGAAGTTATTTAAGGGTGGGAGTTGAATGGTACTTCAGAAGTAATGTGATTTAATTACATTAGTAGTGCTTTTGTGTATGCACAAGAATTATATCTTACCAAGTATAAATACTTTAGTCCTGCTGAAATAAAATTCGAGAACAAAATACAAGCATCTAGGCAAAATTCCTCTATTTCAACTGCTGAAAATCTGCCCTGTCATTACTAGCTTCATCTGACTGCATTATTACTCTACATACACATAATGCACTTATAATACATGGCTTCAAGAAGTTATAAAACATATGTACCTTGGTACAACAAGAGCTTTGTTATATCCGAATATAAAAAAAAAAATATAGTCTGAAATATAATGATAATATGGCAGTTCCTAAGGTTTTTTGTCATGGGTATATTTCTCATGTGACTAATTATAAAGTTATGAAACGTGTTTATATCAATGGGAGGGCAAACAAAGTTTTTGGAAATATTTTTGCATTACTATGTTCTTTGTTTGGCAGATAATTTAAATTTAATGAGGATGTATAGCACTACTAGGAATGAATTGTATGCATAAAATAGCATTTTACTTGGAGGCATAAGAACTGAAGAATTCCACTGTGTAGAAAGAATAAATAAAAGATTTTTGTAATGTTCTGTTGATGGATAAGAATGATTTATTCTGAGCTTTGGTGTTGGATCATCTCTTAGATCTGTATTGTTTCTGACACAGTTCTTACACTCTTCTTTCACAGTATATGAGAGGTTCTTAAAAAAGTATTTCAGTAATTTTTTTTTTTTCTTTCCTACTTTGTAAGGGCTCTAGACTGAAAGCAGTGTTGGTTTCGGTTCCACAACTGTTATAAAAAAAGTTACATTAACATTTAAATTAAAATCTTATCTGAAAAGAAGACATGTTCGGTTAAGCAGAAGTGTAAAATGACCTACCCTAGTCTGCGGGAGGCTCTCACAAAGTCTTGCACAAGTTCTTAAAGACTCAGAAAGCTGGCCAAGAATATGGTTATCTATTATGTTGTCTAGTAGTCTAGGAGTCTTCAACATGAAACAGGGCAAAAAAGAGCATTCCAAAGTGCTTTTGGTTGTGCTAGAAGGCAACTGACTGCAGTTAGATGCACAAATGTGCAAGGAAAATAGTTGTTATGCACAGAAGTCATGATTTAACAATACTTCAGCACAGGAATCTTCATCTAACGAGTTAAAAAGAAAATAATTTTTATGGGAATCTCATTCTATGTATGGCAAGTAATCCAAAGGTTCTTGACAGAAACAGCTAATATAGCCTCTGATTGTAGTTTATTCAACTAATGAGAAGTTGTAGTTGACCTTTCCTAGTGATTGTGAGGTAACAGGGTAGCAGTGAAGGGCTGTGAAATTGAAGATGAACAGCCTAAGCTTGACACAGGAAAAAAGAGAGACCCAATTAAAAGACAAGGGAAAAAGGGTAGCCTGGGTAGTGTTCGTAAGGATTCTGAGTATCGTTAGAGCAACATGTCATTTGTTAAAATTAGAGCAGTGTTGCAAAAAAATTAAAGGGCAGGATGGAAAGTGAGTAGGTGAGATTTTTCAGCAGTATGGAGAAGAATAAAGAATTTTCCTTGTGTGTCTGTGTTGCGTTGATAGTTTACTGGTGGATTAACTTAGTCTCTCTGTCTTTACACTGAAATTGTGGAGAAGTCCTCACTCTCAGAATAAGGAGGAATTAAATTTGTACTTCCTTACTAACTCTAAGCAGTTTACTGCTGCCTCTCAGCCCTGAAATTTTGCTCTTTCATTATTTCCAAAGTATCATCTTGGCAGTTTTATCCACTGCCTGCCAGACTTCATGGTGCCAGGGAGACCTCATTCTCCTCTGACATGTGTGTAGAGGAAGGCTACCCTCAGTCTGTTCAGAGCTGATGTTGGAAAAGAGAAAAGATTAAAGGGTTTAGCTATGTAAGTAACTTGTTAGCAGGACCTTAGTTGTACTATAATGCTAGGCTAGTGACTAATGGAGCACAGAGCATCTAAATCTTTGGGTAAGGAACCTGGAAGACTTACAGTCAGAATGTGAGGTTATGGAAGAAGGTTCAAGCTACGGGTGATGTTTAAGTTAAAGACCTGAGTAACAGAATGAAATTTCTAGTTTGGGTGGAAGGATACAATTCTAGATGAAGTGGTTTGATCTGTGAAGGTGGTAGTTGAATGTGAAGGTTAAGATGTGAAAGGAAAAGAAAGAAAACCACTGACAAAACCCTAAGGAATCTGCATGGAAAATGGAGCAGAGAATGAGGAGAGTCTGCTTAGAAGAAATGCTGAAGGGGTGATTTGATAAGAAGTGTCTATCATGGAAACTGATGAAAGATAAGGTTTTATGAAGAAGTAAACTCTGTTTTACAGTGCAAAGGGTCAAGGAGGTTGAAGATAGAATATTGGTTCCGCTGTGTGTCTAAGAAGTTATTAGAAATTTTGGCAAGAACATTTTTCATTGTTAAAGACAATTTTTTTAAAAGGATGAAATGAACAGAGGGTAACTTCAGGGAACAGTTGTAAATAGTGCATTCTTTGAACTTGACAATGAAAAGACAAGTACAATGTTAGTCCTACAGACGCATGAGGCACAAATGTTCTAGTATAATTTTTTTTTCTATACCTTACGAATGAATATACAAACCTTTAATTAAAAAAAAATGTGATAATGAAGTTGCTCTATTCAGTTTCAGGGCTGATTCTTTTGGTTAGTAACATAATCTGTGTTCAAATGGAAGAACAGGCATAAGATTACGTAAAAATTAGTTATTCCATATGTACCTAATAAAAAGATTTCATTGTATATGCAGACAGTTGCCATAGTGAATTTTGGTAAATTATAATTTAAATAATTTTGAACTTTCCCTTATAGTAGAGAAAAACTAGTTGCTTTAAAGAATATATACCAGATATGTGTATGCACAGCAGGTTTTGTTCATTACTTTATTGTTTCTAAATTATGTTTAAGCGAAAGCAACTGTAGATAAGAGTTTAATAGTTCAGCCTGAAAAACACATTTAAAATGCCCTTAAATATCTCGATTGTGCCTGCAACTGTTAATAGCAATTCTTTAGTAGTTAAGATGAGAAATTGGTGTATTTTTACTGTAAGGTATTTTCAAAGTTGCTTGGAAAAACAATAGCATTAAGAAAAGAAGATCTGCCAAGAATTGATGTTAAATATCCATTGTTTCCTGGCTATGTTTTGCACATTTATTTGTTGTGGCATGTACCTGTTGTTCTAACATTGTTTTAATACTCTGTATGTAAAATTCATGTGCAATAATATTAAACTCGAAGGAGGAAGCTTGTTTGCCAAAAGATAATTTGGCAAATATGTTTTTGCAGGTACCTTTTGATATATAATCCTATGGAACAAGAGCGATTTTCAGTGGTTTCAGTCAATGTCGATTCACCCAGAGTTAAATTATTATCTCCTTTGGGAAAACCTGTTGTTATCCAGATTAGTGCTGTTTGGGATGGAGCAACTACAGTATCACATGAAGCATATCAGGTATGCTATTTTAAGTAAAAAGCATTAAAGTATTTTTTGGGGGTAGATATTGTAGCTTCCCAGTTGAAGAAAATGGAAAGCATACTTGAAATATTGGCAATACTGTATTTGCAAATAATGCCATTAATTCAGTCATTTTTTGAAAAAGAAGAAACATGTATTTAGTGTAAATGTTTCTTAAACTGATAAGTTATTAAACTTTTGTGATATGTTGTATTACATTTAAAGGGTCAGTTTCAGCTGCATGAACAGAAAATACTGGATGTGTGTCTTCTCCCTCAACTTTCTAAAGCTGTTTTTTCCTTCAAGTGGTAGTCACTACAGTCTGTCTGTGCTCAAGCACTGCAGCTAGAAGGTTTTTTAAGTGCAATGGCTTAAGCAGTTAGATTCTGATTTTTATTTTTTTTGTCTTCCAGATACAGAGGCTGGATAGTAATCTCCATTACTCTTGTACTCAAGCTAGACAGATGACTTTGAGTCCACCTCTTAGTTTTGGTTTTAAACAAAGTTTCTGAGAATTTTTGAATCATATATCATTATAGAAGATTGTCCTCAATGATGACGCATCAGAAACTGTATTTTTTTAAGTTCTTACTGATATAATAGTATTGTATTACTTCCAGGCTTACTTTCTTAGCCTGATTCCTTTTGACTAGGGAGCCAAGTTGAACTTGTTTCAGGATAATATTCCTGTGAAGATAATTTAATAAGTGTGTCTCAGTTGTCCTCCAGAGGGATAATTATTGATAATTGTTGTGGGTTAAACTGGGTAAGCAGCTCAGCCTCACACAGCCACTCACTCATTGCCCCCAGTGGTATGGGGGAGGAAATTGGAAGTGTAACAGTGAGAAAACTTGTGGGTTGAGATGAAGACAGTTTAATAGGTAAAGCAAAGGCTGCACATGTGAGCAAAGCAAAACAAGGAATTCATTCCCCACTTCCCATGGGCAGGCAGGTGTTCAGCCATCTCCAGGAAAGCAGGGCTTCATCATGCGTGATGGTTACTTGGGAAGACAAATGCCATCACTCCAAACATCCCCCCTTCCTTCTTTTCCCAGCTTTATATGCTGAGCATGACATCATATGGTCTGGAATACCCCTCTGGTCAGTTGGGGTCAGCTGTCCCGGCTGTCCCCCCTCGCAACTCCTTGTGCCCCCCCAGCCTGCTCGCTGGTAGGGTGAGGAGCATAAAAGGCCTTGATGCTGTGTAAGCACTGCTCACCAATAACGAAAACATCTTGGCATTACCAACACTGTTTTCAGCACAAATCCAAAACACAGCCCCATACTAGCTCCTGTGAAGAAAATTAACTCTATCCCAGCCAAAAGCAGCACACATGGCTAGTGCTACTCCCAGGGCTGACCTCCCCTGTTCAGTGCTCCCGCTGTGCTGGCACGCAGCAGGGGCATGAGCTTCGCCAGGATCTGCCAAACCTGCTGACCGAGGCTCCCTCCCTTTGGAGGTGCAGACGTGCCTGCAAGAAAAACCCCAACCTGTGTCCAAGCAGAGGCGTGGCTGGCTGTGCCGCAGGGCTGATGCCATCTGCCTTGGCTGCCAGCCCCAGGGTTAATTAGAGCCTGTGACACAGCCGGGATGGTCTCCTCCCCATTACACCACCTCTCCTCATGCTCACCTCCCTCATCGGGCGTCTAAGCTTCTTTTGCAACACCCTGCATCCCACAGCAGTGCTGGGGATGGACCTGCTCCTCCCCTGCTAAGGGCTGAATTCCCCTTTGTGTCTTGCAGGTGACCCAGCTGCTGCCTCCTACCTGGTGCAGGCCTTGTGGAAATTGAATCGAAAGCAGGAGGCGGCTGCTCACTGGCAGAAGTTGTCCCAGAGCCCCCCTGGGGAGGATGGGCAGCAGGAGGGGCAGAGAAGGTGTGTAGGGGGATGGGTGGGATCTCAGCTGGCCACACAAGGGAGCTCCAGCAGCACAGACTGTGTTTCAAGCTGTGTGGACAGTTTAGCTCAGCTCCTGCTAGCCTGCACCCGCAGCTCAGATACATCTAAGGAGCTTCCCCCCACCTCTGCTCTGAGAGACCACAGGCTGTGGCTCTACAGGGACTCCCCATGACACAAAAAGAGCTGACACGGAGCCAAATGGGAGGGCAGAGGCCAGGGGCAGAGCCAGGGGCTCCACAGAGCACATGGGGAGTGAACTTCAGAACTAGTCAGACCAGGGCAAGAGAATGCCGCAGTCCTGGCTGCTACAATGCTCCCTTCTCTTTCAGGTCCTTCCCTTTGTACCTGGTTTCATGTCTGAAGCAGGCGATGTTCCCCCACAGTGAATCTCTTGCCAGAAGCATACAGGATTACCTCACAACGACAAGCTGGGACCCCTCGAGCTAACCCAGTCAGTCTCCCCGCACTGGGCTGGCACGAGGCCCTTAAGGACCCCCTCCAAGACTCAGAATTGCTCTTGGATAAAGCTGGATTCCCAAATGACTGAAACAGAATAGACCTCCTTTTCTAATAAAAGCCTCAGCTCTATATAGTTTAAGTTTTTCTGTCCCCTTTTTCCAGAGCAAACCTGTGCAGTCACAGCCTTGACACTGCCTGGAGCTGCTGTGAGCTGACGGGCTGTGCCCTGGGTGTGTGGGAGAGCAAGGGCAGAGATATCATCATCCTCTGTGCCTCCAGGGAGCTGGCGGCAGAGCCAGATGGTCTCACAAAGCAAAGGTGTACCAGATCGCCTGTCCTACCCGTGCTTTGCATGCTGGCTGTTTACTCGGTCAGTGTAGTTTGAGTGGTTTTGGGTGAAGCACGCAGCTCTGAGGTCTGATGTCCACTGTGCTGCGCTAGCAAGGGACGGCGGCAGGGTCAAGACCTGTGTCTGTGTGTCCCTGGGCCTGCATGGCTCTGGGCCCTTCTACCGCAGGCAGCAGGGGTGAAGGGACACGTGCTCCTGCCCACTGTTTGGTGCAGCTAATTTGGGGTGAGGAACGTCCCACGGCCACAAAAGCTGAGCCTTTGGCAAGGCTTGCCTCCCATGAGAGGGAAGAAATGGTCGTGATTCAAAGAAACTAACTCAATAGTTGGATTAACTATTAAGTAGGTATTCTTTATTGGCAGCGCTGGATGCACAGGGGATCATTCCGCCTATCGTGCATACCGTCAGGTCTAGTTGTGCAGGTTAAATACATGTTTTACATACATATTCACTAGATTTCCGAGAAATGTTATACATATTCATTAGTTTTCCAGGAAACTATTAGCATATGCAAATG
>JAVJGG010000074.1:23500195-23519393 GCA_035590195.1 Aviceda cuculoides | reverse complement strand
CCCGGGGGGGGGGGGGGGGGGGGGGGGGGGGCAGGGAAGTAAGTGAGCGGCTGCATGGTGTTTAAACCACAACAACGTTTTGTCTGTATGTATGTAATCTTGATATCCTCTCTTCCTCAAGATACATTTGATCTTTGGTTTCCCTGCTTGAGACGAAAGAGCATGCTTGGTCCTTTTTATGACTTTGTTACATACAGGAGGAAGACAGCCACCCTCTAAGCTTTCTGCTTAGATCCCTCTGAATAACATGCTTTTCAAGTATTTTGTTGGTGTTTTTTTTGAGTAAAGTCTTTATTTATTGCTGTTGCCCTATAGTAGTAGTTGCATGTGTTGTATTTTAATTTTTGGCTTTGTACATGCTTAATATTTAACCCATTTTTACCTTTGTAGCCATCCATGTATTTCTCTACAATTTATACAGTTCAGTTTGGAATCAACTGTTTTAAAAAAAGTCATTGTTTGCTTAGCTGAGACTCAAAATACTGTGACTACATGGAAAAATAATTTTCTTCAACTCTGGTTTGACTATGGATATGAGAAATTTCTGCTAGTCTTTGAATGACATTAGTAAGAAGCCAGTGTCCCTCTTGAGGTTTCATAATGATCCCCAGCTCCACCCTGCATTCCAGGGGGCTCCTCTGGCAACTGTAGCTGCTTTTGATGAAGAAAAAGCTTCCTCTTTAAAAAGGATACGCGAACTGACCCACAAGACAGTGTAGAGGCAGCTTTCCTCATGCAGTGTGTACCAATGATATAGTAAACTGTGAGCAAACAAAACAGGCAGTTAAACAGTCTGCCACAGATTGTGAAACTACAGTATTTGATTACTGGTTAGGAAGTATAATTTTGCAGCAAAAAAGCTCAATCCAGATGTTTGCAATATTAATAATAACTGTGTTTGTCTGTCGGCCTTGTATCCGTTAATCCTCATAAAATACCTGTGAGATATGTAATGAGGGTTATCCTAATTTTAGCTAACAGAAAAATGAGACTCTGAAGAGAAGTTGCTGAATTTCAGATTAGATGTCATTTATTAATTCCCAGTTTTTAGACTAGACTTAGATATAGAACAGTTTGAAAAAATTATAAGACTATTTAATATTTATTAAATACTTTGATTTATTGACACTACTTTTGTGCAAAACTTTTAAAACAATTATTCTAACTTTCAGTTTTCT
This sequence comes from Aviceda cuculoides, assembly GCA_035590195.1. Taxonomy (NCBI): domain Eukaryota; kingdom Metazoa; phylum Chordata; class Aves; order Accipitriformes; family Accipitridae; genus Aviceda; species Aviceda cuculoides. Next base: position 23,518,215 of record JAVJGG010000074.1, on the reverse strand, counting down.
TCTTGTAGCCTTATATTTTTACAGATCCACCTACCATACGAGTTGCCCATGGAATGATTTTCTCAGAAGTTGTATGTTTTTTCCACCATGTGACACATACCATGCGACTGTATAAAGTCCAGGGTAAGAGCTGTGAAACTCAGTCTCTCTCAGCAGTTATTTTTCATCACTACAGTCTTGGATCCTACCTGTCTTTTTAATGTTTAAATGCACTTCTGAACTAGTGCAGAATTTGTCAGACGAAAGTCTTTCCTTGATCCAGTGCACCATGATCCTTTTCTGAGCATCATGCTAGTCATTAAGCTGGCATGCTTAAACTCAATAGATTTGTTGGATATACCTGTCAGTATTAGGAAATTTTATAGTATAAATTACCTACAAGGGTGTCCTGAACTTTACTGGGTCATCTGAATTCTGCAGGTAGCTGTAAATTATGAAAATAAGAAAAAAAATTTTTAGAAATATCTTGGAGATGATGTGAAAACAGTTTCTTTCATAGCTTCAAACTTACTGATGGAGGTACAACAGTATGTTCTCTAAAGTCACAAAGAATGTAACGTTCTTGTTAGTGGCATTAGTAGTGAAGCCTGGTTTACTCCACAACTGTAGCCATGCTTTAGTTACCTTTGAGCCTTCTCTATATGTCCTTCATCTGCTTGGAAGAGCTTGTGACAGAATCAGCTATGTTTGTTGAGGCACTAGCACTGAACACCGGCTTATTGACTCTTAGAACATAACTTCATATCAGTTTTGCTTGCTTTTCCTTCAGTAAGGCTTTCATTTTTTGATTCTCTACTGTTCAACTACTGACTTGCAAGAAAATTCTAGGAAAACAGTAACTTTGGAAACTCTGCACACTTCCAAACTTGATGATTAAATTGGCCAGTGAAAAATGTAAAAGAGGGAGGAAATAATGGTACAATTGTATAAACTTACTTTCAAGTGTATGTTTTTGTAATTAAAGTAGGAAACATACATTTTCAGTTGTTCACCTATTTGGATTTACTCTACTGGAATTTTTCTGAAATACAGAAGCATTGGCTGATATTTTCAACACTTGAGGGAACTTAAACATGTTTTGTGTTAGCATTACTTTTACTATAGGTGTCAAAATTGTGTGGTTTTAAAAATCTTATTTATCATATTTAATTATTTTTCTAAACACTTTCAGAAGCAAATAATGGAGCTGTAAGTACTTCAAAAGTCTCCCTTGCTCTTTCTCTTATTCCTTTTAGGTTTCAGAAATAGTAATGCCAGCAATACCTGCTTTACAGTTGCACAGAACTGATCTGTTTGGTTTTGGGGGTTTTTTTTAGTTGTAATATATTTCTCTTCATAACTAAAATTGATTCAGATGCCTCATGTTCTATGACTTAAGTGTATACTTTGAAGTTGCTATAGTTTACCCATATGCCATATACTAGTCAGAGTTCAGTTGTCAGCTGATCTCATAAAGTAATTCTAGATCCAACTCTAAATCACATTCCTTATGAATGCAAACCACGATGTTGTATAGTAGGTTGCTGTTGAAGACCCTGAGGAAACATGTTTTTATTCAAGATTATATTTTTTGGTTTTATGTGACCAATATGTAAAATGGACTTAGATGAAAAAAAGGTACCTTGAGGTCAAGATGTACTAGGTTGCCAAAAATGTGAAACAAAAGTTACTTTGCTGTGTGGGTTTCAGTAAACTTCTTAGCAAGGAGGGAACTTATATAAGGAGACTGTTTATTGTCGTGAAGGGGAGGGAAAAGCTTGAAAAAAGCCTGAAAAGTCTCTATTTTGGTTAGGGTGAGGTTGTTTGGTTTTTTTAAATGGATTTCTTTGTATACTGCCTTTTCTTTAATTTGTTAGTAACTGCCTACCAGAAGTAAAGTACTTCCATTACATTTTTCACAAAAAATGAGTTGTCACTGAAAATCACTTGCTTGCCAATTCCTAACACTTAAGTTTATTCATTTTGAGTGCACTCTCTAGAGTTTTTTTGTCTTTTGCTTTTTTTGACAATGTTTAATTCATCACACTATTTCAATACTTACACCATTACGTATCCAGTCACCATGGTGAAGTCCTGTACCACATTCCTAGCTTTTACAAGGAAAAATGATGCAATTAGTTTATATATTTTCTCTGATTACTTTTATTATGTGTTTTTGTTTTAATTTCTTCATATGAAATGGCCTTTGTCAAAGTTTAAAAATTTATGACTTGCATCATTGTTTTGCTGAGGTCTGTTTTCTGGGCTTTGTAAGGGAAGTTATTTATATAGCTTTACTTCAATTAAAAGAGGGTATCTTGAAGTCTTACTAGATATATACAGTAACAAAGCATGTGGAAAGAAATAAATATAAGTATGTGTATACATACATTTTCTTCTTAAATAAAGACCTGATACTCCTATTGTAACCTACCTGCTTGCCAGGGGGGTGGAAAGCCTGATTGTGTGGCTAATCCAACTGTTGGACAGTACTTCCAAGTCCTACAGCTTCTTCATCAATTTTTTGTTAAACACTGCTTTTTCCACTTTTGGCTTTAGAATTCTGTTGATTTTGAGCAGAAAAATACTCTGGCCTGACAACTCTGTTCAGTAATTGACCAATGAGTGATTTTTAACTTTTTCTGCTTCCATTGGCATCTGGTTTTAGTATCAGCTTGATTTTGTCAATCTTTTTATCAGAAGCTTCTTATGTTTCATTATCTTCGTAACTGTATTTTTGTATTAACTCAAATTAAACAGTAGAAGCGAGCTGAGAGTAATTTAAGGCCTGGTCATCTTAAAATTATAAACTAAAATATTGCATCCTTGTTCAATGTACTTGGGCTTTAGAGTCCTCCTTTAAAATAGTTGGAAAATCTATGACTAAGAGCATCAAAAGTGGAGTTTATAGATCCATTTTTTCCAGACTAGTTCTGGTAAAATAGAATTAATTACCTGAACTGAATGTTTTTCATCTAGCACTGTAGTATAATAGCCATTGGTAAATGTTAACATTTTAACAGTTGCTGGTACTGCTGCAGATGGCATTCAGATTTTAAAAAAGGTGAGGAAACAAATACAGAGCTTGACATCCACTTCATTCAGGTGACAAAACCACAACCCTGACTACATTTTACATACTAAATAATAGCATAAAAACTGAAGCAAGTGGACATTTCAGCATTCCATTGTATAAAGGTTCAGAGTGTTTTAGAATTTGACGAAGTAAAGACCTTCTTAAGGAAACTATTCCAACATGCTCTCAAACAGAACTGCTAAAAAAATTTGAAAGCTGTGTATGCAGAAGGGAAAAGAGTTTGTGCTAACCTCTGGCCATGTGCTTAGGAATCTAGGAATTTTATTTTGAAGATATTTTGTCCTTCTGTAAAAGATTCTGCAGTTCAGGAGCCCAGACTGAGGAGTATGCCTCTGGGTCTTGTGACTTGACATACAGTGAACTGTTGGGAAAAAACAGTATTTAGTACATAAGATTTTTAAATACTGTCTTCACGATTTGAAGGACTAAGCTGATTAATCATTCCTTCACTTTCTGCTGTGTTCTGTTTACAATGTATCAGACAAGCACAATGTAACTTCATCTCACTACAAAGAGGTATTTCATATTCTGTTCTGCTTGGCAGAATTCTTTTCACAATTGTTAGTCCCATTAGACTACAGAAAGGGTAGAGGTGGTCATGCTGAATGATGGTATGATTCCAGTCCAAACCATGTCTTAAACTCTTTGAAAAGGTCAGGTTATTATTAAAGGTATTTAATTCTCAGTGAGAGGCACTGTAGAAAAAATCTCACTGAACGTCCGTCTGCGTTTTCAGATACTTAATCCTTCTTTTAATAAATAGGCATCTTTCCCTTGTCAACAAAGACTTGTGTCCCGGTTGCGGTCATATCAGTGTGTGGTTTCTTAATTCAATGTCCTTAGGGAAGATTCTCCCAATTTCGGTTAAAACAGCTGACTGGTTTCCGGCTTAGTGGAACAGTTGCTGTCAAGAAGCTGGTAACTTCATTCTTGTCTGTGAATGGTGACAGCTGCGTAAGAGTCAAGGGGAGAAGTGAATGGCTAGGTCTTGCTCCAGCGTATTAGCTACTGCTAAAGACAGCACTTAAGTTGTGTGCTGTTTCCTACTGATTACCACATCGGTTCTTATCATGAATTGCTTCTGTTCTACTTCAGTGCAGGTTTCAGACTGCCTCCTCAATGAGGACTGAATTACAAATACTACAGTATCATATGTTACATAATTGAACTGGCTTCAAATATCTGGTTAGATATAATAGAAAAGGAAAACTAGCAAGGGAAAACCAGATCACTGTGTTCTGGGAGCACAGCCATTCTTATGTATGTGGCAAATAGCTTTTAGAAATTGAGAGTTTTTAAATGCATCTTTTTCATGTAGGTTTGGAAGGCCAGTCTCTGGAAGTTTCCAACACTGTGGATATTAGAGGAGAATACAATCGTGAGCTTGCGATGAGAATTTCATCTGACATAAACAGTCAAAATAGATTCTATACTGATCTTAATGGATATCAGGTAATTCTTGTCTATTAACTATAAAAGCCTGGAGTCTCAGGTTTTGACTGTATTAATACTTCTGGTTGTAAAGAGTTTGAATCATATTAATCAAACTTTCATGTTAAACTCCACTAATCAATTAAAAGGAGAAAAGCTTTAAAAATGTATCCATTTTAAGATTTGATTTAGACCAGAAGTAGCAACTTGTTTTTTCAAGGAGTTTGTTAAATGTTCTTGTATATTCTTTTTAACATATGAATTGTAATACAGCAAGTTATGATAAGCCACCATGCAGATGCCTGTATATCTGTGTGCCTTCTTTCACTTCTGCTAGATGTGCATAAGGTCCAGCAACTCAGACCTAGAGAACATCTGGTTACTGCTGTGGTGGAAATAAGTGATGTATTTTTGGAGTGTAATAACTTCTTCTATTGGTAATGCATCTGATGAAATAAAGTGTGGCTATTTTCTTAACTTGGACTCTGCAGCACACATTGAAAGAAATTTTCTTTTCCTTACCTTCCTTCTTTGCTAAAAATAGTTTTGCAAATACATTGAAAAACATACCTGCTGAGTAAGACACTACTGTTTTTCAGCTAGTCTGTAGTACTGCATTTTTCTGGAGACAGTAAAGTGAATATTTAAACATGAAAATAATTTTAATACTACTACTCATTTGTCATGTACCATTCAAGAATTCCAATAACTCTTTAATAAGTTCCCATTATAAACCAACAATTTCTGTTCTGCTACCTCGAATCTATTCACTGCTTGCTCTCTAGAGAAAATTTTTTCTCTCATTCTATAACTGTGATTATTCCTTTTTTTGTAGGTTCCCTTGATGAATCTTTCAGGTTTTTTTAAATATTCTTTGATCTAGAAGTACATTGAAGTTATAATTTCCAAAGTGGTAGTTTCAGCCACACATCTCCAAAAAGCTAAATAATACAGTCGAGTGAATGCTTTGGTGCCAGTTGTGCTTCTAAAGCACATGGGATAAATGTCTGAAAAGGTCTTTGAAATTTAAATGCATAGGAAGAATGTATTTTATTGAAGTTCGTATTCATACTGCAGATCCAGCCCAGACTGACGATGAGCAAATTGCCTCTTCAAGCAAATATCTATCCTATGACTACAATGGCTTATATCCAAGATGTTGGCGTTCGTTTGACACTTCATTCAGCTCAGTCTCTAGGTGTTGCAAGCTTGAAAAATGGTAAGTATAAGGTGATAGATATTACAAAGGCTGTAATAATAATTTCATGACTGTCTGAAATAGTTCATTCAGAGATTACCATACCTACCAGTGTTTGAGGAAAGGAAATGCATTGCTCCAACTCTGACAAGTTTTAGAATATGTCCATAAGGGAGGAGGTAGAGGTTGTTCCCACATGAGGTCCTGTCATCTTCAATGGAAGATCTGTCTCAAGCTAGAGACGGAGGAAAGAGATTACAAAAAAGACAAAATGAGCAATAAATTGTAAGAACCAGGTATTTTTCACCCAAGAACTCTGATGGAACTCAAGGATGAAAAAGCAAAACTAAGTGGTTTGTTTTCTTTTGTACTGCTCTGGTAGCAGAAGGCTTAAGATGGATAATGTGATGCTGATCATGGTTTTTTTGTCTGTTTGCTTCAGGGTAGAAAGCACTAGTCTTAAGGTATATGCAGTATAGCCTAACATCCCTGTCAAGTAAAACAATAACAGCTTTTTTGAAGACTAGAATTAGTGAAATAAGGGATAGAAATAGTGCTGGGTGAGAGTCAACATACTTCTTCTGAAGCTAAATTATACCTCACGAATTTAATGGAGTACTTTGAAAGACCTGATGAATATGTTGACAAGAAAAATCAATTCGTATTAAGAATTCCAAAAGGGACATAGTCTTGTCCCTCACAGCAGAGGAGGCTGTGATGAATGGCCTGGAGGCATTGAAGCAGAGTTCAGTTGTTCAGTCTATACTGCTACCAGAATGAGGAGGCATTCAAATAAAGCTAGCAAGTAGGGGGCAAAATAAGCTCTATAATTCATAATTTAAGATGTATAATTCTTGGCTGTAACATATTGTGAGTTTAAGTTTACACAATTTTGAAAAACAATGGAAAGAATACTTAGAAGAAAAAATGCCCATCAGAAACTATGCCAAAACCTACTTCCTGGTTTCTTTTCAGAAAAATGCCATATTGATGTCTATTCTGACAAAAGGTGAATACTATACTAGAGTGATGGCAATATTAGCAAACCTAATTAATTTTAGGGCAAAGAGTTAACACTAGCCTGTAGACTGATGCTTTAATAAAGCCATAGAGGAAAATACCAGCCTTTTGTTCCAAGACCACCTGATACAAGACCCAAACCACATTTTTTCATGCCTTCCATTGCTAGAAACCAAATTCCCTTTGACCCAGTCTTGTGAATGAACTTGACACCACCAAATGTTTGTTGGCACTCGTTATGTAGTGGCTCCATTATCTCGTAGTAATGTCTGTGTTTGTTCTTTACCAATCCCAGTCTCTGCATCACAGGATAATGTAGCTTCTAAGTCCACAGAGAACCCCATTCTCTGTCTTCAAGTTAGGGAAGTTAAGGCTAGTACTGTTTGACATACTGCAGTTGAGTATCAGGGAGAAACTGGCTTTCTGTGAGCATTTGTTTCAACCAAGTCAGAAGACATTAGAGGTGTTTCCCCTACTCCAGTTAAATAAAAGAACAAAAAATGTATCCCATACCTGATCATGGCATTAATTTCTTAGCTATGTCACTCTTTGGCAAACTCTATGATGTCACTCAAGAGATAGGTAGCAACATCGAATAATTACTCTGCACCCACTAAAAAAAAGAGAGGAATGTATTTATCTGACTTGTTATCATTAGGTAATATTTCATGAAATGGCTATGTTTACTACCTTTGTCCTGAGGCTATGCTGGACTCCTCAAAAGAGAACAAAAACAAAGCTGAAGGCTCTGTGGCTGCTGAAAGTCACATGCTTCATAACACTTCTTTTGAAAGCCCTTAGGATCTCAAAGGGATCTTGGAAGAAAATTCAAAAACATTGCCGTTTAGGCAAGCCCCTTCAGTAGCTGTGTATCTGTGTGTCTGAAGGCATAACCACCATCTGAGACTTCTATGAACACCTGATTATTTCTCACTTCTCATTCTTGGATTAGAGACAAGTTCCTTACTATGGAGCAGTTAGTTAACTCTCATGCTGTCAGATGATCTCAGTAGTATTGAGTAGGATTTCTTACTCTATTGTCACTAGTCTTCATCATCAGCTTCTAAGGGACTTGATCAAAAACTGTAAAGTACTTATGCCACAACTTTATTCCTACTTTCCGTCTCTCTTCCCATTTGTGGGATTGAACGCATAATCTTTTTTTAATGTTAGATGCTGAACATCCTCCACCTTGTAAATTCCATCCAGTTCTGCTCTAATCTTCTACTTAGTGGATTATCCTCCATGCCCCAGGGAAGACCTCTAGACAGATGGAATGCACCACTGTCATTTAGAGGTGGACTTCCCTACAGTCTGATGGATAATTAATGGGGTAGCAGGGATCACTTATGTCTTGAAGCCTCATTAAATACACTTATACCACTTCTAAGCCAGAAATTTCCCTTAAAAAAAAATCTTTTTTAATCTTTGACCTGCTTTTTAAATGTTTTTTATCTCTGACTTTAGCAGCACTGATCATTTTGTTTGTATTTGCTGTTCACAATCGCCTAAAGAATCATGAAGCTTTATTTTGCCAGCCTTCATTATTCTAGTTTCTTAAAGAATGTTGGAAATGTGGTTAGGTAGTTTTGGGTCTAGATCCCCTAAGTTTTGTTTGAAAACTTTGACAGAAGTTTATCATAGGTTTGTCCTTCTTACTATGGTTCTAGCTTTTTTCAGAGACTTATCATACCTGTCAGCCCATGTTCGTACAGCAATCCACAAAGACCATCAATTTGAGGCACAATCCTAGCCTTATACCTTAGTTCGAAATGGTAGGTTGTTTCTTACTCATTGCCAGCTGACTTCTGTCCTGGATACACAGAATCTGTTTTTAATTGAGGGAAGGGAAGAACAAGTATTTTAAGAAAATTGGATAAGTATTGGTAGAACAATGAAGAAGTATAAAAGAGGCAGCCTTATTAAGCAGCCTTTTCTAGTAGCTTAAATTGTGCATTTCTTACTTAGGAAAAAAGTACTTCAGTCTTCCAGTTTTATTCAGGAAACAACTACACTTGTTTGAAGATTCAGTGTGCAAAAACCATAACAGTCTTAATTACATGCCTTGAACTGGTTTCTCTCTGGAGATATAAACTTGAAAGATACGAACTTCTTCTTTCATAAGGCTATATATCATTTAACATCATGCTTGAAGAGCTATTCTGAATGGCAATGCTACAGTTCAGTATAAACTCAGAACTTCATACTCAGTGCTCATCTGACGCAAAGTTCTTTCCTACTCCCACAAGTGAAAATACCCTTACAAGGAGTGATTGTGAGTATTTATATATTCATATTGCCTACCTGTATTTCCTTCTGCCTCCAACTGTGAAACAAAAACAACAACAGAGAATATTTGGGAGGTGCACTCTTCTGCGGAGCATAAGATGAAGACAGTTCCTCTACAGAAGGTCTCCATACAGCTGCAGCTACTTGGGGTGATTGTCCTCTTTGATGCTTGATGTGCCAAGTATCCTGTTACAAATAATAGTTAACAATAATAACTTTTTGTGCTAAACTTCTATTTAGGCTTTTATGTTAAAAGTTTGCAGGACCTTGTGCTGAAAGTCTTGTGAAAATTTTTTGGAAGGTTATAAACAGCCAAAACCCAAATGAATGAACTGTTTTCACAATCAATCTTAACAATGTTGATCTGCTATTATTCTTCCATACGTAAGAGAAGAATTATGATTCCTTATAAGTTATATTTCAGGGTATTTTTCTTATGTAAAATAGAAGCTTTAGTTATTCAGTATAATCCTTGTATTGCTCTTTCAGGTCAGTTGGAGGTGATCATGGATCGTCGTCTTATGCAGGATGACAACCGTGGCCTTGGACAAGGTGTCCAAGATAACAAGATTACAGCTAATATCTTCCGGCTTCTGCTGGAAAGAAGACATGGAACAGATATGGTAGGATTCACTGTCTGGATTTTTCTGGCTAATGAAGATATAAATATTTTTTTCCGTTGCAGCAGCAGTGAACTCAGTAAAGAAATCATTCCATGAGTAGTAGGACTAAGGAAGCATAGATTCCAAGGAAGTTTTGTCAGCTTGCTTGCATAGTTTCAGCATTAAGATTTCATTTTCCACTATTCCTCATACAAATACCTGCAGTGTCTGCTTTCTCACTCACATTTCAACACATGACTGGGCTACTGTTGTAGAAGTCTCTTCTTTTTCTTCCTATTTTTTTCTTTTTTTTTGCTGAGGAAGCTTATAAAAAAAAATGCTGATTCGTGAGACCTGCTTCTTAACAAAATTAACTAAATCTTGACAAAGGGAAACAAATTATTTCCCATGAGTGGGTGCAAAGAGAAAACATCTTATACATTTAATTTTCTTAGGAAATAAGATTTAAGTGGAAATATTTAGATGCCAGACATACAAACTTTCTCACTTCATTATGATTCTGGAAAAGTTGAGACAATATTGTTGTAAGGGTGGTTTTTTTCACTTGCATAGATCATTTCAGTTTACCTTTTTCTGTATTAGTCTTTTGAATAACTCATCAATTTTCTTTAAGATCTCTGCATTTTCTGTCTTGGGTTTTTTTCGTGTCATCTTTGAGAAGGACAAAAAAAGAAGTATGTCTCTGTACTGAGGCAGCATAATCATGGTGACAGCACTGAGTGTATTTTAAAATCATCACATAGCTAAAGATGAGAGGTTGTATACTGAGCTGCTAATGAATATGCAGATAAATTGGAATTAATTCTGGTTAATAATGGATATCATTAACCACTGTGAGAGGATGATAATATCAAGCTTAAAGCTAATTTCCACCACTTAATGATTGACAGTGTTTTTTTCGGGTTGTACATGTCATTATGATTTTCTGATTCCTCATCCTGTATAACACAGGCAGCATATTAACTTCATTTATCAGTGCGGTGTGCAAGTATCTGAGCTAACTTGAAAGAAGCTAACTTTGAGTTCTGCAGAGGTCTAGCTTTGACAACAATGAGCCTTGCACAGGTTGATCTACCTTCACAGGAAGACACCTGCAGAGATCTATACTGCCACAGAAAACTTCTTTAGTACCCAGGGTAATTTGTGTTGTATTAAATCAGAATGTGAAGCTGGTAAGAAAGAATTATTGGACATGGAAATCTATGTTTACATTAGCAAATAATTTGAGACAGTAGGAGCAGATCAAATCAGTTAGTGCCATGGTGTGTGCATTGACGCTGTGTGCAGTTTTGGTATTTTCCATAGAACCATAAAATAAATCATGGAAGGGTATCTCTGGAAGTCTTCTAGTCCAGTCCCTGTGCAAAGCAGGTCTGTTTTGTGTCAGAACAGACTTAAAAAACTGTCTAAAGTATTAGTCATCTGTTCAGACCGTAATGGAGATATGAAGGGTTAGAGCACTTTTGGTGCCTACATCCAGGGGAGCTTCTTGGTTACTTCATTCTAAAAGAAAACTAGTCCATGAACACTGAGACTCCTCTGCAAACTAGCACAGTGCCTGGTTAAGTGGGGTTGACCATAAGTTTAATTTCAGAACAGCACTGCTGCTTCAAACCAAAACACTCCTTTGGAAAGCAGTTTAAGGCTACCTCAATCAGAGCAAAGGCAGCCTAAACAACTCTGCGATTATCTGGTTAGTGAAACATTTAGATGTGTCTTTGCCTATATTTATCAATTTGTTTGGAATACCAGTCAGACAGCAGCTCAGTGGAATAACAGTGTATTTCCCTTTTCTTGTTTAAATCCTCTTCCTTTCCTTCAGTTTTGAAAGATTCTGTGCAAGTTGCTGAGACTCTTTCAAAGGAGAAGGGCCAGTTACCTGCTACAATCAAGAATCTTTGAGGTGTTTTGGGTACCTTTGTTGCAGCATCTACCTTCCTTCCCTCACCCTTCCTACTGAGCTTACAATGGTTTTAAATAGCTGCCTTTAGAGGCAGTTGATTCTTACACACTCTTGCAGGGACTTGAAAAGAAGGGGGATCAAAGCTATGGGGGAGTTGGCACAGTCAAAGAGGTGCTGTTGGCCCAAGTGATACGGTGTGTGCAACCCCCAGGAGCCAAGCAAGATGTTTTAAGGAAATATTATCTTTCTGGTGTTATATCTGGAATTCCCCTTTGCTATATTAAGAGTGTTCTAGCTTTTTTTTTTTTTTTTGTCCAAAATTTATCTAGACATAGGTAACGTTTTCTGATTCATGTAACTGTTTCAGATGTGTTAAAGTAAGGGTAGTAGTCCCCTTTATGTTTTGTTAAATGTACAAACATATTTTTTAGTGCATTGTTACTCAGAAGGTAGTTGTTATAATAGTTTTAAAATAGCCCTGTTGGAAAAATTATGAAGAACTTATATGCAATTTATATATGTAATTGGCTGCAGTGTGACTCACACACTGGCCCTAATTTTGTTGTCAAGCCCTATTTCGTTACTGACTTGCGGAGCTGTGGAACCTATAGGAGGGTAGAGTTTTGATCACTTGGCATCTTTGCTGGTACAAGCTTTTCCAGAGTATATTCAGAAACATTCCGTTCTGTCTTTTCTCAAAAACAGTTCTGAAGAACAGGATTTTTTCTGCTCTTTGGGAAACTTCCCTATAAAAGGAGTGTGTGAAGTATAGGATGTGCAATTCTTTAAAATGAATTAAAATAAATGTTCATCACTTTGGTGTAATTACTGTGGAGTTTTTTGGTTATGACAATATCAACCAAAAGTTTCTTTTAATTTACATCTCCAAAATATTTTTTCCTTCCCCAACCCCACCCTGGACAGTATATTTTAATGGCAGAATCAAACCACATGAATGTCCTGAAGCATAAGATTGACCTGTCCAGTGGGTAGGTAGAATTCTTAATAATCGCAAGCATACTCAGGTAGCCTGTATTCTACTAAGTCCCTAATCCTAATTTTACCTGGTTTTTGGCTATGGAATTCTAGCTTATCTAGCCAGTAGTAAATACTCATGCTGATACTGCTACTGTGCAAAAGACATCAGGTTGATTTGTTTTGCTCAAGTTTCCCCCCCACCCCCAAACTGGATACTACAGAAGGTGTATTCAGAATGAAGGTATTGTTCATTCAGTAAGCTATTAATGTATTAAAAGCTGGGCAAATCTCATTTCACTTTACATTATACTCACCTGATTTATTGACAACTGTGTCCCTCAGACCTCTGTTGATATTGTTACTGTGTTTCGATACAATTTCTATGTATACCTTTTTCTCCTCCTACTAGATGTAACTAATTTTGCTTACATGTTCATTTTGTCCTTGCAAGGATTTTTTGGCTCTGCCTTTGGCTTCTCTCCTAATATTCATTCTTCTTTTTCCTCAGATTGTTAAGCAAGAAGTGAATGCATTTCATTTTTAAATTGAAGGGGTTATTATTTAGCTGAGAATGAAACTGAATACAGTTATCAATACTTACTTGTCAAAAGAGTAAATGTTTATTTATTTTTGATAATATAGACTCTTTATTTTACATTTATTATAAGTTTTGTTAAAAATAGGCATTGATACCTTTTTACTTTCTGGGCTTTACTGTGCTATGTTAGTATAAGAATATGGATGAAGTAGGATATATAGGTAGTGGTAATACCTTTATTTCATCAGTGATGTAGCTGGAGAAAAGATGTCATAGCAGGCACATACTTTCTTCTTCAGATTCCTATTTCATACCTTGCCTTGACTTGCTCAATTTATGTAACTGGATTTATAGCCTAGTCTCACGCAGAGGGCCAGGGTTCAATGGCTCTAATAGCTGCTGTGGTTTGGGGGAGGTTGTTTAGAGAAAAAATGATACAAGCAGTTACGTGGCAGTCATGATCAAACACCTTTTTTTCCACCATATACAACTACTCTTTTTTTCTTATTAAATATCTGTCAGTATCCACTTTCTCTGAAATTATATGCTTGGTGATATAGCCATTTCTATCTAATTATTGAGTTGCACTTGCCGGTTACTTGGGGTGCATATTTATAATGCATACATAGGTTTCATATAGTAGCTATACAATATACTGTGCATTGCTATGCTATGGGAAACCCCACCTTAACAAGCACAATTACCTTGATGTTTCAAAAAAGCAGAAATTCAACGTTGGCTTAACTACTACCATTTAGAAGCATTTTGAAGCCCATGTGTGACAACCTCAGATATTCTAATATCATTTTTAATTATGACTACCATAGCGAACTCATCAAATATCTACAAAATCTTGAACTTTAAGGTTTTGTGGTTTTATGGTGGCCACAGAAGAAAAGAAAAAGACATTTCCCTCTCTGCCTCTCACATAGAACACAATGCATCTTCTTTAAAGCCTTGCCACATATATTTAGTAAGGGAGGTACATTATTTCATGTTTAATTGGAAGAAAGATTCAGGTATGTGTTAGTTCTTTACAGCTTTGCTTAAAACACTACATTTAAATTATCATTACTGCTAACTACTATATAGATGATACTATATTTCTTACACTGGAAGTTTGTGTCTGCTGCTCAAGAACAGTTTTTCCATCTCTTATTTATCTACAAATACCATCTGCTTTCAGGCCAGCACTGTCCTTGCTTTTATGCCAGGGCACCTTACAGCTTAATTTCTTTCAAATGTTTTTTCTTGACACTGTGACAAAGATGTGTTGCAGAAAGGTTCTAAATAAAGACAAATTTGTCTCTAAGCTCCATTCATGTGATAGTGTTCAAAGCTGTAGGGAGTGAATGTTCTCACCTTAAAACAGGGCAGCAGCCACTCATTGTAGCTGGCTCATGGTGAAGTAGGTAGTACAGAGGACTGCCTTCCTCTGATTTCTAGACTTATACCTATGTCTCTTTTGTGGGTTTTCTTTGTGTATGTATGTACATCTCTACAGTGAATTACTTTCCTTTGGTTGTTTTTATTCATCTTCATTTGTGCATACTTGTCTGCCAACTCTGTTTAGAAAGAAAGTATTTTACTTCAGTAGTACGCATTGTATTCAAACCTGGTCTCTCCACTTTTAGCCCATATAATTCACTGAAGTGAGAGGGTAGACCTCTTTAAGGTCTTTTCTGAGCTTATCTGAGCCTGTGCAATTTGAGGTCTTAAATTTAAACATTTCTGTATCATCACTTCTAGGAAGGCCTTACTCGTTCCTGCTGCAAGCTCTGGTGGTATGGCAGAATCTTTCTTAAAGGAGGGAGAAAGGCTGCAAGTTCAGCTGCTGCTTCTTCTTGTATTCTCAAGTGAAATAACTCTGAAGGGGTAATCTGTTTGCAGGTGGAACAAGCAGTTTCCATCAGCAGCAAGAACTTCACATGAGCAGCATAATTCCATTGCAGATGGCTTCTCTAGAGAACAAAAATCAGGAGATATCATTGCATAGTTTGTGTCTTTAGCATCAGTTTGGTTACCTACTTCCTCATCAAAGCAGAACTCCAGAAAATTTCTGATCACTGTGTTTTGCCATCATCGGGAACAGGGTAAGCTCTTCCTAGTCAACAGGAAACAAAATCTAGCACCATGCCCTTTCCGTGACTCCAGTATGGGTTATTTGTTTAGCCATTAAGTCCCTCCTCCTTTCTTCTGCACCATTATAGAACAATATAAACACTGTAAGAAGAATTAGAAAAGAAGAAATAAAATTGGTGGGAGAGGCGGCTATAACTAAACTATAAAATACTTTTATTGTTGAGACAAGCATGTCATGCTGTCTATTTGCTTTTGTAGTTTCATCCAACTGTACTGATGGCTGAATATTTGTCAGCCTCAGTAATTATGGTGGTGTGCTTATGGTTATGGTGACTAGTTACCTCTTTGCCATCTTCACTCTTCTGTAGACAAGTGAGCAGCTGTTCTTCAAATGATCTGTTTATAGAACTTGATTGCTATTATGGCATCTGATTAAAGACTAACTAAATTAAACACAAGGACCTGACAGTCATTGAAGAAACAGTGATAGGTGAAGGAAGCGAAGGTACCTGACAAGGGAGGAGTGGAACATGCTGAACTGGCTGCTCATGAGACCGTGAAGGGAAGAAGATTAGATTGTTCCTGGTGTGAAACCCAACAAGACAACTCAGCAGAAATCAGTTCATGCAGACTAAGGGCATTATTGCCTGCAGGGGTCCAGGACTTACAGGATTTGGAGGACGGAGAGAATTTTAGACTTGTTTCGGGGAAAAAAAAATTTAAAAAATTAAGAGGCTTGTTATGGGTTGTTCAGTAGAAGGGACATAGGAGGTGAAAGAGAAGGATCAAGAAGGAACAAGTGGGAAAAAGAGGGATAAAAGGGTCTGATCAAGTCCAGAGCTTGATCACCACAGCCTATCCTGTATTCTTATTAAATCTGGTTGCTGTGTGAGTGCACAACGTTTTTTGAATCTGTGTGAGCCATTAGCCAACTTCAGGAAAGACTAGGAAGCAAGTAGAATAAGAGGTCTGGGTGTCAGCTGTTGTAGAGAGAGAGACCATGGGATGGAGGCACCAGTGCAACTGGCTGCCATTTTCTGGCAAGACCTATTTTTAATGTGTGTGCATGTAAACTGCTAGCAAACTTCAAGCTGACCGGTAGGGGCCGGCATCTGGAAGGATGTGAAGTCTGAGCTGGTGAATGGTTGAGAGGTCTAACGTCCAGTCCTGGATGTCAGACGGACATAAAGTCCACCCTGATTTTTGAGGGATCAGTGGTTGTTGAGTGTACTTGTGAATCAAGAAAATGAGGGTCTTTGGTGAACTTCAGACCTGATCAGCTGGAGGGCACCATTAGGGTTCTGCTCATGTTACCCAAGAGCTCTGTGTTTGTGTGGGTGCTGGTAAAGGTGCTGCTGTCTGCTCACTGGTATGGCTGGCTGTGTGTGTGTGCACGCCTATTGGGAATACATGCTCTGCCTTTCTCCTGCCTGATCTTGGAGGAACAGAACCACAGCAGGCTCCCATCTATCAACTTGGGATGAGAGGAGACCCCTTGGTCTTAGAGACTACCAAATTTAGCTCTAGCAGAGTGGGAAGAACTGTGGGTCCAAATTTCACTGGATTTGGTTACCTATAGCAGTCCCAGGTTTCCTCACCTGCAGTCTCAATGCCAGCTAAGAATCCACAGGCAGTACAGAAACTCTGTGGTGATTTTAGAGCCACTCTGAACCAACTCACAGCCTCATGGATATTTTACAGTGCCTCAGAATTTTCATTTATTCTATAATCAGCCTCCGGGTACCCCTTTCACCTAGTGTGGCAGAAATGCCTTTCCAGTGTAACAGCTTCCAAGTGAATTGATAGAAAATTTTCCATTCCCTGGGATAAAGAGGTAATACCAGTTTTTGTCTGCTTGGTTGAGTCCTCTTTGCTGGTCACTTCAGCAGCTATCAAAAACCCCTAAGCATTCCAGATCATGATTCTCAATAAAGGACTTAAAACATATTGCCAAAAGAATTTATGCTTTGATGTGCAAAACTTTGACATAACTGATTAATATTTCAGTGTTGACAAATATGTATATGTGAACAATTCTGGCAGATCTAATCCTTGTATTTTTCAGGATTTTTGCTTCCCAGGTTTTCAGGAAGGACTGATGGTCTAGTATAGCAGAAAATATAGTCTGCCATCTGTATTCTTGTTTATAGTCTTGTTGAGATTTCAGGATAGCTGCCTCTTCAGTACTCACATTTGTGGCTGTTGCTTTTGGTTGCAATTTATCCAGGCCTCCCTAAAAGTCTAATTCATTGTAGCGGACCTGCTTTTTTACAGAGATTACCTGAAGATTGTTCCGCTGAAGATTCTTGGGCAGCTTTGAGGTCTTAGGTGTTCTGAATCCCACTGCTCAGAGAAAATCTTCCTATCACCCTATTTGATTTCCATACAAAATTCTCTCTACAACCACTAGCCAGTCTGAAAGCTGCTTGAAGTGATGGTCAGTGTTTCCTTTGACACATGGTTACATCGGCATTGCACTCTTGGACACTGGAAAGGAATTATTCACCTCAGAACAATTTATCCAATTTTCATCAGTGATTAATGGCTATTTGTTGCATTATGGGTGTAAGCCCCGTTACTGAATATCCTTCTTTCCTTCTCAGAAGCACTAGGAGTTTTTACAGGCACACAAAAATCTAGCTCCAGACATTGATCTCAGACGAAAGAGAATGATACATACATATCTAGAGGACTTTCAGAACTTGTCAGACTGATTATTCTTTTTGTATTGCAATGTGCAACTGTCGTGGTTTAGCCCCAGCCAGCAACTAAGCACCACGCAGCCTCTCACTCACTCCCCGCCCCCGGGATGGGGGAGGAAATCAGGAAAAGAAGTAAAACTCGTGGGTTGAGATAAGAACAGTTTAATAGAACAGAAAAGA
>JAVJGG010000074.1:23468873-23495921 GCA_035590195.1 Aviceda cuculoides | reverse complement strand
CGGCTCTGGACGTGTCGGCCCGCTCTTCCCAGCGTCTCCAGGGCCTCGGGAACCCCTCACTCCGCCTCAATCTAGCGCTTAGCCGCCTACTCACCGTCGCCTCTGCTGGCCTTCAGATGAACGTCTATTTCTGAAGTTACGAGGACATCTAAACGAGTTCTGTTTGTTTTCAGCAAGTACTGTACTTCCAGGCGTAAAGTTGCACTTAGTGGAATGATTTTTCAGTCACTGTTCCCATAAGAAACTGTGGCCCTTCTCCAAATAAGTATTTGGGATGTCTTACAGTGAGAATTTGCATGTAACATTAAAAAAAAAAAAAGTTATTTCTCCTTCCAACTCCTTGGAGTCTCTTAAATCTGAGAAATGTGGGTTTGAGGAGAACTGTGTTAGATGTGAGATGTACTTCTTACTTCAACATGTTTGTAGTGTATGTTAGGGAATAGTTGAAAGTAGAGGAAATGGCTGAACATTAATTCTGTTTAGGCAAAATCGCTGATCTCAAATGCTTTCAGTATGAATGTCCGTTGTTTAAAAGTGCATGTGAAAAACTGATCTCAAATAACTGTTATTGCTGGACAGTAGTTTTGTCTTCTGCTTGTTCTTAGGTAACATGCCTAGAACTGGGGACCAGTTGCAAGAGCTTTTGATACATCTTTTGTTTTAAATATTTTAATAGGATGAATACATTGTTTGACTGATTCATGTGTAATTTGTAAGATATTCTAGGATACCTTTTTTTAAAGGTATCTACATCCTGTTCTCAGATGCAAATAATCAACTTGCTTTACAGAAAAAAAAAAAAGACTGAATAATAGTAAGAAAACTGTTGATAAAATGTTTTGACTGACTTTAGCACGTCTATGGCAACAGAGTAAACGGTGTTCCTTCTGGGTTGAAACAGTGAATTCTTCTTTGAAAGAACATACCTATGCACATTTTCCCTGTGGGTAGAGCATGCATGCAGTCACTTGAACTAAAGACTTTTAGCTTTAGCTGTACTTAGAGCAAGCTTGCTCATACTTTGATTGGAAAAGAAGAAAATCATGACAACAAAGTTTGCCAGTGGTGCTAAACTATTCCAGGTAGTAAAAAAAAAATTAAGGCTAACTGAGGAATTGGAGGACTCAAGACTGATTAAGCATGCAGTAAAGTGGCAGATGGAATTAAATGTAAATAAATGTAGTGAGGCACATGGAGGAGCAATCCTCTACAACTGTCAACTATTACCATTTTTTGAAAGTAATTCAGGGGTTATAATAGATCTATAAAAATACTATCCTCAATGCTTAGTAGCTACCAAAGAGGCAAACAGTGTTAGTCATTATTAAGAAAAGCACTAAGAATAAAACAGAAATTAGCATCAATTCAGCTCTGGCATATTTTCAGTTGCTACACTGTCAGATGTATTTAATGCTACTGCAGAGGTATAAATAAATATGCATACATGCATATGCACCCCAAACCAGGAATTACTGTTGTGGTTGTTCATTATAAGCTGATAAATAATCCTCCCCTTTCCTTTAAGTATCTCCCACTTATTTTTTATTCCCATGTTTTCACCCTATCATGAAATGCAAATCTAAGATATATAGGCTTAAGGTACTATGTTTTCAGTAAACTTTCTGCAAAGTTTTCACTAAATAATCAGCTGTTTAATGATAAACAAGCAGGGATTTATCTGATTAAGTATGCAAGGAAAAATAAGAGCAAAATAAGTATTCACCCACTTCTACCTTATCTTCACTGACTTTCTAAAACAGAAATTGCCTTTTTAAAGTTCCTTTGTTTTCTTTTCTGGCTTCTATGGAGCTTTAACTGTTGTGAATATGTAGGACTTGGTCATCTCGGGTTTGTAACAGAGCTTCTGCAGGCATGTAAAAGCACTGCAAATACAAAACTTGAGAAGGTACAAAACTTGTAAAATCTTGGGAGATAGTCCCTTCAGTTCCTGCTGGCATGGCATTGAAATAAAACTGCTGAAAGAAATCTTTTGCATTGTGGACTAAGACAAAGATGCTAGTTGCAATTTCTTCCAGCAAACAGTTTTAAGAAGTTAGATTTAAAAAGAAAGAGGGATGTAGGATACAAGTTAGATGGATCTGAAGCAAGTGTATAAGAAATACAGGACAGAAAATGTATGCAGAAAAGGAAGCCTGCAGAAGACTAGCTGGCTGTCGGTATTCAGGTAGATACTGAATAGATAGGAGCAACTCACTGAAGTAGTAGCTAGTTTCTTTCTCTAAACTACATTGTTTACACATTAAGGGCTAATGCAGAAAAATGAGGAACGGTGTAAAATGATGTGTCATCTAATGATCATTTGAAAGACATACTAATGATTTGTAAAAACAGCAAGTACACATAGTAGTAAAAGAGAACTAATGGATGATCAGAAGTTTCCAAAAGTAATTAAATGGACAGTCTATAAATTAAAATTTTCTATTAATTTAATGGAATCATGTATAAAGTAAGTGGGTTTCAAAATTTAGACATGATGATATATTAACTTGAGTTTACAAATATTTTCTCTTACATTTTGCAGAATGAAGAGAAGGCATCAGTCAGTTTTCCCTCACTTCTTAGCCATATGACTTCTTCTTTCTTAAATCATCCTGTAATTCCAATTACAACCTATGCAGATTCAGGTGTCCCAGAGATGCTAAATACGTTTTCTCCACTCATGTCGTCCATGCCTTGTGACATGCATATAGTCAATCTGAGGACAATCCAATCAAAGGTAAGGTCAAAACACTATTTTTATGAGCAAACACGTGATACAGCTTATTAATATAGTCTAATCAAATACTTTAGGAAAGTAATTTGGGGGGGGGTTATATAATATGATGAACTGCAGCGTGATGATTAATTTTTCTTAATTCTGCAGGAACTAGAGACTTGTGTCTGTTTGAGCAACGTGAAATACAGGAATTGTTTTTTCACAACATAATAATATGCATAGTGCATTTTTCTGTCTCTGGAGGCGGCACATTTCAACACATTCCCAAAGTTCAAGAGCAGAAGGGTTCATATACTTTGGCCTTTTCTGTATTAAAAAGAATTACATTTAAGGTCATTAGACTTTCTTCTGAGTACAATAATTTGTGTTTTTAATAAAGCATATAGTTTTAAACCCATCTGATTCCATTTGGAAGACTGAAAGAAACTCTACCGCATCCTAACATCCACAGGAATAAATTGTTCAAATATTTTTAAGCTTAAGTACAAGACCTGTTTTAATTATTCTAACATCAGTTTACAATCCTTCGTTCCTGTGAAACTGTAGGTTTACAAAAACCAAACCAAACCAAACCAAAACCAAAAAACCCTGAAAAACAAACCACCAGATAAAAGAAACTGTTTTGTACGCAATATTTTTTTCTTTGCAATGGAACTTACACAATTGTAACCACCATATTTCAATTTTCTGTTTGATAAATTGTAAGTAATAAATTAAGTGGAACTGTTTGTGCATCCTTCTTCCACCAGCTCTTCTATAAATTCTTTTAAGTTTTTCAACACCTTTTAAAGTGTGGGTATATTAACTTTATGGTGTATTGCAGTATCACTCATCAGTGCTGTTACCATAGATGAAATCCCTTTTTAATTCTACAGTACTTACAACTGTACTTACAGTTGTCCCTTCTCCCTTAGGGTTTCCATGGTGCCTGAGGTAGAACTGCTCATCTATAATAATCTCAGATTATATTCAGAATATCTGCAAAAATTGCCATTAGCTACTGTTTTATCATAGTTTATCATTTTTAGTCTTAATCCTTATTTTAAAACTCAGAGAATTAGTTTACTTTCTCACACTTTCTCTGTTAGTAATTCAATCTCATGTACACTCCTTCAGCTGTGACTGTTTCTTATTTTGAATTTCAAAGTGGAATAACTCTTGATTGTTATTGGGTCTCACGCCTTTGAAGGGTTAGAAGAAAGCTTCATATTGAAATTAAATCTTCATGTGAAGTGTATGTTCCACACTTCACTGTAAAAGCTCTTCATTTACCTCAGCCAGTAACACCTGTTTGCTTCAGCATGTCAAATTTAGGGGCAGACCTTCATGAGCATGCCCCCTGTCCCTTTTCAAGGCCTAAACTTCCTCCCCTTGTTTGTATCATGTGCTGGTGAAACCTGTGAAATGGAGGGCTAGCTCTGTGTCTGCTTTTTTGAGTTCAATGTTACTACTCATAGGTGAATTCTACAATTTTATCTGGGCTATACTGGCCCCACTGTCCCAGTTGGTATAAGATTGAGGCTATGATGTCTCCCCTGTCCACAACTGTGTATTTCAATGATCATTTGATTGACAGCTCTTGAGCTTGCATTACTTTTTGCATTTCACAGTGAAAGTTATCAGTAGTCGTAGCATAGGAGCACTGTCATCATAGGTACAGAAGAGTTCTTCGTGACAGCAGAAATGGCACTATGCCTTGCAAATAATTTCTTGCATGCCAGAATAGCCTTTTTAAATCCCTCCTCACTTTCTGCTTCCTTTCTGTGTCTTCCAAAAGTTTAAATGAGAAGTGTCATAATTCTGGCTAATTATGTAATGCAATTTTTTCCAGAATTGTAGAGGACTACTCCATTGCTTTAGCTGTTGAAGTTGATTTTCAAGAAATTATATCATTACAATGTCACATAAAAGAGTACCAAATTAAAGTATTATTAAGATTTAAGGTAGAAATCAGAATGCATGAGAATGCATTAAAGCATAATCGCGAAAAAAATGTAAGGGAATTTCCTAGTTTCCCTTTCAACTCTGCTCCTCTCAGTGGGAAGAATATTGCTATTGTTTTAAGATATGTGATCTTGTCATGGAAGGGTCCAATGCCTTAGGAATATGAAATTTAAAGACATTTTTAATAAAGCTCAGTTTTTAATTTTTTTTTGACACAGATTTCACCTAGTGTAAATAGACTGGTCTTCAAGATTTAAAAAATGAGTAAATTTGTCCCTTTATACTAAATATAAATACATATTTTTCTCATGTTGATTGAACTTTTCAATATGTGTCTGTTAGCTTACAGTAATCAGATAAAAACTGTTTAAATGGTTTTTCTTTTTCATCAAAATTTTAAGAGCATTGTCCTGGGATACCACTTATGAGAAAGCCTAGCAAATTTCTTCTTCCATCTAGAAGCCTGATGTGAGACCTGCATTTTATTTCTCAGAGATCAAAATCAAATGAAACTTTGGCAGCTCTTCCAAGAAAAACAGTCGGAGATTTGATAGTCCAGTAGTTAAGGAAATTTTGTCATATAACAATGCTGTGAAGTTTTACAAGATTAAGGATGTTGTTTGTTGAAAATTGAGAAATTTGTTACAGGTTTTCATGCAGTTAGCATGGTCATGTTTAGAAGGTGTTTTTGATGTAAATTAGCTTCATCCTTGCTCAGACATTCCTTAGACTTTCATACACTTAATCTAATTTACCTAGAGATGATATAAGAAGAGGTATGTTAAAGTAGATGTGGAGGCTGTGGCAGCTTATTGTCTTACACCTGCTTTTGTAGTAAGTTAGAACTTCTTAATTTATTACACATGGATGCTATGTGCATCATGAAATCCTCAGAATTCTAAAAGGTTGGCTGCTATATCACAGATGTTTATACTTAACCAAAACTCTTTTCCTTTAGGTGTCATTAATTGTTTATTAACTTTCTGGTTTAAATCTTTTGAATTAAGATAATATTTAATTTTAAAAACTTGTGAGATTAAGTATTCATGCCATCATTTAAAATGTGTACATGCATTTGTTATGCAGATTACTGCAAGATAATTCCACTATAATAGAGAAAGTTTTGATAAACATTACTGGCTCATCATTTCTAACATCAATTTACCCTGTAGGAAGTCAGGCTTTTGCAGTATGAATTTCAGTATTTCACTAATCTGATGTTTAGGCAGATGGTATTGTTTTGTGTGCATAAAAATGTCTACTTTTAAGTGTGACACTGTCACATCAGCAACAGTAAAAACCAAGTCAGGTATTTCATAGTTGGAGACAGAAAATAATTTTTTCACATCATCATTATTACCTTACTTAATGTAGAAAGTGGTACTCCTGTTCCAATAAACAGGATAAGAATTTTTTCAGCCATTGATGATAGGAAGCACTGCAAGCTTGTTTGAATATGCTTATTGTAGACATCATTCTTTAATTAAAAACTTGATTTTAGGTGGTTATAAGCTAATGTTGTTCATGAAAATCTTCTCAAATTGAGTTTAATTCACGATTTATAAACTATGCAAAGTTTTTGCCAGTCAATGTTTTACTGCAAAGTATCTCATTTCAATTCCAAATACTGATGACTAAATTTTTACTCTTTTAAATGAGGAACTCAGAAAACACTATGAGTTTACCCTTTCTTATCATCTGAGTGAGTACTTAATACTATCAATTTGTCATACTAGGAAGACGTGTCATGCTGAGTTTCCAAGAAGCTAGTTCAAGCTGTTCCAAGATCTCCTTTATTATGAGAAAATTGGTTTTGATCTGAAGCCTGTTAGCTTAAGACCCCTCTTGTTTGTTACACCTTCAAGAGCTAAAGCATCACAAAGTGCCTAATGCTTGTTGGCATGGGTTTCTCCAAGGCAATAGATACTTACTGAAGTACCAGAAATGAACCTAACTTGTGGCAGAGACTTTTGGGAAAAAGCACCAGTATGAAAACAAGTAAACCAGAAATAAATTAGAGAAAAATAGCCCGAAGAGCTGGCATGGCTGCAGATAGAACCATCTTTTTTATGCCCTTATTATGTATGTAGTAAGATGAAAAGCTGAAAAATGTAAAATGACAACAAAAAAGTAATAAAGTAATGCATCTCAGAAAATAAATGACTAAGGTGAGTGTAGCAATACAGTGAACAGCTTGCAGCATGAAGGACATCTTGTCATGTGCCACTCCTGTGGTGTGAAGATAGCAAGTTTTTGTGTAAACTGAAATTTCCCAGCCAGTTCTAGGCTATGACTTTGTTTTCTGAAGTACCTATCAAAACAAGAGTGTGATCTGAGGCATTTATATGCTATCCTTATCACCATTTGTCCTAAGTGATATTAATGATTTGGTCCAAACTAGGAAGTTGGGATTGCAGGTTACTCTTGGGTTGCTCTTTGATGCCTATTGAGGCTCAAGAGCACTGTATGTCTCTTCTATAAGCATAAAATTTATTTAATATTTGTATTTTGGTGTACAGTTTCATGTACACCTTAAGCTGAGTTAGATTTTAGAGGGCAGCTTTGGTGGAACATAGTCACAATGAGTATTTAAAACTGGCTATTGTAATTAGCATATGATTTCTAGCTTGGTTTTGGTTTTACCATGTAATTTTTCTGGGAAGCCAGTTAATAAAACTATGATAGCTACACTTAAATTCTGAATCTGTACATGTGCATCTATTGAGCTTTGAACTCCTTGGTTAACAACTTACATTTATATTTATTCTGTAGTACTTTCTATATCTAAACTCTCTGCTGTTTAGTTCTTTCTATGTTTAGTATTATAAACATTAAAAGAAGCATGACTGTTCAGTCTAGGCTGAACATTATTTAAGGCATAAGTGGCTCTATCACTGCAAGGTAACAATAATTTTATGAGTTCCTAAAATGTCTTTCTAGCTCTGCTCCTTTCTGAATAATTTTTTATTTTGTTTATTTGTAGGTAGATACTGAGCCGTCTGATGAAGCTGCTCTGATTCTTCACAGAAAGGGATTTGACTGTAGATTTTCAAACAGAGACATGGGTCTCCTCTGTTCCACTACTCAGGGAAAGGTATACTGACATTTTCTGGATATCTTACCTTACAAGTACTGCAGAAACATTTAAGTCAAATTATAGGTGAACTCTAGGTAGTTATTTCTCAAGAGTTACACTTTCAGGATAAAAGTTAAGTTTATCTTGAAAGCTGCTTTCCATTTGATAAAGATATGGATCTGCAGGTGTGTGGGAATGACCATGTAAGCATCAGGAAGTAAACTTCTAGGTCAGTTTTAATCTCATTAACTTCCTGTAAATGTTGTTTTCATATAGCACTGATCAGTATTTCTCATAATTTTTTAATAGTGTTTGAGAACTTTACAAAGAAAAGCATAAGCAAATTACATATTCTGAAGTGTATCATGTTAATAATATCCAAAAAGTATATGACTGTTACTTTCAAAACCGTTGCTTATTATAGCATGTCCTTTGTCTAGCCATACTCATTTACATGACCATTGCAAATATCCAAGTGTTTTGCAATTGCTATAGAATTGATGTGATACATAAAATTATGAAATATAAATCATACAACTTTGTTCTGAGGGTTACAGATGGACTGGATGGTTATGAATCTGTAGGAATTTTGTAACCAAATTTTGAAATAGGTTTGGAATTTTCTTTAAGCAGAAGAGTAAGTGTTGTTTTGTTTAGAAACAAAAAGAGTTTTAATCCAAATATTTCTGATCAGTTTTTTAATACATCGATTTAACTTACTTGCTTTGAAATGTGGCAAGTGAACACTGCCTAAAAAGATCTAATTTAGCGTATGGCATTTGAGACATGGTACTTAAAAAAACTATTCGTAGTATTTGTAAGAATTGCCATGCTCATACCTGTAAGCAGATGTATAATTTGGATCATTGTTAGAGATTAGGTTAAAGTCAATTTTAAGTTATATACTGTATTTTCTAAACATATTTCTTTTTTTTCCAGATAAAGGTGCATAAACTCTTTAACAAATTCAGAGTGGAAAGTCTTACACCTGCATCTTTATCTTTGATGCATTCACCTCTGGATGCCAGAAATATAAGTGAAATAAATATGAGTTCTATGGAGATAAATACGTTCCGGATTCGGCTAAAATGAAATCTGGCTTTAATACTCAGATAAAGAAGAGGAATCTGCAATTATTCTCTCCTCTAAGTTTCTTGTGCAATAAGAAGCACATTATTATTATTCCAGTTTCTGGATACTGTGAGAAAAACATACATTCTATAATTTTTTTTACCAACACAGTGAAAAGCCATGTTGCAAGCAACTTTTTTGGTGTTTTTTTTGTTTGTTGCTTTTTTTTTTTTTTTTTCTCCACAAAACGGCAACATCAGTATAAGTTAATGCAAGAAGTGAAGACATTTCTAAGGATGTTAACCTCTCAACAGATTAAATCTCAGGTTAAATGCTAACTAATGATGTTTCTGGTGTTTTAAGTTTCATAAAGAGGGGATTGGATTTTAAACAGCCTTCTTAGCTGATCCTTGATGAATTTATGTACAAATAATTCAGCGTAGAAAGTCCTGATGCAGCTTGGAAATAAAATGGAGTAAAATATTTGTGTAGTAGCTAATGTCCAAATATTTACAATCATTTCTATAAATGACAATAATCTCAATTTATTCCACAATTAATTTCAATTTATTCAACACAAAGGGGATTATTAATTGTGGTAAAACGAAAGCCTGCAGTACTTGTGATGAGTGATGGTAGATTTTAATACTTCTACCATTCACCTGAGTTATGTAAATAGGAAAACATGAACCTACAAAATAATTTTGCAATGGAAATGTTTAATAAAACTCCCATTTTGTTACTTGACACACTGGGATATGTGCAATTATTCCATTATCATGTATGATGCGAAATGTCCATAATTATCATGAATACAAGATTTTTTATAAAACTCATTTAGATACTGATGTTCTCTGAAATGAGTTTTCTATTTCAAGATTACCATATCAAGATAAATGTGCCTTATTTTTTGATACGTCTTGTTACCATTTTGGTGTCTATGTTAATGTTTTTGGGGGAAAGGTAGTTTATATAATACTTAAGCTGTGTATCTCCTATTTGACAATGCTGGTCACACTCTGATCTATGTCCTCCTGCACCAAGTTTGTGCTATATTATTTTTAACATTTTGACTGTTTGAATGTATTAAAATGATGTCATAACATGAAACACAGACAAAGAACAAGAATTACTGTAAGATCTAAATTCAGTTGCTTTCAAGTAAATTGCAACTTGATGCAGAGAGTTGATAGTAATCAAGACATAGTTTGCAAACCCATCAAAACATGCACTTGCATGTCACAGTCTGTGGTGACCTGTTAATTCAGAATCATGTGCCTATGTTTTAGACAACATTTTTCAAACTTGCAACCTCACTTACATTGCCAGTGTTCACATTACTGAAGAATGGAGTCTTAATTTTTGCTTTGTTTTCACATATTAATTCATATTTAGTGCTGAAGCCATTCAAGTGTGAAAAATATTTCCCTAAGTAGAGCTGCTGTTTGCAGTTAATATATATAAACATGCACTTCCGTATGATCCCATTTAGTAGTCTTCATTTATCTTCATAACTCTTTATCCTATCCCTTGCTTATGCTTTACTTTTCCATCATTGCTTATCTTTAATACTAATGCATGAAAAGTCATCATAACTGGTAAAAAGATGTGCTATTTTCTAAGTCTAATATTGCTTACTGTATTTAATTTCATCATTGTTGTTCCACAGTGTATCAAATTATATCATGTAGCTACAGGCTATTTTAAAATGAAAGTGAGACTTTGATTTCATGCATTGTCACAGGTTGGATCACTGTTGAGATTGTGTAGATTTCCCTACCTAATTCAATCTACTGTGTGTTTTGTAATTAATGGAACTTAGTAGGATCTGGTGCAGGTTATATCAAGAATATAAGAACCACTAACCACAAACAGAAGTATCAGATGAATCCAATAAATGGATGTTTTCATGCAATAAACATGTACTGTAACTTTTCTTAGCTGTAGTATTTCAAAATACTATTTTTTGTTGGAACTCGAAGCTTGGTAGAATTACCAGCAGAAATTTCTCATAACATGTATTTTGTTACATCTTCAGAATTAAAATGCTTCAGAGACTTTTATGTGTTCTGTGCAAGAGAGTTTTCAAAATACTATTTCGGTTTTGTTAGGCAGAAAAGTAAAATTTTGATGCAATAAAGTTTTAAAGTATTTTGCCTGTTGGAATTGCTTCCAAAAGATGTTTCATATAGTGTTTGGTCTTTTCTTTCATCATCAGCTGTACAATCATGATGCCTGAATCTTCCTTAACCAGCAGATCTAATCTTTGTTCCTTTATTTTGCATTTTTTGTGTAACAACAGAACAGCGTTCAATTTGGAATCCTTTCCTGAAATCCTTAACTAAGTCAAAACTACAGTCAAAGTCTGATAATAAGTTTTACTTTAATTGGTTCAGAATGTGGCTGTCGATGGGTTTGGGTTTTGTTTTTTTTCCCCAACAACTCTTGATGAATTCTTTTGCTGTATTTTTGTTATACTGCATATTTCAATTAAGCTCTTTTTTTTACTGTGAATTAGCCATCTAATTTAATCATATTCTTTTCTTTTTTTCCTACTTCTTTAGCTGCTGGGTTTATAACTACTGGTTAAGAGAACCAAGTATCCTTGCCTTCCAGTATGGTTTTAAAGACAATGCTGTGTAAGAAATGGTTTCAAACCTCATAATTACTTTCCATACCAGAGTTGTACCTTTACAGAATTTTTTTTTTTTTTTAACCTTCCTTTATCTTAAATGTCTGGTTTACTTGCTCATATTGTCTGAAACAAACTGATTTCAACTGGAAGTTTTTGATATATTCTCTTGGAAGGTTTTATATCTTATGGGGATATGTAAAATAAGATCTCTAATAAAAGATAATGTTATTGTGAAATGTGGTCAGTGTCATTAATACCTTAGCCATAGCTAATTAAAATTTTTTTTAAAAAAGAGAGAGAGAAACAACAAGCATGCTTCTTTGAGAAGGTTGATATATTGGTAGCCTTTGGGAATGACAATTACCTGTAATGAGATGAACCGATGAAAGATGCA
This sequence comes from Aviceda cuculoides, assembly GCA_035590195.1. Lineage (NCBI taxonomy): Eukaryota > Metazoa > Chordata > Aves > Accipitriformes > Accipitridae > Aviceda > Aviceda cuculoides. The sequence continues at coordinate 23,484,064 of JAVJGG010000074.1, read as the reverse complement.
ATCTATTTCATAGTTGCCAAACAGAAGAAGATAGATGCTAACTTCAGAGACATAAACATGTGTGATTGCACGGTGTTGGAAGGGAATGGGTAGCTCTTCTTTCACAAAAGAAACTTTGCACTGATGTAGCAGAATATGGTAGAAGGTGTAAAATTCTAGAATTTTTTTTATTATTTGAATTAATATCATTTCTCTTAAGCATTTGAGAGTAATGGAACGGAAGCTGTTCTTATAAATTAAATTAACAAACACACCATTAGGAAATAAAGTCAAAATAGCAGTTTCAGCTGTAATTAGACTGAATGCTTTTAAGAAAATAATGTAATGCTAATACAATAAGCTGTAATTGCATATGACAAGTTGAACTGGTATAGATGCTTTACAGGTTTGATTCCCAAAGTGCTGATGGAGCTTGAGCATAATGAGTTGCAAAGACAATCAGTATAAATTTCAGTCAGTGCCTGAAGCTATTTGATGTTGGACTGGATAGTCTTAGTTATAAATATAAAAGTATACATATACACATACTATGTAAATCCCCATAATTTTAAAGGTGATGTTTCAAGATACAAAAATAAAAGTATGTAACGTCTAACAGCAGCAGGCAACAATGGGTATGAGTCCAATTTAAAGCACCTTTTTAAGGTCATTCTACTCTAGAATCCATTAATATCAGCATGTAAGTCCTATGACCACAACTGGAGAAGCTACTATATTTGATGTATACCTGTCCATTGTGTTTTAAAAGAACAGGTGCTAGATCTCTGTACACATCTTTACTGATACTGACACTAAAATACATTGCTCAGATTTAACCGGTTATCTGACTTGTTATGAATTGTATATATGACAAAATATAAAATAGAAATGAAATTTGTTGTCCTATTTATTTTAGGATAATTACTCTCTCATAATATTAAGAACTTGCAACAACAAAAATCATGCAAAGATATTAATTTTGTCTTCTAAAAGAGGGAACATACAAAAAACTTTAATTCATTCGATTTCATTGGAGAACTATTGGGATTTTTAGACAGTGTTCTTACTGATACACCGTGTCTCCAAACATTTCTGTGAATTATATTAAATTGTGGGCCTATCAGTCTTTGAATATACAGATTTTATGAACTAATAGATATTTAAAGTCTATATTGCATCACTAGCTTTTGTCCGTCAGAATTTCTATATAGTAGCAATAATGCATTATTTACATTACTCTTGTTCCTTTAGGTAAATTATTTAATAACACTGAGGGTTATGAGCAAATAATTAAATAAAAAAATTTCCGTCATGCATGTAAACTTGTTCTATTTGAACTGTAAAGACAGGGATATTTTTAATCGTAGATTTCAGAGCTTTGTGTTCTCAATGTAACATATTCTTCCTGCTATACAGTGCCTGTTAAAGGGATGCCCTTTGACAGTCTATAAAATCATTCATATTATGTGTTTGACTAAATTGGAGACTAATCCTGGCTGTGTCTGCCCTGCTTTACCACCACCACTCCCTGTGCATCACAAACATCCACTGTACAGGAAGGCACGTGCCTCTGTTCCTCTCAAATCACAACCTGCAAAGTAACTTGTGGTCTCCTCAGATAGCTAGTTTGTTTTCATTTCTGTCTCTAACTTAGTTAATGCTTTTGTCCTCTCTTAGCGTGCCAGCTAAGTGTGTAGGCATTTGTAGGCTCCAGCATGTACAGAGGCTTCCAGCTCTGCCCAGTGCATACTACAGAGCTTTCTGGAGTCAGACTGCCTGCGGTGTCAGCCAAAGCATGAGATGTCCTGCATGTGAGCACTCGGCCAGCTCTTCAAGAATTACATGGTTTTAATCTACATCAATGAGCATATGCATGGGGCACATGCCCTACTTGCTTGCTGCAACTGCCTCACAGCGCTAGCCTGCTCTTCAGGAACAGACATTTTTCTTTCTCTGAAAGCCCTCTTGAACAAACTTCAGTGTCATTCTCCCTTTCTCTCCTCCTCCATTTCTTTCCCCGGTTTCCCAAAAGAAATTTATGCATTACTGAGCTGGAATTGTGTGTGTTCAAGAATCTAGGAATTCCTGATGCTCATTAAGAGAGATGGGGGAGTGCTGACAAACTCTGCTCTGTCAGTGCTCTGCGTAGGTAGCATGATGGAACACAATCTCCATTTCAGAACCTGTCAGTCATCCCCAAGTTTACCTGTAGTAACCTACATTCCAGAAGTCCTGAATATGCTCAGAATTAATTGATCTGTCTTGATCAGGCAATAATAAATCAGAGACTCTTTGATAATGGCCACTGTTACAGCTTTGGCCACCTGGGACCCTCTAAGATCAACCTGTTCACATCAGTGACCAACAAAATCTCTGATTTCTGTGCTTTCAGCTGCTTTCTCTTTGAGTTCTGTCAGATGTTTCCTAACTCTGTTTCCAGAAGCAGGTAGGCATGACCCTATAGATATAACTAGTTTGAACAAAGAAATGTCTAGTTAAGTAACCTGTGTGTACACATCTCACTAAGAATGGGATGCAACCCAATCAATTCTGAAGAAATTGGACTTTTTACAGCTTTTTCTTTAGAACACAAATCTCTTTAAATGACTGGAAGAACTTAATGAAAACAGAGAAATCAGAATCATTTGCAAGTTCTCAATTTTTCAGTAAATATTAGCTTTGAGTCAATTCTAAAGACTTCTGCATAGCAACTGTCTTGTAGTACAAAGTGAGCAATAATGTATTGTGAGCAAACCTCTATGATATGTATTATATTGTTGTAGGCAAAATATCTGAAACTGCTAGGTTCTGCCATCTTTTAAGTCAATGAAAGTAGTTAAGCCCTTTTTGAAACAAGGACAACTGGAGCATTTCCAGGAAAGATAGAAAAATTACCTGTAAGCACAGGTGAAGTCTTTGGTAGAACAAAAGATTGAGGCATATTGAGAAACCCAGCCACAAAACAACCAGACACTCAAGTCACATTAAAGAGAGAATCACCAAATTGTGCTAGATCGGGAGGTTGTCTGGAAAATGGAGGATATTAAAGTTTTGGCCAACTTTGAATTTAATAACAGCAAAGAGCTTTAAAGACTTCAGCAGTAAAATGTGGTGATGAAAGAAAATGAGCAATTGCAGATGACAGTGAAGGTCAGTTTTTTGATGATACCAGTTAAATGCTATCAGCAATACTATACACTTACAGCAGTTCTTCTCAAGGTCCACAAAGACTTGAGGAGAAGGCAAATGGTCCCAAGCCAATTCATGAGGAAGTCTTAAATCTTTGAGAAAATTCCTTGCTGATTTACTTGGCTTAATTCACCATGGTGACCAAAGGAATAGGTGTGAAAAGGAGCAAGAAAATAAAAAATGGCCTAGTAATGACATCATGTAGTTCTGTTCTGCTGAGGACTGGAGCTGCTCCCATATGAGGAGGGACTGGAAGAGCTGCAACTGTTCAGCCTGGAGAAGAGGAGGCTCAGGGGGCATCTTATCAATGTATATAAATATCTGAAGGGAGGGTGTAAAGAAGACAGAGCCAGGCTCTTTTCAGCAGTGCCCAGTGACAGCACAAGCAGCAGTGGGCACAAACTAAAACACAAGAAGTTCTTCCTGTACATCAGGAAACACTTTTTCACTGTGAGGGTGACTGAGCACTGGCACAGGTTGCCCAGAGAGGCTGTACAATCTCCATCCTTGGCAATACTCAAAAGCTGTCTGGACATGGTCCTGGGCAACTGGATCTAGGAGGCCTTGTTGGAGCAGGGGTTTCAGCCAGATGACCACCAGAGGTCCCTGCCAACCTCAACCATTTGGTCATTCTGTGGTGCTGCATGGTCTGTTCCTTTGAAGGGGAAGGAAGGCTTCATTAGATACCAGATCTGGATGCATGTATGAAGATGTGAGGCCAAAGATGATAGCTGAAAATTGAGAGAAGGAACATCCTTTACCAGAAATGTTTTTCCTGGTACAGTGTGCAGCACTGAACATTTCGAGGAAAAAATGGAAATTGGCAAATTTAAAGATGAATTTGGACTTGCAGTTTAAAATACCTAATGGAAACAAAATACATCGCAAGTAAGCTGTGCTGTCTGAATCACTTGCCTCAGTGTACTGAGAGAAACAGCTTTGCAAAGAGATGATGACCTTCATTCACAAAACTTTGTTTAATACCTGTGACAGTGAAAAGAAGTATCATCTTTGTTCCATATGTTTTGAGTTATTTAAAATAGTAACCCATTCCAAGCTAAAATATATTAATATGAGTTTAATGGAAGCAATTCAGATAGGCAGTGATTGTGCCAAAAGATCGAATACAGCTGTTACAAATGTGTCAGTTCTGAATGGATCATGCTAGTAGAAGCACTTCACCCAAATAAAGAATTAAGATTTGCACACCAAAAGGAAATCAACTATTTTGACAGTACCAAAATCAGTCCCATTGTTTTTGCTTGTATCTTGGTAAATGAACTCTACTGGCTTGGCTATTAGGCGGGAGAAAGAACTGTGAAAGCTCAAATGTAACTGTAAGGCAAACTTATTCAAATAGCTTTGTCACAGAAATTCCCGACCTATTCACGTAACTGGTCTTCTAACAGACAAAATGAGTTGTGAATTTTCATTCATCAAAGATTGGGCCTTTGGAATATTAGCCAAGATGCTAATAATTGAGTTGAGCTGGGTTTTAATATAGCTAATAAATGTGTAATTGCTGCTAGGAAAGGTGCCTTACAAATTGAGTTTGACGAGGTTCATCTTTAAAGATATGGTCTATGTGAAACTCATGATTTGTGGGCTATTAGTAGCTTTCCAGTACAGAATAGATGAGGAGTAGTTGAAATGCGAAACTATAGTTTGGGAGATTTTAGCAGTTACATCTCCTGCAGATATGGATCAGAAATGGATCTCTGTTCATTTTCTGAATGTTTTTGACAATGAGTAACCAGGAGGTAGGGTTTTTTATTTTTAATATCTAAAATATGAAACAGTGAACTATGTAAGTGCTAGCCAAGAGGAAATAGCAAATACAGATTCATTCATTGATGATGACATACATTTAAGTGGGGAGAACAAAAAACTCATCCAAGCTAGGGTTCAAGAGCAACCTTCTAAATCCAAGAAAAAAAAGGTCTATGGGTCACTGACCTATCAAGAGTCTGGTATGAGGGTAAGTGTGAAACAGGCATCACCTAAGTAAACATCAGTAGCCAAAAAAGAAAAATAATTGAGATCTCATTCCTTAGAGCTTTGTCAAAATCTGTAAGGAATCTTCCAGGAGTCCTTGTCATCTTCCCCATGTTTCAATTAAAAACACAAAGCGAAAAAAAACTCCACCCCTAACACACATATATTTAATCTGGTCTCTGGGAATGTCATTATCATCTTTGTCATGATTTTTAGAATTCCACAATACAAGGTCTATAAAATTCCAGTTCACTTTTATATTGCAAACTGTGGTCAAACTACTGGTCTTTCTAGGCATGCTGCTTTCACATTGGCACTGCCTAAGTCATTAGGTGCCAGAAGCCTTGTGACTATGGTGACAGGTATATTTCAGATATGCAGATCACAGAGTAACTGGGTTGGAAAGGTGCTGGCTGTGTTGTGATAGGAGGTGTGGAACTCTGGGTGGTCAGGGTGGGAGTTTACAATTGCTCTAAAAGTGAGGGCAATCACCAATTCAAGGACACCTTACATTTGGACCAAGTTGGAAATTGAGATTAAAAGGATTTTTATCAATTGGCATTGATGCACAGTAACTTGGCACAGGTGTTATGTTTGATTTTGTATTCTACACTTGGCTTTAAAAGGAGGGGCTGGCAAATGGAAACTAATCCAAAGGGCAAAGGAAAAACATTTTTGTGGTAATGCCAGAGCTGTAATAATACAAAGTGATTTCTCTTGTCTTATATAATGCCTCAAACCATGTTTGAAGGCTATTGCTTGTTTGTTGAAAGATGTTATCTTAGTACCTATTACAGTCCTTGAACAAGAATCAATATAGTTTTAATTGGCCTGTGAAAACACAAGATTGTCAATATGAACAAATGCGAAGAAATGTGAATCATTTCAAAAGAGATTAATTTATTTTAGCCACACGATCAACAAAGAGAAATTTCCATGGGCAAAACCAGAACTGAGAATGCTCAAAACTGGATAATTTCCCAGACAGCCATAGATGGAAAGAGTTTTGTTGGACTTTGCTGCTATTATACATCATCTGCTTGTGGATTTACCAGTTTTTCAGAACTCATTCATGGATTAGATAAGAAAAACCGATTTATATTGTAGTGGTCAAAATTGCGAAAGTTACAGTGGCTGTTCATACACCCATCTACCTATATTGTCTTTCCCACTGGACACAGGTTTGGGAACATGGAAATTTTGCAAAGCTGATGTCCATATTACAAAAAAAGCTCAAATCTGCTTTAAGAACTGTTATGGGTTTGTGTGGTGGGTTTTTTTGGTAGTAGGAGAGAGGCTGCAGGGATGGCCCCTGTAAGAAGCTGCTAGAATCTTCCTCAGCTCCAAGTCAGACTCACCTCTGGCCCAGGCTGAGCCCATCAGTGACAGTGGTAGCACCTCTGGGAGAGCAGATTTAAGAAGGGAAACCTGCAGTGGGGGAGGAGATTGGAATGTGAGAGGAATCCTTGTGCAGACACTGAGGTCAGTGCAGAAGGAGGGGAGGAGGTGTGCCGGAGGAGGGGATGCCCCTGCAGCCCATGGTGAGATGGCAGGCTGTCCCCCCCCCAGCCCATGGAGGGGAGCGGGGGAGCAGATGCCCACCTGCAGCCCAGGGAGGAGCCCACACCAGAGCAGGGCGATGCCCCTGAAGATGGCTGTGACTCCATGGGAAAGCCCATGCTGGAGCAGCCTGTGCCTGAAGGACTGCAGCTCGTGGAAAGGACCCACGCTGGAGAAGTCTGTGGAGGACTGTCTCCCATGGAAGGGACCCCACGCTGGAGCAGGGGACAAGTGACAAGTCCTCCCCGTGAGGAGGAGGGAGCAGCAGAAACCAGGTGTGATGAACTGACCCCAACCCCCATTCCCTGTTGCCATGCACCACTGGTGGGGAGGAGTTAGAGAAAATCCAGAGTGGAGTTGAACTGGGAAGGGGGGGAGGGGTGGGGGAAAATGTTTTATGATTTGGTTCTACTTCTCATTATCCTTGTTTTGTTTTGATTTATAGTAAATTACATCGATATTGTTTCTTCCCCAAGTTGAGCCTGTCTTTTGCCCATGACCATAAGTGAGTGATGCCTCTGTGTCCTTGTCTCGACACACGAGCTTTTCTTTGTATTTTTTTCCTCATCCCACCATGGCCCGCAGGGGGACAAGTGAGCGAGCGGCTTTGTGTTGCTTTGTTACTGGCTGGGCTGAAACCATGACAAGAACTTGTTGAGAGAATCAAGTATGTAGATATTTTCCTTACTGTTTGTACCACTATTACTATGGGAGAAAGTCTGCAGTTACTGCAGAGATCTTTGGTCTAATCTAACAAGCAAGTAACCACGTGCTAATCAGCAAATCTGAAATTCTGTTATATTAATTTTGAATTCAGTCCTTGTTGAATCACTGTCCTTTAGGAAAATAGCATTAAATTTGCTGTGGAAAAGATCTGGTTTGCTGTGGAAGATGAAATTTATGTCTATGCTTTAATGATTAGAAGAAATACAAATATTGCCATTTCCAATGCTGGGAAATGGCTACAGGATACCAGGCTTGCACTCAAAGACAGCACATTTTTTTTTTAAGGTAAAAAGACAAGTAAGTAAATTTATGGAACTGAAAAATCAACAGGCAAGGATCCATCCTAGAAATGCAGTTCACCTTCAGGTCCATGATAAATGGTTCCTGATCACACAGGGAATGCTTGGATTTCAAAGGTTAAATATTCCACAGGAGAGAGGAAAACCAGCTGATGATCAGAGCATGGCCCCACTGCTTATGCCAGGAAGAAGAAGGTTTTAAAATTATGTCATTATTTGAAACTGTTGGACATTCTACAGTTCTAAAAACTTTGGTCAAGGTCAGAGAGAATTTATCTGGGGAAAAAGGAAATTTGGCAGTGGAAACCATGAAGAAAATGGGACTGAGTGAGCATCTAGCCAAGACTAGCTCACTGGGAGAGCAACAAAGTACATTGCTGCTAATGTATCTGGGACTTTGAATTGCATAAGACGTCTGAAACTTAATAAATAGAAATAAAAGTTTATAGTGAATGCACATTTTTGCATCTATTACACACCAAGGGAGAAACATGAACCTATAGTGCTTTGGCAAGCGGAAACATTTGGAATCTAAAAATTCATATTATCTCTGGAAACATGCAGTCTTCTATAGGATTTGGAGGGGACAGTGAGGATTGGGATGTTGACTTTTATAAGCTAATACTATAAAAGTGAGATCAACATACATCATCTGGTTGTTCAACAACAGTCAGTAACAATCTGGTTTACACACAGCAGCATTTCTCATAGCTGGGCGTCAGCAGACAACCACAAGAAACTCTTGTTTGGAGATCTTAGCGCAAATGGATTTCTGTTATTTGGACAGTGTGTGGATCCTGCCAACTTGAACTGATAATTGTTTCAGTCTGAGTAGAGAAAATGTGATGATAACTTCTGACAAGCCAAATGGAGAAGCCCTTTAAAAAAAGTGGATATTTGATTTCTTTCACTCTGAAAAGAATAAACAATACAAGCCTCTATCTGAAAAAGGGAGAGATCCAATAACTATTTTGACTCGTGCAACAAAACAATGTGTAAGTAAAATGTAGGTCTCAAGGGTTTTCCTAAATTTCTTTATTAGAGTCTGATTAAGGAATTTTCTATCATAAGGGCAATGCTACCAAAATCCTTATTTTTGAGGTTTTAGCTGAGGAAATACTGCAAAAACTTTGTGCCAGTGAATTAAAATAGAAGAGACGGGAAAAACAGACTTTGGAAAAACACAGCATTCCTTAGATTTACTTTGAAAGATGGCTTACACTAGTGGCTGAAGGCAGAAAGAGCTTGGTCTAGTCCCCATCAAGTGTTTGAATGTTTCATCTTGATTGAAATTCTAAGTTTCTTAATATCATCATATTCCCATTGAAATAATTTATTTAGATATGCTGTTTGAACTCATAGGAATCTTGAAAATTAGAACTGAGACCTTGAATATATCTATCTATGATATAAAAGACCAGCAGATAAGGCAGAGGATGTGTTTTGACATGTTTGTGGTAGACTTTGTCATAAAGCAGAAGTATTAAACGCATATGGTAGTTTCATGCACGAGGATAATCCATGGCAGCAACCATACAGACTACTGTGGAAAGGCAAAGTGTAGCCACAGGAGGCTAGTTTCTCTCTTGGTTCTCTGCCGTGAGGGAGATAGATATTCTGCAGAGTGACTCACAGAAGAAGTCTGCTTTTAGGTGCACTGAAGCATTCCCTACACAGCCTTCTCTTGCTTATATACAGGTGCTTATAGGGAGATTAATCTTCTGGGTCTCAACTTTATCTTTTGGAATATCATCTCACGTCAAGTGATCAAACAGGTTGGACACCGCAGTTTTTGAGCCAAAAGGATATCTTAAAAAAAAAAAAAAAAAAAGTGAAAAAAAGATATAACAGGCTATAAAGTCAAAAGGGAAAAAGAGATATTTTTGGAGGCTGTGATATAACAATTTAGTGTCAGTGAAGACTGTAAGATTAATGCTAGAATATAGGTTATACTGACTAATTGTATGCATGTACCTTCCATCACAGAAGGATGATCTGTGGCTAAAAGTTGCTGCAATGACAACTTCTTTGTCTGTGAACTCAGTCTCCCTTTTGCAGCTGAAAAGAATCACAGTTTTTCATTCAGTACTTGATTTAATTAAAGCATGGAAACATTTCAGTCATCATCACCCAAGGATAGTAAGTAGCGTGGCTATCACCTGCATAATGTTAGAGCTTTTATTTATACACCAGATTCCCTATAGGCAGCATGTTGGCTGGTACTGCAAGCAAAATGCTCCTGTGAGATTTTGTGGCTGAAAAGACAGAGGGTCATGATGCAGGTTCACATCACTGTTTGTGGGGTTTCTTTCTCCAGGAAAGAATTCCAACACATGTGCTTACACATGGTGTTTTCCCAGATGATGCACAGGTGTAGAGCTAGGCATGGCCAATGGTGACCAATGCTAGAGAGGAGGTGAGGAGGAGGAGGCCGGCACTCCCACCCTTGGCATGCAGTGGAGGGCAAAACAGTAGTGCCAGGCAGGCAGGTGCTGTTCAGGCTCTGAAAAGTAGGGTGCTGGGTCAGGAGCTCAGTGGGCAGCTACTTCCCACTGACTTGCTGAGGAACCAAAGATTTGGTGTTAGGCAACATTTAGAATTAGCACACTCAAGTTGGAAGGCTGGTAAGACTGTGTCATGTTAAAAATGGGAGGAAAGATACTTTTCTTTAAACCTAATATGGTACTATGTATAACACCCATAAGCAAAGAAACAAATGACTTGAGAGTCCCAGCTTTTAAATTAAAACACTTTCAGACATTCCAATACTTCCTGAGTATTTAAGGTGTTAATTATTCAGCACCTAATGCTTGAAAGTGTTTAATGTATTCTGCAAATATTGGTGGATTATAGTACAGGATCATTGGATCTGTGCTCTTCCAAAAGCCTCTTCAAATGTATGTGGTCCTCTTTTAAATAAAAAAGGAAATGATCAGAGTTAAAAATCATGTACCTATTAGATTATTTAGAGAAGTGATTACAGTGATCTTTTCTCAGTTTATGGTTTTGTATATTATAGTGTGCAGATACATATATTTTGTTTGTATTTTGAATTTCAAGTAATGATGTTATTTAGGATGTACTATTTGGAAAAAAGAATATTTTCTCAACATAAAATGCTGAGAGACAACTGTTCAGAATGGCTGAATTTTTTAAAAATAAAATATTTGAAATATTTTATTTTTATCTAATACCTGTACACTGTTTAACATTCTTGAAAATTATAATATCTTTAGATTAATTAATACAAAAATCCATTTCCCTGAATATTTTGTCCTTGCAATTTGTATGAATTAATCTACAATTTAGAGATGCAAACATTAACAAGCAATACTGCACCTCCAGTTTAGACATAGATTATTTTCACCTATTTACTAGAATATAGGCAACAGGAGCATTCGCATGTGGTTCTTGCTGCCATGACAATGGCTTTGGTCCCTCTTTTGTGTTTGGAAGATCCTGCTTGCTTTCTCCAAACCTGATGCTCAGCTTGCTCTTCCTGCTCCAAATTCTTTAGATGATGAAAGGTAAGATAAGGTTAATAGAAGAGTAACAACAAACAAGAAAACATGATAGATTGTAATTATGCCTTCAAATACAATTAAGGAAAAGTTATGAATGCAGAATTTCTTAAAATGTAGGCCTACATACAGGTGAGCTTGTCTGTCTATATATCTCTGTTTTTATAAGAAGGGTAACACAGTTCAGTGAAGGATCTGAGAATTTTTATATAGTTTTCACTGTAATTTAGAATGTGATGAGGTTTGTTTCTGAAGCCAGCAGGCCAAGATAAAGTGTCATTTACATTCCCGAACCTCTACTAAAGTCAGTGTTCTAGTGTTGACACTGCAGACAACAGAGAGCTTTGCTATGGTGGCTCACTTTCTCTATTGTTCACTATTTAAACATTTGTGTTCGACCACACAAGCAATCAGCTAGTGCAGTGGCATCATCACTTCACCTGAAAAACCATGTCTCCAATCATTCCCCTGCTAGTCACTCCAAGGCTGTAAAGGCAATTGTGAGTTTAGGACAGAAAGTGCCATTATTTCTTCTTCACTGGCTAAAGAGTTTTTACTTCAGTGTCCCCTACCTCTTGGCAGGTAGTATAGCATTTCACTGGCAAAAATCTCTGAGTCTTCCTTTGAGTAGCAAGTAACAGTAATTTCTGCAGACAGGGACCACAGGCACATCTTGCTCTTCACCAGTTATTCTACTAGCAGTTGTATGCCTCATTTTCCAACTTCTAATTATCACTTGGCAAAACTTCCCTGAGAAAGTTGCACAAAGTAAACAACCTATGTAAAAAAATTTCACCTAATTTAGGTATAAAAAATCCTAGAAAGTGTTTGGGAGTTTAAGAATAATAATCAGTGCTTGCAGCTATCACAACAGGATTTTAGTTGTTGGAGTCACAGAGAGGATACATAGGGTAACAACACCACCATTAACCTTCTGTTCACATCCAATAAAAATAGAAGAATCTAGCTTCCAATCACTTTAATATTGCTGTGTCTGACTTCCTAGCTGTAGAGATATAGCTAAAAGCCATAGTTTGCAATAATAAAACCAGAAAGGCCTTATGTGTTGTGATCATAGCCACTAGTATAACAAGTCAGTTCTGGTTCAAAGAAAGTTGGGAGCATTTTGCACATCCATTCAGTGTGCTGCAAACACCTCTGTCATTTGCTGTGTTGGAAAACTGGTATGTTGGGCTAGCTAATTGTATTTTTCTTTCCAAAATTAAGTCTGACGTAAGCTGTTACAAACTGTGGAATGGAAACATGCCACCCTGCAAAGAAATGAGATGCTGACAATATTGTCCTTTAGCATAGATGTTCTTGGCTTCTTCTGAGTTTAGACCATATTTGTTACCTCTCACAGATCCCATTCTTTCAAGATGACATAGCTATCCATTGCTGACTTTGCTGCAAGCAATTTAAAACTGCTCATGTGCTGACTTTGGCAGCTGTGCTGGAGATTGCACTGTGGGTTAGGTGGTTATGCAAGTGCCCTGGGGAGAATATATCTGCTTTTCCTTATCCTAAAGGTTGTCTACTGTGTGTTTTCTGTGAGAAGCCTCAGGTCACTTTTCAGAGGGCTCTGCCAGTTTGCTGTTTACATCAGGCAGTAATGAGTATAAATTGTAAATTTTCAGCTATTTCAACGAGTCCTTTGTGATTCTAGGATTCTCCAGCTGCAGATTGACAAGACTATCTGAACTGGTCTTGAATTGTGGACTTGACTTTCCTCTTAAGATGCCTGCTGGAATTTTTAGGGATTCAGATGTGGATGTGCCACTCAAGTTTAAAGGGCTGTAGGGGTAAGAAAACTTTAAACCCCCACAACTCAGTTAGCTATCTCACAAACTTAATTCTCATTATTCAGTCTGCTTTTCTAAGTGTGCTTTTCAGTGAGTCTAATTCTGCTAATCTCCTTTATGACTACTAAAGGAAACCACAGTATAAAAGTGATGTAGGGCTTTCCCAAGTAATATTTCATAGCAAAAAAGGAGTATCTTTCTGGCAAATCATTGTTACACACAATATCCAGACTATATCTTAGAGTTTACAAAGAAGCCTTTTTAGATAAAATCAGCAGTAGTTAGCTAATAAACATTCTTATGTGGATGTTAACTTACAGTAGGATGAACAAGACAACAGGAATGCCACACTTAGAGGTAATTCCCAGGAGGTTTGTTTCCAGTCAGCCACTGGTCTTAGGAGAAAGGACATTAGAATGAATTTTAAGAAATGTTTCTCCTCTACATGTCAGAAAAATATTGCCTCTGTTCCAGTATACAAAGCTCTTCCAGCTCTGTCAACCTGTCTGGTACCAGAAGGCCAACCATACAGAACTTGGAAAGCACTGATGCTTTTGGAGACTCAGTTTACTGTTCTATTTATTACAATATCCCACTTTTTAAAAGCAGAATAGCTTATGACTCTCCAGAACTAGAAGTATATTGACACCTGTTGTGAACCTTGGTATTTTTTCTTATTGCCTTTGTAAATAATAACTATTAATATTAAGCTGTTAAACAGTGGAACTTAAATTTTTTATCAGGACAGGTCAGAATATTGCCTGTTGTAGGTGACAAACCACATCTGTTCCTTAGCTGGGAATACACAGGGTTACTCTAGAGTTACAGGGGAAGGAGCATAACATTGTGAACAAATGTGCATACACAGCACAACTGTGAGAGGCATTTTGGCTCAAATGGCTAAGTCAGAGATCTACATTTGCAAATTTTTCTTAATCTAGATGAATATTCAAAGGACATACTTGTCTCACAAGTATTTTCCTGGGATCAAAGCTTCAAAATATACAAAATTTAAAAATGTATAAAAATACCTGGATGCCCTCACTTCATTTTGTTTAGTGGCTGTTGAAAATTATGAAATATGAAAAATTATGTGAGCTGGTTTGGAAATAGCAGCCTGCCATATGACTCTCAGGAAGGTTTTTATTCAATATTTAGATATTGTTAAAAACTCTGTTGTATGACGATTTGCGCTGGCCAGTGGGATGGTGATGGAGGAGCATAGTAAGTAGCATATACATTAGAAAATGAATGTAAGCTAAAATTAAAATGTAGACATGTATTACACTTGTATGTCATTTACCATGAGACTCTGTTCTTCAGCAGTCCAAGCATCATTTGGCTATCATTTATATTTACTGTAATTTTAGCTGGTGTGTCATGGAATGCTGTGATTTGCACTTCTTTACCAACTATCCAATTTAGGAAGCTACCCAGTTCCAAAAGGCTGTAGATTAGCCAATTAGTGGAGTAAAAATGTTCCTGTTAAATGTTCCTGAATGTCTGTGTCTGGGATGACGACAGAAATTGATAATGGGATATTAAGATATATAGTGGATAATTCTTAGTTGTGTAAGAATTACTTCTACTAGGCTGGCGATTTGGGGTTTTCCACACAGGTAAAAGTGTCAGAGTATGTCTAATCTCCGGTGCTGAAGGGATTTCACCCAGAAATGCCTAGGGCTCATCACTTATTCTTGTCTGATTTGATAGTCTGCTTGAGTTGTGGCAAAAAAAGTTAATTCTCTAATTCACTACAAGGTGGATGACCCATTCAAGTGGCATTCTCTAATGTTGCTGCTGAACACATTTGATTCTGACTTGTTGGGGCATGACTAAAACCCCAAAATGAGCTGATATATATCAGCCTGGTATCAACTGCCTGGATGGCTGATCTGCTTGATTCTACAAAGTATGCATAATTTAAAGGTGTCCCCTTGCTCTGTGACATCCTTCAGTTCTCCTTAACTGCCTCTATGACACTCTTTCTGTTATCAGTATTAAAATGGATGCCACACTTTCTTTGTTTTCTTCAGGTTTTCCTAATTCTTAAAGGCCATTTCTTGACTTTTTTTTGCACAGTTTTATACTTGGCACCAGCCTCTTATACTAGATAAGCT